>CM060922.1:867583619-868103619 GCA_030737875.1 Allium sativum
GTTGATTGAAATTCATGCAAGTCTGAGGCTTTGTTATTATGCCATCATGATGTATATTTTTGTGCATAAATCATTTTGCAAGTAATTGAAACAAGTTTGGTTGTTATAGTTCATATGAAACTATGTTGGAATTTTCACACCATAATCCATGTATTAAGTCATGCTTTTGCAAAACTTATGAATATGGCTAGGCTATGAATGATATTTGGCATAATTGAAAATCCATGATTAAGCCTACCTTGTTTAAAAGAATTATGTGATGACATATGTGAGACATGGCTAGGTTAGACTCAAAAATCCCTTTTTGCAAATTTAAAGCAAATACCATGATTAGGAATATTTATGCATAAGTATATTTATACCACCGTTATGTGATTAGACTTAAATCATGATTAAGTTGAACTATGTTTTTGGGTTAGTAACAAAGTATTCCCTTTGTAAACATGTAGAAACCTTATGAACAAATTTAACTATACTTATGCCATGCTTATGGTTGATATTATGCCATGTTTATGCTAAAAGTACTTATGCCATGCTTATGTTTGACATTATGCCTAAACAAAAATATAGGTTCATGTGACAATAACGATATCTCAATTACAAGTTCACATGCTTTGATTCATGTCACCTATGTTACCACTATGCAAGTACACCAGTTTCTATTTTGTATTCCCAACGTCATACTGCAAGTTCATGCGCTCACCTTCCCCTCCTTGTGTATGAAATTACGCCATAAGCCTCCCCTTTTCGCATGGCTAAATTGGGCTTTAAAAGGCTAAGCCCAATATATATAAACGGACGTGTAAAACGGGGGAAAATAACGTTGGGTTAAAATTAATTAATGAATGGAAATACAATATATAAGGGCCCAAATTCAAGTATGGGTTGGGCCCGTGATTGGTGTAACCTTTACACCATTAACTTAATAATGGGCCGCAAATATTTACATATAAGAAATAAAGAAGAATGACAAAATATGTAAATGTAGAACATACGATGTGTTTAACCCGAGGTTGGATTGAGTTGTGATGTAAACCTGCCCGGAACCGCCCGGCTGTCCAGTAGTCACAACAATACCTATCCAATGTGGGAGGTTAAACATGGAGCCCAATAAGGACCCGAGGTTAGACTGAGTTGTGGCGTAAGACTGCCCGGAACCAACCGGCAACAGGCAGCCACAACAATACCTGTCTAATGTGAGAGGTCAGGGCCTTAATAAGACAATTAAGGCTGAGTCAGGATTGCTAGGATTAAGTGAACTAAAGACTTAATCAAAATGGAACATGCTAAACTAAACGGACTGGTGGGGTTAGGTTAGGAAACACTTAACCAACTTAGCATGTTGGCTAGAGATAGAAAACCTAGTAACGGGGGACCCTTTTCAGCAGTAACCCTAAAAGGTGTATCAGGATACCCTGAAGCTAGGCAGGGAGGGGCACGATTACTGGGCTGATTGTAAGAGGTCAAAGCGACGGCGGTGGTGTAGCAGTGTAGGTTCTAACGGAGTGCGGGCGTGCACACACTCCGGCGCAGAAAAATAAGGCACTGGACACCAGTAGCATACCTGTGCACTCTAAGGTTGTGTCGGGTTGCCACTATGGGACTTGATACACCCCATGGTGGGACCAGCATAGGTAACTACAGACATCGGGGGCCGTAAGACACATGTAACTATGCGAGTAGGAGCCGATCATCATAGAATGGATCACATCACCCTTATTATGGGGTGCCAGTTGGAAAACTAGTTTATATGGGTTCAGAGATTAATATGGGGTGCGATAGTATATTCGACCCTAGACAACTTAACCAAGTTTATAGTGTTTGCCCACTTCTTGTTTATACTTATCATACCCAGTTCTTTATTCATAGACAAAATAGTACTAGATTTACTCAGGCTTTATGTCTGACTCTACTTTTCTTTCGTCTTCTTTTCTTCCGTTTCCCCCCCCCCCCCAGGTCCACAGGGAGGGAACACTGCAGCTTGACCGCATTAACATCCAGCTTGAAGAAGAGAAATGTATTGCTTGGAACTTTCCGTTTTTGAACTATGGCTTGGGACAACCACTATGGGGCTTTTGCAGTTTATCTATGTTTTATTTATGCTTCTTTAAATAATGTACTCAAGACAGATTATGAAAGTGTTATGTTATGTTTTTGGAAAGGATGTTGTTGTAACACGTATTTGATTTTATGAAATAAAAGTTTGTTGTTCTTCCGCTGTTTACAAATATGTGTTCTTATATCTGTCTTGTATATCTGTGACTTGTACTTATAAACCTCCACCAAAATTAGGGCATTCCCTTTGAGAGTGACCCTAACGGAGGTGGGGTGTTTCACTTGGTATCAGAGCCCAGGTTTACTAGATAAGATAGAAAGTTTTGAAAAATTATTTTCAAAAGGGAAATTTAAAGAAGCATTTCTAAAAAGAAAAATGTTATTTTATTTTAAAAAAGGCAAAGTCCACTCCCCAAAGCCATAGGTATTATCTCTTATCCTTCGTTTTGAATCTATCCTTTTCGTTTCAGCATGTCTGAAGATCTTAACTTGCCGGAAGGGGTGCCAATACCTGGTTGGTTTAGACGATTCTTAGAAGCAAGGGCCACTCAGCCAGGTCCTACCATTCCTCCTCCCCCAGCTGCAGGAAATCATCCAGCTGCAGCAGCACCTTTTCCTCCACCTCCTCCACGGGGAAACACATTCGCTAAGATATGTAAAGATTTTAAAGCCATGGGAGGAAGGGATTTCCATGGAACTGAGTCCTTCGTAGCAGCTAGGAATTGGCTGAAAGAAACTGAGGACCTATTCATCATCTTTGAGGTAGAAGATAGACAAAAAGTACAATTGGCATTGTGGCTATTGAAGGGCGAGGCTTCCTACTGGTGGGAAGTCACTAATGCTGAAAGACCAGTAGAGACATGGGAGGACTTTAGGGCAAGGTTTGAGACCAAATTTCTCTCAGATGCGGAAAGGAGTTTGCAGTTGGAGAAATTCTTATTTCTTAAGCAAGGAGACAAGACTGTCAGAGAGTATGTGAATCAGTTTGATGAGCTGGCTAGGTTTGGGCTTGACCTAGTCAACACCCCGCACAAGAAGGCTCTCCGTTTCTTCAAGGGGTTAAATGAGCCATTACACAGTTTGGCCATGACCCATATACCCATGGGAGCCACGTATGAAAGACTGGTGCAAATGGCATTGCTGAATGAAGAAGATAAGGGTAAGAAGGAGACAAAGGCAGAAAGCTCTCAAGGGAAGAAAGAGGGTTTGCAGCCTAAGAAGACGGACTTTAAGAAAGGCGGGAAAGGCAACAAGGAGAAGAGGAAGTGTAATTTCTGTGGCAAAGTGGGGCACTTAGTAAAGGACTGCCGGAAAAAGAAGGCCAAGGAGAATGGTGGGTGCTTTTCATGCGGTCAGACAGGCCACAGGGCTAAGGACTGCCCAAAGAAACGAGGACAGGGGCAGGGCACTGGATCCACCTCAGGGGCACAGGTTCATGTGCTAGAAGCGCCACCTTTGCAACAGCGAGGTACAAACACTTCTGTAGAAAGTGTAGTTTATCTTTATGATCACCCCGTTCGCACTTTATTTGATTCTGGCGCATCACACTCCTTTATCTCGTCTGCTTTAGTAGAATCTCTGCACCTAAAAACTAGTATGGTAGAGGACCCCTTAATTGTTTCAAACCCAATTGGGGGCCCAGCTCATTTGTCTATGATCTGTTTGGATTTGAAAATTTCTATCCTAAGTGTTGAATTTCAATGTAGTGCCTTTGTTTTGGGCTTTTCGGGGTATGGTTTGGTTTTGGGTATGGATTGGCTATCCAGTAATGGGGCCATCCTAGATTGTGAGAAAAGGGTTGTTAGGCTCCTAACCCAGCTCGGTAATACTTTGGAAATTTCTTGTAATCCCTCGTATGCGGTTATGCTTAGTTATCTTGAATCGCTAGATGCCTCTGTTGAAAATTTGCAATCAGTTAGAGTGGTCCGGGAATATCCGGATGTCTTTGAAGAGGTGAAGGGCTTGCCTCCGAAGCGGGAAATAGACTTCCGCATATATCTTGTAGATAATGCAAAGCCTGTTGCGTTGCCCGTTAGACATATGGCTCCACGAGAAAGGAAAGAGCTCAGTAAACAGATTAAAGAGCTTCTAAAAAAGGGGTTCATTAGGAGGAGCATTTCAGAATGGGGCGCTCCAGTGGTGTTCGCTACAAAGGCGGATGGTTCACTCCGTCTATGTGTTGACTATAGGGAGCTCAACAAGCTAACGAAAAAGAATAGGCATCCTCTCCCTAGAATTGACGATTTATTTGACCAGCTTGTAGGAGCGTCTGTTTTCTCGCAACTCGATTTAGCAACCGATTTTCATCAGCTAAGGGTGGCTGAAGATAGCATCGATAAAACGGCGTTCAGAACCCCAGACGGCTTCTTTGAATGGCTTTTCATGCCTTTCGGCTTGACAAATGCACCTGCTTACTTCGTGGACCTGATGAGTAGGGTATTTAGAGATTTCCTCAACAAATTCGTAGTCGTCTTCGTAGATGATATCCTTATCTTCTCAAAGAGTGAAGAGGAACATGCTCAGCACTTAAGGGCAATCATGGAAACTTTGCGAGTCCATCAACTAAAAGCCAAATTCTCCAAATGCCACTTTTGGAGGGAAGAGGTGAGGTTCCTTGGGCACATAGTATCCAAACAAGGGTTAGCAGTGGACCCTGCTAAGGTAGTGGCGGTACAGGATTGGAAGACACCAAGGAATGTAACTGAGGTCCGAAGCTTCCTAGGACTAGCAGGTTTCTATCGAAAATTCATAAGGGATTTTGCGAAAATCTCAGCTCCGCTCACGAAATTGACTAAGAAGAATCTAGTGTTCAATTGGGACTTGGATTGCGAATTTGCTTTCCAACGACTGAAAAGGGCTCTTACAACAGCCCCAGTTTTGACGCTGCCAGATGGAAGCAAGATGTTCACTGTTTATACGGATGCATGTGGGACAGGTCTAGGCGCCGTCTTAATGCAAGAAGGAAGGGTAGTAGCTTATGGAGGGAGGCAGTTGAAGGTGCACGAAAAGAACTACCCAACCCACGATCTTGAGTTAGCCGCCATCGTCTTTGCACTCAAGTCTTGGCGACAATATCTCCTAGGTGAGAAGTTCGAACTTTACACTGACCATAAATCGTTGAAATATCTTTTCTCGCAGAAGGATCTTAACTTGAGGCAACAAAGATGGATGGAGTTTCTTGCCTCGTACGATTTCGAAATCTCCTACACTCCGGGCAAAGGCAACGTAGTTGCAGACGCGTTGAGCCGAAAGAAATTGACCCTAAGCCCGTTGTTTATTGAAAGACAAAGCCTAGAGTTTATAGCCAGCTTCGACTTTAGGCCTTCCTCCGATTTCGTACCGGGCTTGCTAGCATCTCTCGAAGTGCGCCCAACTTTATTGGATTCGGTAGGGACAGCACAACGCGAAGACCCTCAGCTTGTAGAAATAATTGATAGGCTAATTAGGGGCGAGACTTCAAGTCACCTCAACAGATACTCCATCGACGATAAGGGTTTTCTAAGGCGAGACGGAAGACTATGCGTCCCACAGATAAACGATTTAATAAAGAAGGTTCTCGAGGAAGCACAACACTCCAAGATGACGATACACCCAGGCGGGGATAAGATGTACAAAGACATAAAAAGGACTTTCTTCTGGAACGGCATGAAAAAGGACGTGGCAGAATTCGTTTCTAAGTGCATGGTGTGCCAACAGGTTAAGGCGGAACAGAAAAAGCCTGGCGGACTACTGCATCCTCTGGAGGTCCCACAGTGGAAGTGGGATAGCTTCTCAATGGACTTCATCGATGGGCTGCCTAGGTCTAGGAGAGGCAACACTAGCATTTGGGTAATAGTGGATAGGCTTACTAAAAGCGCCCACTTTTTACCTGTCAAAAGTAAAAGAACTGCCTCATCCCTAGCATCACTTTACCTCAAGGAAATAGTTCGACTCCACGGAATACCATCTAGCATTGTTAGTGACCGAGACCCCATCTTCACCAGCGAGTTTTGGCGGAGTCTGCAAGAAGCAGTAGGAATGCAGTTATGCTTGAGCACGGCCTATCATCCCTAAACCGACGGCCAAACAGAGAGAGTAAACAGAGTTTTGGAAGATCTTCTAAGACTATGCGTCCTTGACTTCGGAGGGACATGGGAAGACCACCTTCCTTTGGTGGAGTTTGCCTACAACAACAGCTATCAAGCAACCATCGGAATGGCGCCCTTCGAAGCTTTATACGGAAGACCGTGCCGATCGCCCACTTGTTGGTGGGAGTCTACTGATAAGCTCATACTTGGACCAGACATGATCCGAGAGACTTCAGAGAAAGTAGACTTAATACGAAGAAGGATGAAGACGGCCCAAGACAGACAAAAGACCTACGCCGACAAGAGAAGAACCGACCTTGAATTCGAGGTTGGAGACAGAGTTTTTCTCAAGGTATCACAGCTAAGGAACGTTGTTCGTTTTGGAACCACAGGAAAGCTAGCACCAAGGTTCGTAGGGCCATTCCCTATTATCGAGAAAATTGGGAAAATGGCTTATAGATTAGAGCTACCCGAGAAGTTGGCTGGGGTCCACAACGTTTTTCACGTTTCACATCTCCGAAAATGTCTACATGAGACTGCTGAAGTGGTAGAGCCAAATATCCTCGAAGAGGCCGAAGTGGAACGCGAAGCAACCATAAGAAAAGTTCCAACCCGAATCTTAGGAACGGAAGTGAAGAAGCTACGCAACCGCGAAGTCAAGCTCGTCAAAGTCCAGTGGAGCGACGCCGAGGGAGACGCGACTTGGGAAACTGAAGCTAGAATCCGTGCAGCCTACCCTTTTCTGTTCGAGGGTACATCCTTGATCTTTCCTTTTCCTTAAGTTGCGCTTTTATCTATCTTTTTAAGTATATTTCCTCGACCTTATCTTTTAGGTAGAAACCCGTTGGATGGAAACATGTAATTGAAACATGTTATGTATGAATGGTTGCAAGTGGTTGCAAGTGATTGCTAGTGGTTGCTCGTGGTTGCATATACACACACAATCTAGGTTTTAGATCGGCTCAGTCACATCATATTGCATATGCATATATGTTTGCTTTCGTCTATTGTTGAACATTAATATGTTGACATGTGGATGTTGCATTTGTATTGAATGGTTGTTCACTCATGTAGAATCATGAATAGGAAAAATTTGCATACATAATGGATTCATGGCACTTACATAATTCGCATTAAGGAGGTCAACTGAATCAGTAGACCGCCTGATTTTGCATTAGATAAGTTCATGTATACACACACACTTTACATATGATCATGAAGCATTAGAAGTCTTTTAAGGACAATGGATGATCGTGGTTGATGGATGAGTAGATGGATGATTGGATGTTAGGATATACATTCCTCCTAACTTGAAGATTTCGGGACGAAATCCATTTAAGTGGGGGAGAATGTAACACCCCGAAAATTCTATAACTGTGAAATTAACAAATTAAAGTATAATTAATCTGAAATCAAAGAACTAAGGGAAACGGGATACGCCATTGCGTTCGTCTCGGAAAAATACGCGAAATAGAGTCCGAGTTTTCGAAAAACGGAGTCCGTATGAAGAAGATATGGCCTTCGGAAGTTTTTAAATTTAGTTTAAAATTCAAACAGAATTAAATAATTAAATATTCCGAAGTGGGGCCCATTGGGCCAGGGTGGAAGAACACCCGCCTGGGCCACCCAGGTCGACTGGGCTGTCGACCTGGGCTACCCATGTCGACAGGGCTGTCGACAGCCCTGTCGACAGGGGTATCGACCTGGTCGAGCCCAGTCAACCTGGCTGGCCAGGTCTGTGTTCCTCCGATTTTCTGTGGTCTGCTTTGTCACTAGGGCTAGGTGGCAAGTTTTAATTGGTCTCTCTATCGAATGAATGGCTACGATCTAACCTAGCAACATCAAGGGTCCTAATCAGTTCCTAACCTCTATATAAACAACCCTAGACAAACCCTAATCTATTCATTCAAAATTAAGAGCATAGCCGCCATGTTGCTGAGGAACGACAAGAGGTAGCCGCCAACTAGAGAGAGGATTAGGGAGAAAGTTCTGAAGCCTAAAGCAATTCAAGCAACCTAAAGCTAATCAATTTAACAAAGGAATCATATCTCTTATTTAGAGAATTCGCCGCAACCATTGTAAGTAGAGTATTACTTTGGTATGAATAAACAACTGTATTGATTTGTATGCTTGAATTGTGGCAATGAAACTCATATTTGTGCGTTCTTATATACGTTTGGATATTATAAAGAACTACATGCGGTAGTTCTATGCAAATATACGTTTGGAATACTCGCAAACTATATGACCTATGTTGAAGCTACATGTATGTAGTTGATTGAAATTCATGCAAGTCTGAGGCTTTGTTATTATGCCATCATGATGTATATTTTTGTGCATAAATCATTTTGCAAGTAATTGAAACAAGTTTGGTTGTTATAGTTCATATGAAACTATGTTGGAATTTTGACACCATAATCCATGTATTAAGTCATGCTTTTGCAAAACTTATGAATATGGCTAGGCTATAAATGATATTTGGCATAATTGAAAATCCATGATTAAGCCTACCTTGTTTAAAAGAATTATGTGATGACATATGTGAGACATGGCTAGGTTAGACTCAAAAATCCCTTTTTGCAAGTTTAAAGCAAATACCATGATTAGGAATATTTATGCATAAGTATATTTATACCATCGTTATGTGATTAGACTTAAATCATGATTAAGTTGAACTATGTTTTTGGGTTAGTAACAAAGTATTCCCTTTGTAAACATGTAGAAACCTTATGAACAAATTTAACTATACTTATGCCATGCTTATGGTTGATATTATGCCATGTTTATGCTAAAAGTACTTATGCCATGCTTATGTTTGACATTATGCCTAAACAAAAATATAGGTTCATGTGACAATAACGATATCTCAATTACAAGTTCACATGCTTTGATTCATGTCACCTATGTTACCACTATGCAAGTACACCAGTTTCTATTTTGTATTCCCAACGTCATACTGCTAGTTCATGCGCTCACCTTCCCCTCCTTGTGTATGAAATTACGCCATAAGCCTCCCCTTTTCGCATGGCTAAATTGGGCTTTAAAAGGCTAAGCCCAATATATATAAACGGACGTGTAAAACGGGGGAAAATAACGTTGGGTTAAAATTAATTAATGAATGGAAATACAATATAGAAGGGCCCAAATTCAAGTATGGGTTGGGCCCGTGATTGGTGTAACCTTTACACCATTAACTTAATAATGGGCCGCAAATATTTACATATAAGAAATAAAGAAGAATGACAAAATATGTAAATGTAGAACATACGATGTGTTTAACCCGAGGTTGGATTGAGTTGTGATGTAAACCTGCCCGGAACCGCCCGGCTGTCCAGTAGTCACAACAATACCTATCCAATGTGGGAGGTTAAACATGGAGCCCAATAAGGACCCGAGGTTAGACTGAGTTGTGGCGTAAGACTGCCCGGAACCAACCGGCAACAGGCAGCCACAACAATACCTGTCTAATGTGAGGGGTCAGGGCCTTAATAAGACAATTAAGGCTGAGTCAGGATTGCTAGGATTAAGTGAACTAAAGACTTAATCAAAATGGAACATGCTAAACTAAAAGGACTGGTGGGGTTAGGTTAGGAAACACTTAACCAACTTAGCATGTTGGCTAGAGATAGAAAACCTAGTAACGGGGGACCCTTTTCAGCAGTAACCCTAAAAGGTGTATCAGGATACCCTGAAGCTAGGCAGGGAGGGGCACGATTACTGGGCTGATTGTAAGAGGTCAAAGCGACGGCGGTGGTGTAGCAGTGTAGGTTCTAACGGAGTGCGGGCGTGCACACACTCCGGCGCAGAAAAATAAGGCACTGGACACCAGTAGCATACCTGTGCACTCTAAGGTTGTGTCGGGTTGCCACTATGGGACTTGATACACCCCATGGTGGGACCAGCATAGGTAACTACAGACATCGGGGGCCGTAAGACACATGTAACTATGCGAGTAGGAGCCGATCATCATAGAATGGATCACATCACCCTTATTATGGGGTGCCAGTTGGAAAACTAGTTTATATGGGTTCAGAGATTAATATGGGGTGCGATAGTATATTCGACCCTAGACAACTTAACCAAGTTTATAGTGTTTGCCCACTTCTTGTTTATACTTATCATACCCAGTTCTTTATTCATAGACAAAATAGTACTAGATTTACTCAGGCTTTATGTCTGACTCTACTTTTCTTTCGTCTTCTTTTCTTCCATTCCCCCCCCCCCAGGTCCACAGGGAGGGAACACTGCAGCTTGACCGCATTAACATCCAGCTTGAAGAAGAGAAATGTATTGCTTGGAACTTTCCGTTTTTGAACTATGGCTTGGGACAATCACTATGGGGCTTTTGCAGTTTATCTATGTTTTATTTATGCTTCTTTAAATAATGTACTCAAGACAGATTATGAAAGTGTTATGTTATGTTTTTGGAAAGGATGTTGTTGTAACACGTATTTGATTTTATGAAATAAAAGTTTGTTGTTCTTCCGCTGTTTACAAATATATGTTCTTATATCTGTCTTGTATATCTGTGACTTTACTTATAAACCTCCACCAAAATTAGGGCATTCCCTTTGAGAGTGACCCTAACGGAGGTGGGGTGTTTCAAACTTGACATGAATCTTGAACATGGACATGACACTAGAATGAACTTGAAAATGGCCAACTCGAGGTTGGGTTGAGTTTGCAGTTTAATTCTGCCCGGAACCGCCGGGCAAATCCAGTTGCTGCAAACAATAGGATCCAATGTGGGTAGTTGGTCATATCGCGCTTGAAACCCGAGGTCAGACTGAGTTGTGGTGTAATTCTGCCTGGAACCGCCCTATCCAGTGACCACAACAACAGGTCTGATGTGAGAGGTTGGGGTGCATTAATGAATTAATGCCACATGATAGGGTTAAGTCATGAACATGTAAGACAACACTTAACCAACTTGATACATGATTCGTAGGCGGGTTAAGTCACGAACTCGAATGACAACACTTAACCAGCTTGACATGCTAGACTGGTAGGGGTTAAGTCACGAATTTAAATGACAACACTTAACCTATTGGATGGAAACCCTAGTTACGCGGTCCATTTCAACAGTAACACACTAGATGTATCATGGTACCCTGGAACTAGGCAGGGTGGGGCACGATTACTGGGCTTATTGTAAGCGACCAAAACGACGGCTGTGTTGGTGAGCCAGTGTAGGTTCAGGCGGGCTATGGTCGTGCACGTGGTCCAGAGTTGAAAAAGCTGGCATTGGCATCAGTAGGTTTATCTGTGCATGCTTGATTCGTGTCGGTGGTTGGCACCCTAGGGCTTGATACACCCTATGGTGGACCTAGCACAGGTGACTACATTTGTGATAGGGCCGTATGACACAGACACACAACGAGCTAGAACTTGTAGGGAGCCGATCAATTGGTGGATCGTTCCATTGGACCTAGTAATGGGTCATTTCATGATATTGGGCCAAGGGATCATTTCATGGTTAATATAAGACATGGGTATGGGATTCTAGTACAGTTGATGCAGAGAACCCTGGATATGTGATGATATACTTGATTTATACTTGATTTATCATGTTATCTTAGTCTATCTTGCCCATTTGGTCATCATCCTTATGTTTACTTTCAGTTTGTACATGTCATGTTACCTTTACTTGTTTTTATGCTGAAAGTCACTTGGACTTATCAGTCTTTATGACTGACCTGTTTTCTTTCGCCTCTTTTTCTTCCGTTCCCCCCAGGTTCTCAGGGAGGAAACTCTAGAACTTAACTTGGATTTTGCTTGCTTTCAGTTTAGCTCATGTACGGTTTGATCTTGAGCTATGCTATGGCTGCATTTCTGCTACCTCTAGGGAATTAAGTTACTTTTGATGTTTTAAGTCTATGCTTCTTTATTTATGCAAGACAGAATTTGTTGTAATGGAAAATAATGACCTTGGCTATTTGATGTAAAAGGTTTGACTCTTTTTGAAAGTAATGAAATTTAGCTCTTGAATCTTCCGCTATTTTATTTATGTTCTGTTTTGTAATATTTCTATGTTTGTTTACCTCGATAACTCTCCCCTAAAACTAGTGCATTCCCTTTGTGAGTGACCCTAGCCGAGGTGGGGTGTTACAGAAACATCTTATAACACCAACAAACATGCACACACAATACGAACATGAGGTTACTATGATTTCGATTATATATTTGAAAATGAACTAATTCTCTAACCAAAGCAATCAAATGCGATTCAAGTAACTTGTGAGGACTTAGAACTTGTCGCGGGACAACAGAGCTTCACAACATCACCAAATCAACTCATATCATATGAATTAGATCGTATGAGCAATCCTTATCATAATTGTCAACTTAATGAAACATAATTAAATGAAATCGGCTAATCTATACTAACCTAACCAATTCACATGCACATGCAAACTTGTATGAATACTAAATTACACTTGTACAAGCCAATGGTTTGTGGCATAGATGTGAGTTCAAAAAGAACCCACCTTGGTTTCATTTGGAGGAAGAACAAGCACAAACTCAAGCAAAGGAGCTTTCTTTCTTCAATTACTCCTCTCTAATCACCATATAATCACACATGCAAACACAGGGTGTTAGAACATCATAAAAATCTGAAATTGAGAAGAGATAAAGGTAGAGAACGAGTAGGGAGACTTTACCCTTATCCTGGAATCAAATTAGCACATGAATTGAGCATGGAATCAAGAACCCTAGCTTAGGAATTTCTATTTCCCATTCCACTCTCCATTTTCTAATTTCTCTCTAAGTGTTGGAATGAATGAATGGGAGAGGGATGATTGGCACTTAAAGGAAGTAGGCTAGTTGGCTAACCAAGCCCTAACCAAGGTGCCAAAATTTCTAAGCTCGGAATATATCGAAGTTTATACTTTTCGAACTCCTAAACAACGTTTTGAACTCAATGGAAGTGGTTTCGAGTCCAAATTCATTCATATGCGAAAAGTGATATTTTGGTCATACACTCAAATGAGAAAATGACCAAATTTTACCTAACTCTGAACGTATCGATGCTTATAGTCAAAAAGGTCGTAAATGATGATCCAGACTCAATGGAAGTAGTCCCGAATCCTAATTTTATCGTTTGTGAAAATCGACATTTTGAGTGACACATCGGACACGACGATATATTTAAATAAATTATTTAAATCTATTATCATCGAATGAGTAGGTTGTTACAGACTTCCCCCTTTAAAAGGATTGTGTTCCCGCAATTCCTTTAGAATGAAGTAATAAGTAATAACCAAAATTAGACCATCAAGTGGTACAATAAGAACCGACACGAAATGAAAAGATCACACCAACGGCTAGGTGAGATCCCTATTTCGTCTCGCAAGATCATAAAAACTAGAGTTCAATCTCAAACTTCATTACCCATGAAGGTAGTCATCCCAAACGGGTAAAATAATTCCAGAAAAATTCATAAGCGCTATGAATTCAAATAGACTCACCTTTCTTCATATGATTCTGAAGGGAATGAGAATAAAAAAAAGGCACAAAAACCAAGCGAATCTAATTTGGAATTTCAAGGAGCAACGGGACTGCATCCTACAGACGCGAGATATCAATAGTAGATATTTCTCTTAGGATATGAAATAGGAATTTACGATGCTTGAGTAATCCATTCCCAAATCTCAATCACGAAGACATAGAGAACACCGATCTTCAGCACTTTTGTCCAGCGACAAGGTGGCTGACAATAACAAAAGAAAAACATATAGATTCCAACGAATTTAGCTAAAAAGAGAGCAATTCTCAAAGGAATAATCAATTCTAATATCAACGATTGAAGGTTGGTAATGGAATACCAGTGAACTACTCAGGGAAATCTGTAACGACCAAGATTTTTAGCCGTTGAATTCTGAATATTTAAATTGGTTTAAATATTTTATTTGAATTATATATAGGAATTTGTAACGAATTTATTTATAAAACGATATTTAGACGTATAATTTATAATAAATTTAAAACGAGCTCGAAATCGCGCAGCAATTCGTAATATGGAGTTTTGAACTTCAACTGGATATACAGGATCCGATATAAGTCGGATTTCTGTGAAACGAGAAACGTTGGAACCATATTGATGATAATTTTCATATGAAAGAGAAAAATCCAGATTTCGTGTTATAATTTGTTAGTTATGGCCAAATCAAATTTTGAAATAATCGTTGTGGAAATCGTTATTAAAATATATGCATTAAAATAGCCGTTTTGCAAACGGAGTCAGATTTTGACGAAATCAGTTTCATTGGGACAGTAACATTAAAATATTTTACGGTGTTGAATGGCGTAGAAATCGATGTCGTATGTGACCACGGTAGCCATAAACGCCCATTCAATTTCTATAGCGCGTAATTAATTTTATAAAGGGTTATTTGGGTATAACTTGAACAGACGATCGAAATTCGACGAAACTTGTTCCATTGGGTTCAGAATACCTTTTTACACCAAGATTAGCTTTTTAATCAGTAATCAGACCGTTCATTCATATGATTATTAGTTCCTACTTAGGTACGCACTTATTTTCGACCAATAGCTATGATAACTAAGTAATCCTTAAGTTACAGTGGTAGTGCTGAAGTGTAACATTTAAAAATAGGTACATTCAAAGTGAACTAAGTATTTTTGATCTTAGAGCCAACACCAATATTTATTTGATACGAAAGAACGTGAGAAACGAAAATGGTTTGAACACTAAATATACTAGATTGAGATAAGTATTTTCGGTTATGTAGAGATATACTATCGGCCCAAGTTAAGTTCATCAGTTGGCTTCATCAGTTGAAACACAAGTAATCGTCAACTGTTGAGAACTGAATACTTAACTTGGCCCAGAAATCGAAAAGAGGTAGTGCATATTCACGACATACAGTGGTAGTTGAAACCCCGTGTTCCCCAAGCAGTTGAAACCCCGTGCTCCCCAAGTAATAATAGCCGTGTTCCCCAAACCAAATACTTACTGTGGGTGCCAAACAATCTTCCTCTTTAAATACTAAACCTCTCAACATTTCGTACCCTTTCTCAGACAAAAGAAAACGAAAAAAAAACCAAATCATTCTTTTCCACAGACCGCCGAAATCAATAGAAAAATTAAAAACAAATCATCAATAAGAACTTTGGTTATTTTGAATTCCTGACTTCAAAATCCTAGTGCTTTTAACCAATTCGAACGTGAACGGGTTCGCACCAGTGTCATCAGCGAAGGCTTGGGTGGCTACTGGAGGCAGCTCACGTAGGAGGGGATGGGCGTAGTCTCGGGTGTGGCGAATGGTATGGTGGGGTCAGGCGAAGCAAAGGGTGGCGGACCAATGAAGTCATGGGCGAGCTAAAAATGGGGTACTAATATTTTTACTGTTTGTGCGTAAGGAAAAGAGGAGCAGCAATTCATTATATTAAATGGAAGATACTCACTGTATGGATACGTTGTGGATTAATCAAACAACGATAGTGGGCTTGATTTCTTGGTGACAGTGTGCAAGTTACTAACGTAGGGTGTTTATATGAGATGGAGTGGCATTTGAGTGTTAATAAAGAGAAGTGGTGGTGGTTACTGATTGTTTGTCTGATTAATGTTTTTCGTCCTTGGCATGATATGGAAGTGAAGACAAGTTGTTGAAAAGAAATAAATAAAAACAGTACATCAATCCTTGGATTTGGGCTTGGCAGCGAACCCTTTCGTACAGATTGAGAATTCATTAAGCGAGCATGCTCAGTCCTCTATCGAAGAAGAAAAGGTGCGTGATTTTGTACAGTACTGCTTGGGATGAACTGACGTGTTGAGGCAGTAGTGCCATTGGGAAGAAGAAGAGAATTAAAAAGGGAGATTTGGAACTGTTGACATAATTTAGTAATGAAGGTATGGAAGGTGGTTAAAGAATTGATCTTGGCAATTAATATAAGCAACGAGATTCAGAAGGAAAGAAGAGTATTAAGCCGACCATAATTTACTTTCATTGACCCTGAATTGGACCAAACTAGTCTCATTGTAATAGTAGCGACAAAGTCTATATTGTGGAACTAAAACGGTTGAGAATTGAGCTACTGGGATTTCAACGAAAGATCAAACGTCCGTTTGATTTTAAACAAAACCAAGGAAGAACCATCAACTGCAAAACAAAGTTGAGTAAACTCACCAACTCTGTTTCGTTTATATTTTTATATAAACAAAATTTTAAATTTTTTTTATAGTAATTTTATATTATGCAATGATTTCTTGGTTGAATAGTTGATAAAATTTGTTGAATGGTTGATAGGATTACATCGTTGATAGATTACCAGTTCTGATATTTCGTATTTATGTGAAATAATATTATTGATGTTATTAACATCTGTGGATGCAGGGAAAAAGATTGGGGGGATCCAACTGGATTCCTCAACATTTATTTTACTATTTTTGGTTGTGATATATAATATGTTATATAATCCCTGATTGGACATGTTGTGTTTGATTTACCCTAGCCCTTGAAACCTGGTATTTTAGATACCGTAAAACATTTTCGAATGAGAGGAAAAAGAAAATAGAAATTTTAAAATGGAATTTCATTTTCAAAATAGAAATATAACTTCGAATAGAGTTGAAATTAAAACATGTTAATTATTTAAGAAGTTTGTAAACGAGAATATAAATTAAGTGAATTATTTATCATCGGATAAATTGAAATATAAAGTCAAGTTTGATTATATATAGAAAGTGGAAATGGGTTTGAAATTAATAATTGTAAACTGTTTAACACTTAGCGATTATAAATGAAATTCTAAACGAGATTTTAAATGGATATAATAAAAAAATTTGTGAATGACTAGCAGTTAATAAAGGAAAAATTTGATTCAAAGGAATGAAATAAAATGGGTTTGATTATATAAAAGGGAATATTACTCATGACCAAAGTGAATAACGTTTTAAAGTGAAATTATTCGTAAAGGGGATTTGAATTCGGAAATATAATTCAAATGGAAATTTGAATAAAAGGGAAAAAGGAAATTCGTTTTCAAAAGGGATTTGAAAGGAAATCCAAACAAAGTTTGGAAGGTATTTTAAACCAAGGTGATGGTTCTAAGACAATTACTTAAGAATTGAATGAAACATTAAAGTAAGGTCTTTAATGGAAAAGAGATAAGGAAGAATTTTGATTGAAAAATATGTTTATATAAGCTTATAGTTATGTTTTATAAATTTAAAACAGCGATTTTAACGCTGCCATTATAATAAATGTCTGGTAAAATTTAAACAGCGATTTTTAACGCTGCCATTATAATAAATGTGTTGTAAATTTTACACAGCAATTTAATGCTATTGTTATAATAAATGTTGTATAATTCTAGACAGCGATTGTAACGCTGTTGTTAAAAGCAAATGTTTATAAATCAAATATTTGAAAACAGCGATTATAACGCCATCGTTATAATCAATATTTTTCTGCAAAGAGAGTGTGTTCTTAGATCGAATTCGAGAGTCATGTAAGTGACGTTTTGTTTAAAGTGGTGAGCTTTGACTATTTCAAAGTTGAGAATGTTGTTCAATTAAGGTCTGAGAGGTGATTATACCCCAACTTGATTGACTTCATGATCGATGGAGGAATGGTTAAGGTTCGGTAGTGAAGATTGATTAGCAATATGATGAGTTAATAAATGATATGTGGATTGAGTTATAATAACGATGTTTTATAACATCGCGTTAATTTGAAATGATATCCCCAAATAAAATGAGAGATGTTTTCTCGAATAAAGAAATTATAATATTGGAAATGTTTTTCAGAGAATCGAGAGTGGAAATCGAGCTGAAAAGGGATACGAAAGACGAGAAATGTAAATGATAATATAATAAGGAATTGTTTTAAAGGGAGCCCAGTGTTGTTGATGGTTGGTCGGTAGAATTTCCATTTGGAAATAGGACCGTCGATTGTATGGTTGTTTCCTTTGATAGTTAAATCAACGACTATCAAAGTTTTGATTTATTTTATACCTTCGTTATCAGAATGGAGAGACCGGGATCAGATTTAATATCTGAAAACCACTCCGTATTGATATAGCGTTATGGATCAACTTATGCTGAAGGTAATTGAAGACGGAGTAAAATGCAAGGGCTGTTCCGTTAACCCTAGGTAGAAATTGCCCAAGATGGATTAATGGAACGGTGCCTTCGATTTGTCCAGTCCCAGGACAACGTGAATGGACGAATGCCTAACAGAGTATATCTAACGGATCGCGTAAGTTGATCTCTTCAAACGTACTTACGTTTGGTGGCGGAGGAACTCGTTCTCTTAGCTTTATGCCCGTGGTATTTTTGGGGAAATCAATTTGTGATTTGGCGGGTATGACGATGTGGCATTCAAAGTGAATGGTGGCCAGATGTTCTGGAAGATAATTAAAACCTTAAGCCTCACAACCGGAAATTGACAAAAATCGGGCAGGCAGCATGGCTATGTGGGTCGCACCCATTAGGATGTATAATCACCTATCTAGAGAAATTCCAATTGCTTCTTTAATCGATCGATGCTGTCCCTTTCGGGAAACGGTTGCTGATCCCAACCGTTGGTGATATACATTCGATACACTCAAGCGAAATGAGTGTTCGGTCAAGTGTGGGCCGGGTTGCAAGACGTTCTTGTTGAACCCAGTGTATTCGTCTCTAGAGATACACTATTGGAAGGTGGTCCCATACCTTGTTATGTTGGAAATCCAATCTCCAATAAGCGCCCTGCGGTTTTCGATTTTATATTATATATGGAGCGTGAGATGCAAGCGTTCCGCTAGATTCTATTTATTTGATGTAGATATTATGATAATATCACCAGATTTTGATATCAAAATGTTATGGGTTATCGTAAGGTAAAAACCATCCGTGTTTATGTGTGGATCGGTCTTACGATTATCATTTCTTTCGAAAGGATTTTTGATAGTTAAACAAATGGTTGGAGTTTACTCACACCAGTCCCATGACTGACCCAGAGTTTATTTTGTTGTTTTGCATAAACTCTTGGGTGCCTAAATTTGTACGAGCAGTCAAGTAGTTGGGATTTTTCAGATTCGCTCGGAGGAGCTTGAAGCAGGAGGCTTCACCAGTTAGCTATAGACTATCATCTTTTCCGCTGTGTACTATGTTGTAACTGGAAACAGGTGTTTATAACTGTTCCAGGGATAACTGTTGTGCTCTGATAATGGTACGTATATATACAATTACTGATTTGTATTTCAAAGTTTATGTTATCTAATATATTTTATTCGTTCCGCTGTGAGTTTGTGATCTTCGTTTTCATCTATTCTAATATATCTTTCTTTCTATTTTCCATCCTCTAACTTCTTTCTAATTATGATTCGTATTTCTGTGAACTTTGGGTTGGACATGTGTTGTTATTAGTCGACTCAAAGAGTATGGAAATTCGGGTCGTTACAGTTGGTATCAGAGCTGAAGGTTAAGTAATTACCTTGGCTCTATAGCGTGACTCAGTAGAGATTGGGTTAGCAACACCCTAGATTGAGTTTGAGCGTATATATATGAGCGCGTATTTGAAGATTGATATAAAAATGTTTTATATTGTGTTGGCTGGTTTGTTGAGTGGTTTATGAATTCTGGTCGATACAGAATGTACAACAGTATCGATAGGTGTTTCTAAACTCTCTTACAAAACAATTGGACATGGTATTGTTTTAAAAATGGGTGGATAAAATAATTTGCCCAATGATCATTTTGGTATAAAGGATTAATTTATGAAATATAATTATATATGAATGTGTTGGTTGTTATTACAATCAAATGGAATTATAAAATATTGAAATGGTTATATAACCAAGATAAAGTAGAATAAAATTCAAACCATAAATTGGAATTTAAATCCCGGATATTTTGAAAATATTCCTTGAAGTATTTTAAAGGTAATATAACATTGGTTTGAAGAGATTTTTGAATTAGAATGGGTTTTAAATGGATTTTTGAAAGTGATTAAGCACTGGAATCACTTCAGTGGCGAGCAAATAATTCTGATAATGGGTCGCGACATTATCGGTATTCATTTTCAAGTTTCTGAGTGATGGATTTCTACCATAATAGATTTGTTAATGGAAATTTGTTTGAGAAAAAAACAAAGTTGTTTTAGAAATTCAAAAGTTTTGAATTGAGTTGATTGTTATGTATATAAATATATATGATTTCAAACTAATTTGAAATAAAACCCGGGTATTTGAATTCTGAAATTAAAATTTAACTTGTATAAGTTGAATAGATTGAAATGGAAAAAATGAATCAAATGAATTAAGATTTAACTAAAGTTAAATAAAATTGGACTGGATTAAAAATAATCCAGAATGAAAGCGAACAAGTTGAATATATATTGGATGCTGTTGTTTGGGTTTAAACTGTAATGGAATTGAACCCAAGCAGAATAAGAGTTTTGATTTTGGGAAAAAGAACTCAGTTTGGATTAATGAATAGAAGAGAACTAATCAGAAAGTTGATTAGAAGAGTTGAAAACTGGAAATTGAATTGATGTGAAACCAACTGGAAATGGATATATGTATGCTGAGTTGATATTGAATGGAAACAAGTGCAAGAGATAGAATTATGCTCGACAAAAAGGTACATGTTTACAATATTACTTGTGTTGATGATTTTATGAGCCTATGGAGCAAGCTGCTTTGCTTTTTGATTTTCTTTTAGATTGGAGACGCCTAGATAGGCGAGTTGTTGTTGTACCGATTGAGCCGTGCAAAGGAGATGCAGCCGAAATTTTTCAGAATTTAAAGTGTTAGAAAATTTTCAGAATTTTTGAAAATTTTCGTTAGTAAGAATAAATTAATAATTTAATTGAAATAAATTGGTCCAGTTAAACTGAAGTGTGAATTAAACAAAAGGGATTTTTGGACCTAGTTAATAGGGTATGTAGCATTTTTCCTACCTTAGCAATTTCGAGGACGAAATTATTTTAAGAGGGAAGGAATGTAACGACCCGGATTTTCAGCCGTTGAATTATGAATATTTAAATTGGTTTAAATATTTTATTTGAATTATATGTAGGAATTTACAATGAATTTATTTATAAAACGATATTTAAACGTATAATTTATAATATAATTTAAAACGAGCTCGAAATCGCGCGGTAGTTCGTAGTATGGAGTTTTGAACTTCAACTGGATATACAAGATCCGATATAAGTCGGATTTTTGTGAAACAAGAAACGTTGGAACCATATTGATGATAATTTTCATATGAAAGAGAAAAATCCAGATATAATTTGTTAATTATGGCCAAATCAAATTTTGAAATAATCGCTGTGGAAATCGTTATTAAAATATACGCGTTAAAATAGCCGTTTTGCAAATGGACTCAGATTTCAAAGAAATCAGTTTCATTGGGACCGTAATGTTAAATTATTGTACGGTGTTGAATGGCGCGGAAAACCGATGTCGTATGTGACCACGGTAGCCATAAACACCTGTTCAATTTCTTTAGCGCGTAATTAATTTTATAAAGGATTATTTGGGTGTAACTTGAACAGACGATCGAATTAAGCCACGAAACCAGTTCCGTTGAGTTTGTATCGTCGATTAGGGTCAGGATAGCTATATAGTTTGTTATTTTTAGAGACTGGGTAAGTTAGCGTTAAAAATGGTATTGCGGTGCGCGTAAAAATAGCCTACCAGGGAAACAGTCTCAGAATACGACGAAACTGGTGCCGTTGGGTCCGTATCGAAGAATTATTGCTAGATTTCAAAGTTTCAAGTTATTTTGATTTATCTGGTGATCGTGAAAAATTTAAACGTGTGTTTATTTCTGGTTTTATAAGGGAATTTTTTTTCAAACGATGTCGAAATTCGACGAAACTTGTTCCTTTGGGTTCAGAATACCTTTTTACACCAAGATTAGCTTTTTAATCAGTAAACAGACTGTTCATTCATACTCAAGTACACAATTATTTTCGACCAATAGCTATGATAACTAAGTAATCCTTTAGTTACAGTGGTAGTGCTGAAGTGAAATATTTAAAAATAGGTACATTCAAAGTGAACTAAGTATTTTTGATCTCAGAGCCAACACCAATATTTATTTGATACGAAAGAACGTGAGAAACGAAAATGGTTTGAACACTGAATATACTAGATTGAGTTAAGTATTTTCGGTCATGTAGAGATACACTATCGTCCCAAGTTAAGTTCATCAGTTGGCTTCATCAGTTGAAACTCAAGTAATCGTCAACTGTTGAGAACTGAATACATAACTTGGCCCAGAAACCTAAAAGAGGTAGTGCATATTCACGACATACAGTGGCAGTTGAAACCCCGTGTTCCCCAAGCAGTTGAAACCCCGTGCTCCCCAAGTATTAATAGCCGTGTACCCCAAACCAAATACTTACCGTGGGTGCCAAACAATCTTCCTCTTTAAATACTAAACCTCTCAACATCTCGTACCCTTTCTCAGACAAAAGAAAACGGAAAAAAAACCCAAATCATTCTTTTCCAAAGACCACCGAAATCAACATAAAAATTAAATACAAATCGTCAATAAGAACTTTGGTTATTTCGAATTCCTGACTTCAAAATCCTAGTGCTTTTATCAAGTTCGAATGTGAATGGGTTCGCACCAGTGTGATCAGCGAAGGCTTGGGTGGCTACTGGAGGCGGCTCACGTTGGAGGGGATGGGCGTAGTCTCGGGTGTGGCGAATGGTATGGTGGGGTCGGGCGAAGTAAAGGGTGGCGGACCAATGAAGTCATGGGCGAGCTAAAAATGGGGTACTAATATTTTTACCCGTTTGTGCGTAAGGAAAAGAGGAGCAGCAATTCATTATATTAAATGGAAGATACTCACTGTATGGATACATTGTGGATTAATCAAACAATGATAGTGGGCTTGATTTCTTGGTGATAGTGTGGAAGTTACTAACGTAGGGTGTTTATATGAGACGGAGTGGCATTTGAGTGTTAATAAAGAGAAGTGGTGGTTGTTACTGATTGTTTGTCTGATTCATGTTTTGCGTCCTTGGCATGATATGGAAGTGAAGACAAGTTGTTGAAAAGAAATAAATAAAAACAGTACATCAATCCTTGGATTTGGGCTTGGCAGCGAACCCTTTCGTACAGATTGAGAATTCATTAAGCGAGCAAGCTCAGTCCTCTATCGAAGAAAAAAAAGGTGTGTGATTTTGTACTGTACTGCTTGGGATGAACTGATGTGTCGAGGCAGTAGTGCCATTGGGAAGAAGAAGAGAATTAAAAAGGGAGATTTGGAACGGTTGACATAATTTAATAATGAAGGTATGGAAGGTGGTTAAAGAATTGATCTTGGCAGTGAATATAAGAAACGAGATTCAGAAGGAAAGAAGAGTATTAAGCCAACCATAATTTACTTTCATTGACCCTAAATTGGACCAAACTAGTCTCGTTGGAATAGTAGCAACAAAGTGTATATTGTGGAACTAACATGGTTGAGAATTGAGCTACTGGGATTTCAATGAAAGATTAAACGTCTGTTTGATTTTAAACAAAACCAAGGCAGAACCATCAACTGCAAAACAAAGGTGAGTAAACTCACCAACTCTGTTTCGTTTATATTTTTATATAAACGAAATTTTAATTTTTTTATAGTAATTTTATATTACGCAATGATTGGTTGGTTGAATAGTTGATAAAATTGGTTGAATGGTTGATAAGATTACATCATTGATCGATTACCAGTTCTGATATTTCATATTTATGTGAAATAATATTATTGATGTTATTAACATCTGTGGATGCAGGGAAACAGGTTGGTGGGATCCAACTGGATTCTTTAGCATTTATTTTACTGTTTTTGGTTGTGATATATGATATGTTATATAATCCCTGATTGGATATGTTGTGTTTGATTTACCCTGGCCCTTGAAACTTGGTATTTTAGATACCGTAAAACATTTTCGAATGAGAGGAAAAAGAAAATTGAAATTTAAAAATGGAATTTCATTTTCAAAATAGAAATATAACTTCGAATAGAGTTGAAATTAAAACATGTTAATTATTTAAGAAGTTGTTTATAAACAAGAATATAAATTAAGTGAATTATTTATCATCGGATAAATTGAAATATAAAGTCAAGTTTGAATATATATAGAAAGTGGAAATGGGTTTGAAATTGATAATTGTAAACTGTTTAACACTTAGCGATTATAAATGAAATTCTAAATGAGATTTTAAACTGATATAATAAAAACAATTTTTGTGAATGAGTAGCAGTTAATAAAGGAAAATTTTGATTCAAAGGAATGAAATCAAATGGGTTTGACTATATAAAAGGGAATATTATTCACGACTAAAGTGAAAACATTTTAAAGTGAAATTATTCATAAAGGGGATTTGAATTGGAAATATAAATTCAAATGGAAATTTGAATAAAAGGGAAAAAGGAAATTCG
The DNA here is from genome assembly GCA_030737875.1 of Allium sativum. Taxonomy (NCBI): domain Eukaryota; kingdom Viridiplantae; phylum Streptophyta; class Magnoliopsida; order Asparagales; family Amaryllidaceae; genus Allium; species Allium sativum. Next base: position 867,608,137 of record CM060922.1, read on the forward strand.
TTTTCAAAAGGGATGTGAAAGGAAATCCAAACAAAGTTTGGAAGGTATTTTAAGCCAAGGTGATGGTTCTAAAATAGTTACTTAAGAATTGAATGAATCATTAAAGTAAGGTCTTAAATGGAAAAGAGATAAGGAAGAATTTTGATTGAAAAATATGTTTATATAAGCTTATAGTTATGTTTTATAAATTTAAATAGCGATTTTAACGCTGCCATTATAATAAATGTCTTGTAAAATTTAAACAACGATTATTAACGCTGCCAATATAATAAATGTGTTGTAAATTTTACACAGCGATTTTAATGCTATTGTTATAATAAATGTTATATAATTCTAGACAGCGATTGTAACGCTGTTGTTAAAAGCAAATGTTTATAAATCAAATATTTGAAAACAGCGATTATAACGCTATCGTTTTAATCAATTTTTTTCTGCAAAGAGAGTGTGTTCTTAGATCGAATCCGAGAGTCGTGTAAGCGACGTTTTGTTTAAAGTGGTGAGCTTTGACTATTTCAAAGTTGAGAATTTTGTTCAATTAAGGTCTGAGAGGTAACTATACCCCAAGTTGATTGACTTCATGATCGATGGAGGAATTGTTAAGGTTCGGTAGTGAAGATTGATTAGCAATATGGTGAGTTAATAAATGATAAGTGGATTGAGTTATAATAATGATGTTTTATAACATCGTGTTAATTTGAAATGTTTTCCCCAAATAAAATGAGAGATATTTTCTCGAATAAAGAAATTATAATATTGGAAATGTTTTCCAAAGAATCGAGAGTGGAAATCGAGATGAAAAGGGATACAAAAGATGAGAAATGTAAATGATAATATAATAAGGAATTGTTTTAAAGGGAGCCCAGTGTTGTTGATGGTTGATATGTAGAATTTCCATTTGGAAATAGGACCGTTGATTGTATGGTTGTTTCCTTTGATAGTTAAATGACCGACTATCAAAGTTTTGATTTATTTTATACCTTCGTTATCAGTATGGAGAGACCGGGATCAGATTTAATATCTGAAAACCACTCGTATTGATATAGCGTTATGGATCAACTTATGTTGAAGGTAATTGAAGACGGAGTAAAATGCAAGGGCTGTTCTGTTAACCCTAGGTAGAAATTGCCCAAGATGGATTAATGGAACGGTGCCTTCGGTTTGTCCAGTCCCAGGACAACGTGAATGGATGAATGCCTGACAGAGTATATCTAACGGATCGTGTTAGTTGATCTCTTCAAATGTTCTTACGTTTGGTGGCAGAGGAACTCGTTCTCTTAGCTTTACGCCGTGGTATTTTTGGGGAAATCAATTTGTGATTTGGCGGGTATGACGATGTGGCATTCAAAGTGAATGGTGGCCATATGTTTTGGAAGAAAATTCAAACTTCAAGCCTCACAACCTGGAATTGACAAAAATCGGACAGGCAGCCTGGCTATGTGGGTCGCACCCATTAGGATGTATAATCACCTATCTAGAGAAATTCCAATTGCTTCTTTAATCTATCGATGTTGTCCCTTTCGGTAAAAGGTTGCTGATCCCAACCGTTGGTAATATACATTCGATACACTCAAGCGAAATGAGTGGTTGGTCATGTGTGGGCCGGGTTGCAAGACGTTCTTGTTGAACCCAGTGTATTCGTCTCTAGAGATACACTATCGGAAGGTGGTCCCATACCTTGTTATGTTGGAAATCCAATCTCCAATAAGCACCCTGCGGTTTTCGATTTTATATTATATATGGAGCGTGAGATGCAAGCGTTCCGCTAGATTCTATTTATTTGATGTAGACATTATGATAATATCACCATATTTTGATATCAAAATGTTGTAGGTTATCGTAAGGTAAAAACCATCCGTGTTTATGTGTGGATCAGTCTTACAAGTATCATTTCTTTCGAAAGGATTTTTGAAAGTTAAACAAATGGCTGGAGTTTACTCATAACAGTCCCATGACTGACCCAGAGTTTATTTTGTTGTTTTCCCTAAATTCTTGTGTGCCTAAATTTGTACGGGCAGTCTAGTAGTCGGGATTTTTCAGATTCGCTTGGAGGAGCTCGAAGCAGGACGCATCACCTGTTAGCTATAGACTATCATATTTTCCGCTGTGTACTATGTTGTAACTGGAAACAGGTGTTTATGACTGTTCCAGTGATAACTGTTGTGCTATGATAATGGTACGTATACATACAGTTACCGATTTGTATTTCAAAGTTTATGTTGTCTAATATATTTTATTCGTTCCGCTATGAGTTTGTGATCTTCGTTTTCTTCTATTCTAATATTTCTTTCTTTCTATTTCCCATCCTCTAACTTCTTTCTAATAATGATTCGTATTTCTGTGCACTTTGGGTTGGACGTGTGGTGTTATTAGTCGACTCAAAGACTACAGAAATTCGGGTCGTTACAAAATCGATTTCTAACTAAGTACTAAATCTCATTTAGTAACGATAAGGATGACTCATTAGGAATTATACGAAATTCGAAATATTCAGAAACTCGAGTATTAGTTTTAGACAATCAGAAACATCGAGAAGATAATGGATAAGTAGTACACAACTTATCACTTCGGAACAACATTATTCAAGATAATTTTGCGCCAAAAATCTCAAATCACAGAAACATCAGCAATTAATCAAAGAAGCAATAGACAATTTCTCTAACAAGATGAGATTAAACTGAAGAGGACATAATCCCCAAAGATTTGAATGACAAGGGTTAACAAACGTGCGGAGACAATTGTCTGTCCAAATGATTCAAACAAACAAAGGAGGAATATCAAAAGAGCTCATCCATTCGATATTCATTTCTAATAACAACACAAGGCTAAGTCCATAAGTGAATTGACTATAGCACTTCCGGATGATTGACTAGATCCTAGATTCGAAGAAAGGAGTTACTAAGTTTGCCATGGATCGCAAAACCCAAATCTTCCCTCCCCAACATGAACTCCCATTCTCTCGAGTGATCATTCACTAGGGAAAATAAGGAGACCCATGGAATCGGAAGAATACTAAATTCTCTTTAGCAAATCAAAACAGGGATTAAGAATTTGGCGAGATTCTCAGTCACTAAGAATTCTCGAAAATCAAAGATCTGAAATCCAGAAACAAGAGACATAAATAAATAACTTTTTGGGTTGTTCCTGGAGTTATTTAATTTACTCAAAGAAAAGATTCAAGATAATTTCTAATTAAAAATCTTGAACCACTCAAATTCTTGGAATTTCTTCAAGGAAATCTAGAAATAAATTATCTAGAAAGATAACAAACGATTACGAAAAATCGTAAAAATCCAAAATATATTATTTTGATTAACTTATTAGCAGTTAATTTAATTTTAAGGATCATTTCAAATGTCAGATTGTCAAATAAAGGTGTTTAGGAATTCCGACCAACAACATGGCGTCCCATATCTCATTCAATATCCTTAATGCACCCGATGGACAGGATAATACATGAAAGTCCTCACGTTTTCTAACATTCACGCAGATCTCGCGAAAATATAAAAATTCAATAAATCGTTCGGGACGGCATAAAGGAAATAAAATTCCTTTATCAACTTATGAATAAAAAACAATTGATATCTTTTGATAACGAAGAACACGGTCGACGTATATCAAAAGAACATAAATAAAATAATCTCTGAACAAGGTAAATGACATTAAGGAATTAATGACACGTACCTTGACTCAAGAAGAGGGATCAAAAGAAGAAGGATGCTTTCCCTCATTCTTGATCTTGAGTTTCAAATCCAATGATACATTTGTTGAGTTAATTTAGCACAAATGCTTAGTGACTCACACCGGCACAACAAGATAACAAATGAGTTGTTTTAGCCCGCAGGCTTAGTGATCTCACACGAAACTAGAACTATATAACTGACAACAAGGGAGTAAATTTAGTCACAAAGACATGGTATCTCCATATCGACCAACAAGAGATCAATAGGCCATGCTAGGTACGTAACAATGTACGAAACAATCTTAACTAGAAATCAAGAAATATTAGGATCAAAGATGCTTACAACGTGCATAACGACGCACAGGCAAGATATCCAATGATCAATCAACTTCAAGGATCATAAATGATCAATAATATAAGTGTGATACACAATAGGCCAAACAGACGTCGATTAGCAACTCGAGTCAAAGAATGAATCAGAAGCACCACTAGAGCACGCGGGCCCAAGATGGACTATAGAAATCAAACCAAAGAGGACGAGTCGATAACTATTCTAAAAGACTAAAAACATGCCACTTGAGACATAATCACCCCTCCCGTAGGAGGTACACTGGGTGAACCGGCACTTGCACGGCTACGACCAACTATTTTGCTTCTTTAAGGATAAAGAAGGAGGAAAAAGTTAGTCATAAGTTGAATTCAAACGAGGCGAATTCAATCAAAATGGATTCGTATAGGAAGATTAGGTATGATTGGTCTTAAGACTCTAACTAAAACTCTAAAGCACGATTCTCGCGAGAGGCTTAAGACAATACCATCGTCATACTATCTTACACTGTTCCGGAAAGTGGCTCTGATACCAAACTATAATGCCTCGCCTATATACCCACTATCGTCCAGTTCATTTGAGAGAAATGCTCTAGACCATAACGGAGAATGAGGTTTGTGAAGAGCGACTGATTGTATGATTACTCCATGTGAGGAATGCACATCGAGTTCTGATACCGATTAAAATTTCGACATGACTATTCAACACATAGGGCAACTACACAACGGCTATAAATAATCCGGAAAGCAATATAAAATAGGCAACAGCGATGTATAAACATCTCATAGCCAGACACAGAATAATCATATCACAAAGGCGAGATAGAGATGGATAAACCAAGAATGTGTACAATAAGGTAGTGGTCAACAAAGATCCACTAATCCCAAAAAGAATAGTACATGCACCATAATCTAATTAGAAGAATATGTACAGAATGATAGATAATGTCATAGATACAAAAGTAGATAAAACTGCGGAGACAGAGTAGCAAGCTGAAAGCGGAAGATCAATCCTGCAATGAGTCCCAGAGGAGTACCTAAAATGACTTGGTCTGACCCGAGTATTATTTAGAGGAATAAATAATAAACGAGACAGTCTAGCTGTACTTATCAAATAAACCGAGATAATAAGAGATATAACGCAGGATGACATGATTCTACTAATAACTAATCATAAATAAATATGAAACATGGCATGTCAACACAATCAGGAAATGACAATGGAATGTCTGCATATAAATATCTCCAAATAATCTCCTAGCTAATGTAGAATGCAATATTCAAATAATAGGACACAATAGGAAATGACAGAGGAACGCCAAACATAAATCAAATTGACGCGCATCGCATCAAAGTAAACATAAATCAAATTGACGCGTATCGCATCAAAGTAATCATAAATCATCAAAGTAAACATAAATCAAATTGACGCGTATCGCATCAAAGTAATCATAAATCATCAAAGTGAACATAAATCAAATTGATGTGTATCGCATCAAAGTAATCATAAATCATCAAAGTAAACATTCATAAAGGGGCAGAGCTGTTCATAGATGAGGTACGATCTCTAGGTAGCGAACCCATATTGTTGGAGCTGAAGCTCTCCACGGTGCCGGATCGTGACCCCGGAGAGAGAAAACACATAAATCGTGAAATCTCTAGAAAACATCTTAAAGAGGGGGCAGGCCTGTTCATAGATGAGATACGATCTCTAGGTAGCGAAACCATTGGTTTGAGCCGAAGCTCCCCACGAAGTCGAGTCGTGACCCCGGTAGAGGAAAACATAAATTATAGAAAATCATAGAAGGTTGGACCAATGTCCCATATATTAATGTCACAGATCGTATATTCCCACTCGGGCGATCGCGAACCAAACAACTATGTCATAGAGACGGATACCATGGATCCGGGTGAATAGAAATTACTCCGAGCTAGTTAATATAAGAAAATAGCAACATGTCCCCTAATCACATGCTATTCTCGAATATTTAAACGCTCGCAATTGGTTCCTATTCAAAATACAGAAAATCACAGAAGGAGCATTGTCACGGTTTTCAATCGGACGAGTTCAAGAATTAACCATCGAAGAAAAAGCAAGGGTTCATAGACCTTGATTTTACTAAGACGTTTAATTAGATTTCTCATACGAACGAGAAAAAGGTTTATAAAATATATACTAGTAGGTTTGAAGAAGGTTCATAAAACGATTTTGTAAATTAGCTTCGTATAATAAAGTAAGATTGGAAACCATTTTAGTACAAGAATTTGATATCTTCAAATGACATAAAACCTCTTTATATAATTTCAAAGTGGAAATAAACAATAGTACGATTGCCGAGGCAAATCGATCGAAGGGATTCATGTCACAATGACAGGAATTCAAATCATAAATCATCAAATATAAATTCGATAAATCGAATATACATATAGCTCGTTAGTGAATCCAACGACGTTAAGAAAAGATTAGAAATCACCCTGGAGCGACAGGAAACAAGGACACAAAAACAGGGGTCATAGGTCAATGTACGATCACCAAGGTGATCGAAAAATGCGTAGTTCACATTACAACAAAATACAGGAAATCAAGGGGATAACGGTTGTAATTTCGATCAACGAACGAATTGAAATCCCAAACTAGCCCCCAAAGGTTTTAAACTACATCAGAATGGACTCGAAGGATATCGTGTCAATAATTCACAATTTTAACGACGTGAATCATCTTAACAAGAGTATCGAATAAATTTGATATATGAATCAAAATGCACGGGCTTCAGAATGATCACTTATTTAATTCACATCATAAATAAACGTGAATCGGCCAAGAAGGATCAACATTGGAAGAATCAAATGAGAATCAAAGTCGAAAAGTCGAGCTGCTGGAATCTGTGAATTCGTAAAGCTAAAGTTCACAAATGAAGTCCAAACGGCTCGAGATCCGGCCGGGAAAGAGCCTAGATGGGCTTAAACTGTTGACCTTGGTCTCCATCGGTCAATACAAGTTTCAGGCAAACATACGTCTATCACTACAGGACAGACGTCTGAGCTGACACTTAGCAATTTTTTTATTTTTTCCCGAGAGCCAGGACAGACATCTGACCCATTTTGGAAAGACGTCTGAGCTGAAGCATTTAAGAATTTCGATTCCCAATGAATGTGCAATCGGCCTCGGATGAGCCCCGGACCAATGGTGATGGTATATGATGATTTCTAAGTGAAAATGAAGCATCTAAGGCTTACCGAAATATCTTATAACACTAACAAACATGCACACACAATACGAACATGAGATTTCTATGATTTCGATTATATATTCGAAAATGAACTAATTCTCTAACCAAAGCTATCAAATGCGATTCAAGCGACTTGTGAGGACTTAGAACAAGTCGGGGGACAACGGAGCTTCACAACATCACCAAATCAACTCATATCATATACATTAGAACGTATGAGCAATTCTTATCATAATTGTCAACTTAATGAAACATAATTACATGAAATCGGCTAAGCTATACTAACCTAACCAATTCACAAGCACATGCAAACTTGTGTGAATACTAAATTACACTTGTACAAGTCAACGACTTGCGGTATAGATGTGAATTCAAAAAGAACGCACCTTGGTTTTATTCGGAGGAAGAACAAGCACAAACTCAAGCAAAGACGCTTTCTTTCTTCAATCACCATCTAATCACACATGCAAACACGTGGGTGCTAGAACATCATAAAAATCCAAAATTGAGAGGAGAGAAAGGTAGAGAACGAGTAGAGAGAGCTTACCCATGTCTTGGAATCAAATTAGCACATGAATTGAGCTTGGAATCAAGAACCCTAGCTCAGGAATTTCTATTTCCCATTCCATTTTCCATTTTCTAATTTCTCTTTAAGTGTTGTAATGAATGAATGGGAGAGGGATGATTGGCACTTAAAGGAAGTGGGCTAGTTAGTTAACCAAGCCCTAACCAAGGTGCCAAAATTCCAAAGCTCGTAATATATCGAAGTTTATACTTTTTGAAAACCTAAACAACGTTTTGAACACAATGGAAGTGGTTTCGAGTCCAAATTCATTCGTATGCAAAAAGTGATATTTTGGTTATACACTCAAATTAGAAAACGACCAAATTTTACCTAGCTCCAAACGTATCGATGCTTATATTCAAAAAGGTCATAAACGATGATCCAGACTCAATGGAATTGGTCCCGAATCCTAGTTTTATCATTTGTGAAAAACGACATTTTGAGTGACACATCGGACACAACGATAAATTTAAATAAAATATTTAAATCTATTATCATCGAATGAGCGGGTTGTTACAGTAAATCTATATTTCTGTTCTGTTATTATTATTTATGTGTTATGTTCCAACGATTATCCTTGCTTTCGTACTACGAGGGTTTGGGGTCATTAAAAACAGAGTATATTCTAAAATTTAATTTTAACATATATATTAAATAACCATAGAAATTTATATAATAAAATTCAACCTCAGAAATAATTAATTCCTCGGTAATGAATTATTTTTATTATCGATTCTATTGAAACTGAACTTCTATAAATCATCTGAATAGTTTTGACTCAGTTTTTAACTTTGATTTCAATTATATTTCATATTACAAAAATTATATATATTCAAAATAAATCGTATTTCGATTATTTAAATCGACAACTCAATATAAAATCCATTTATATTATCACTTAACATTTAAAATAATATTTAAATGTTTAAAATAAATTGATAAAAATCTGGCTCATTACACATTCCTAGAATGAACTGTGCTTAAATATTTCCGCTATTTGCACAAAATTCTCCATCCTTATTTATTATGCCAAAATTTGCTTCATTCGTTGTATATGCACATCGACCTCCCCACTATTTTCGTTTTAGTTGCATCACAAAATTTTTTACAACTATATCACAAATTTCACATGAGAAACAATTATATAACTTTGAAATCATTTAGTTTCTTTAACTTTTTTTATTTTACAATTTCATTAATTGTACATTGTTGGTAAGATGATTTAAAGTGATGGAAGAGTAAAAAAAGGACATTAATCAAGTGAAGTTGGAGAAATAGTTGAATACTTTATGTCATTTATGGTTAACAAATAAATGGGATTCTTAAAAGGGACCATTCTCTTTTAGTTATGTTTTAAAAATAATTTATTTGTTAACCACAACTGATATTAAGTATTCAAATATTTCTCCAACTTCACTTGGTAAACGTTTAGATTAGTGATCCATTATTTACTCTTCCATTATCTTAATTAGGGGTGGGCGCGGTTCGGTGCTGTTTGGAGCTCAAGCTACTTCCGCACCGCATCAAATGGTTGATCAAAAATACAAACCATTATACTAACCGTTCAAACAGATCAGTTTCGGTTCATTTTCGATGTAATACGATCCGGTTTTGTTTGGCCCGGTTTAAACCCATATTAAATATGAAACAAGAGAATTGATTTCATTAACCATCAATTTACGATTGTATGACGTTGTGTCACCTGAAGGTTAAAACACATAATGTCATCTCGAATAGTTATAAATACAACATACACTGAAAATAGAATATATATCATCAAAATAAAAGTTTAGGTAGGAATTTGTCAACTTTTTTATCATAACATATTGGTGTAGCTAAACGTGTGACACCCCACGTCCATTAATGTCACTCACAAAGGGAATGCATTTACTTCTATGGAGCGTTTTAAGTGTGTATAGAACAGAAACTTAACAGCAAGACATATATAAAACAATATTTAAAAATTTAAAACTTCATTCATTGCAGCAGTAAACAAATAAGTTTGATTACATCATCAAAAACCAAAGACTAGAGTCAAGTACATAATATCCATGTTGACTAAATCAGAGTACATAAAATGAAAGACATAACCCCAACATAAAATAGCCATAAATAAGATAGGCTAAACTCTTACTTCAGCGATGCAAGCAGCTTCCAAAGAAAGAGATAAAGCTGTCCAAATCAAGCTCCACTAGTACTAGTCCCACCTTGAGCACCTTGTGGGGGGGGGGGGAGGAAGAAAAGAGGTGGAAACAAAGGGGGTCAGATATAAAGTCTGGCGAGTGCAATAACTTTAACAATATAACCATTAAGTAACTAGGATAAGGCATAAGCTGGAAAATAAGGAAATGACTGTGAACAATTGGGTATGATAGAGCAAACAAAGGAAATAAGACAAACAAAGATAACGTTAAAGGCGTACCTAATCACTATAGGATAATTACTATACTGCACCACACTAAACACCCTAAAAGTTGATCCCGCCTACAGAACTTAATAATGATAATGCTAGTTTCGTGTACCCCTAGCTGCCTTCATAGGTGTCGTATGTCCCTATCTCCACTAGGTGTACCCACTACCCCCATTCGATCGGCTCCCTAACTCATAGATACCCGTGCTGGCCCCACAGTGGGGTGTATCACTCCCTAAAGTGGCAACCCGATACCACCAAGATGCACGTCTTATATCTACACGATGCAACAACGTCTTACCTACCAGGCCGGGCCCACACATGCATATGACCCCGTTGGAATAACGTTACCACCGCTAACCCGTTTTGACCTCTTACAATCAAAACCAGTACGCGTGTCCCGTCCTCGACTTGGGTTGAGCCCACAAAGATACTTAATGGGTTACTGGCTTGAAAAGTGCCCCCATGCATGACACAAGCTTTCCACCTATGCTTGGTCCCCTCTAAGGTTTTCCCCACTTAACCCCATTCTTATTCATGTCTTTTTACATGTTTCAATCTTGGTTAAGTGCATCTAATCGTATTTCACATGCCACCCAAGGCACCCTCTTAATTTCACATTCCACACAAAGAACCCACTTGACCCCCTCGTGTCCCACCACATGTTTATTTGGTTAAGTGTTTCTTAATTCATTAACACCGTAATCTTGTAAAGACCTCCCACATTAGACTGGCATTTGTGGCAGCTGGATTTGCCGGGCGGGTCCGGGAAGTCTTACACCATAAACGAGCCTAACCTCGTGTCTTTACAACTGTTACGCATTTAATTCATGCCTTTGACCTCTCACATTAGACTGGCATTTGTGGTTGCTAGTTTTGTCGGGCAGATTCGGGCAGTCTTACACCGCAAATGAGTCTAACCTCGTGTCTTAGGCGGTTTATTATTACACATCTTCATTTAACCCCAAATTAGATTAATATCCCTATTCAAATTTGTCAATGAATTCCAAATATACTTATGTCCATAATTGTCTCAATTATGTCCATAAATGCCAATTTTTCCAATTAATATCTTAAATTAATTATATGCCTTTTTAAGGCCATTTATGCCAATTTTCAATATGTGTATATATATTCAATATTACCCCCATCGTCCCCACGTTGTTCGTTCGTTTATCATGACATATATGTATATTAGACTAGCAATTAGTCTAGCACATAAAAGGGAAGAAACATCGCAAACACACGAAATGGATCTAATCTTGCAAATAAGGATTACAAGATAACTTGCATAAACTTGGTATTGTCATGAATCTAAACATTGGCCTAAAGGTGTGAACTTGCATATATATAATATAGTTTTTCACCTAAGACTTGCATATATGAATATAGTCTTTCATCCAAAACTTGCATTGGCCATAGTCACAAACTTGCATAAAATTATGTATGTCATAGATCTAAATCTAAAGGGGTAAACTTGCATATATGTGAATCCAATTCCTACCTAAACTTGCATATTATCACTTTATTTGATTCATATGTAAACTTGTATACAATTCATATAGAAACTAGCATATAATCTACACCCAAACTTGCATATAAAATGATATCAAACATGAATCAAGTTGAACATAGGTGATCTGGCATATGAAAAGGGATCCACAACAAAACTATCATTATGAACAACTAGCATATATTCGCAAAGTATCTCATTTTTCTAATGTTTCACAAACATAGCCATATAACCCAATTTATATCTCAACCCAATTAACTTGTTAATTATCTTATTAAAGTTATTGAACTCACAAATCAAAGAAGGTCTTGAGTTCTAGAATCTGAGTTCTGAAATTGGTTTAGATCGCGTTTGGAGTAGACAAATTCGTTGTTGTTGTTATAAATTTGAATTGAATTGAGTCATTAGCTTCACTTTCCCTCTAGTTGGTGGCGGCTACTCTAGGTTTCAAGGTGATAGCATGACGGCTATGGTTCTAATTTGTATTTGGTTTTAGGGTTTGAGTCTACATATGTTTATATAGAATTTAGGATTAATTTAGGCCATCCGATCAACCTAGAATCAATCAAGACCATTTGGACCAGATCAGAACTATCCAGAAACCCTAGTGACTCAGCAGCAAGTCATAAAATTGTCATCTTTTAGATCTGCCCAGGGGGGCAGGTCGACCCCTAGGTCGACCCCTAGGTCGACCCCCAGGTCGACCTGTAGGGGGGAGGTCGACACTAGGGTCGACCCCCTGGTTGACCTGGTTCCTGGGCGGGAATTTTCCCGCCTAGCTGGATTTTGACTTCTGATTTGAATTTGAATCTGTTTCGAGCTGTTTGAATTTATTTGAATTTTCTGGAAACTTCCAACAGCCATAACTTCTTCATACGAAGTCCAATTTACGCAAACTCGGACTCTATCTCAACCAGAATTCCGAAACGAACACAATGGCATAACCCGTTTCCCTTGATTCTTACATTTAAAATTGATTATTCCTTAATTTGTTAACTTTAATATTTAAATTTACGGGGTGTTACATTCTCCTATCCTTAAAGGATTTCACCCCCGAAATCTCCAAGTTAAGGAGAATGCATATCCTAATCATCCAATATCCATCTACTAAACAATCAAACAAAGTCATCCATTGTCCTTAAAAAAATTCTAATACTGTATGAACATATGCAAGAAGTGTGTGTATATGTTCCTTATCTAGTGCAAAATCAGGCGGTCTACTGATTCAGTTGACCTTCTTAATGGAAATCATGATAGTGCCAAGCGTACATTATGTATGCGAAAGAATCCTATCGATACATATTATTTCTACATGTGTGCAAAACCATTCATCAAAATGCAGCATCAATATGATAAAACAATCAATATACATCCATTAATTTAAATATGCACACACATTTATATGCAACATGAAGGTGATTGAGCCAATCTAGTGCCTAAGGTGTGTGTATATGCATCCACGAGCAACCACTAGCAACCACTTGCATCCATTTGCATCAATTAAGCATAACATGTCTCAAACACATGTTTCAACCATAGGGTTCTTCCTAACTAAAGATCGAAGATGTCATCAAAAAAATAATACTAAAAGATAGGACAAGTATCAACAAAGAGGTAGAAAAAGGAGAAATTAAAACATACCCTCAAAAAGGAAAGGGTACAATGTACGCATCTTATCTTCCGTCTCCCAAGTCCCGTCTCTTTGATCATCTCCCCATTGCACTTTGACTAACTTGACCTCTTTATTGCGAAGCTTTTTGACCTCCGATCCGAGAATGCATGTAGGAGCTTGTCTGATCATGGCACTGCGCTCTACTTTCACTTCTTCGAGCGTGCTCGACTCTACCACTTCCGCCGTATCGTATAAACACTTACGCAAATGTTAAACGTGAACACGTCATGAACTCCGCTGAGCTTCTCTAGTAACTGTACATTGTACGCCATCTTCCCAATCCTCTCTGTAATTGGAAAGGGTCCTACGAACCTTGGTGCCAACTTCCCTACTGATCCAAAGCGGACGACGTTTCTCAACGGTGACACCTTAATAAAAACCATGTCCCTTACATCGATCTCAAGATCGGTTCGTCTCCTGTCAGCATATGACTTCTGTCGGTCCTGTGCCGTCTTCATTCGCCGTCGAATCAGGTCTATCTTCTCTGAAGTCTCCCTAATCATGTCGGGTCCAAGGAAAACCTTATCCGTGGATTCCCACCAACATGTAGGTGATCGACACGGTCGTCCATAAAGCGCCTCAAAAGGTGCCATGCCAATGCTAGCCTAAAAACTATTATTATAGGCGAACACTACTACTGGAAGGTGTTCTTCCCATGTTCCTCCGAAGTCTAGAATGCATAGCCTCAGAAGGTCTTCTAGAATCTGATTCACCCTCTCGGTCTGGCCATCCGTCTGAGGATGATAAGCGGTACTTAAGCATAACTGCGTTCCAACTGCCTCTTGTAAGCTCTTCCAAAATTCGCTTGTGAAAATAGGATCTCTATCGCTCACAATGCTGGAGGGTATGCCGTGCAAACGGAATATCTCTCGTAGATAAACAGATGCTAACCATGCGGCGGTCCTTTTACTTTTGACGGGAATAAAATGGACACTTTTAGTAAGTCGGTCTGTAATTACCTAAATCCCCGTATTACCCTTCCTCGATCTTGGTAACCCATCAACAAAATCCATGGAAACGATTTCCCATTTCCAAAGCGGAATCTCTAAGGGATGGAGAAAACTCCGGGCTTCTTTTGCTCTTCCTTGACTTGCTGGCACACTAAGCATCTAGCAAATAACTCGGCCACGTCCTTTTTCATTCCGGCCCAAAAGAAAACTCGCTTCGTATCCCTATACATCTTATCACTACCAAGATGTATGGTCATCTTCGAGCGATGTGAGTCTTCAAGAATTGCATTCTTCAAACTTTCGTCTTGTGCTACGCAAAGTCTTCCATCTTTACGTAGCAAACCTCTTTCATCTATAACATATCTATTCAGATGACTCGAGGATTCCCGTCCTATAAGCTTTCCTACTATCTCAACCAATTGTGGGTCTTTTCGTTGTGCCTCTCCAACACGACCCAAAAGTGTAGGTTGCACCTCTAATGATGCCAACAATCCGGGTACATATTTGACAGAGGGTCTGAAGTCAAAGGAAGATATATACTCCAAACTCTACCGCTCTACAAACAAAATACTTAAAGTTAACTTCTTTCTACTTAGGGCGTCAGCTACAACGTTACCCTTGCTAGTGGTATATGCAATCTCAAAATCGTAGGATGCCAAAAACTCCATCCATCTCTGTTGCCTCAAGTTTAGGTACTTCTGAGAGAATAAGTACTTTAGAGGCTTATAGTCTATATACAACTCAAACCTTTCACCAAGCAAATAATGACGCCATGACTTAAGCGCAAAAACTATGGCCGCCAACTCCAAGTCGTGGGTAGGGTAATTTTTCTCGTGTGTTTTCGACTGTCTTCCACCATAGCATATCACCCTTCCCTCTTGCATTAAAACTGCGCCAAGCCCTGTCCCGCAAGCATTGGTATATACAGTGAATGTCTTACTCCCATCTGGCAAAACTAAAACTAAAGTTGTCGTCAATGCTCTCTTCATACGTCGGAAAGCATCTTCACAGTCAACGTCCCAAGTAAAAGTCAAATTCTTCTTCGTTAATATAGTGAGAGGGGTTGATATCTTTGCGAAGTCCTTAATGAAATTCCTATAATAGCCAGGTAGCCCTAAAAAGCTTCTTACTTCGGTTGCATTCTTAGGCGTTTTCCAATCTTGAATTGCCACTGTCATAGCGGGATCCACGGCTATCCCTTCCTTAGAGACCACGTGTCCTAAGAACCTCACTTCTTTTCTCCAAAAATGGCACTTGGAGAACTTAGGTTTTAGCTGATGTGCTCGTAGGGTCTCTACGACTTCCCTAAGATGTAGGGCATGCTCTTCTTCATTTTTAGAGAAAACCAGAATGTCGTCTACAAAGACTACCATAAACTTGTTTAGAAACTCCCTAAACACCCTACTCATTAAGTCAACAAAGTATGCGGGTGCATTTGTCAAACCAAAAGGCATGACGAGCCACTCAAAGAAACCGTCAAGAGTTCTAAATGCAGTCTTATCGATGCTATCTTCAGCCGCCCTTAGCTAATGAAACCCTATAGCCAAATCTAGTTGCGAGAAAACTGAAGCGCCCAACAACTGATCGAATAAATCGTCTATCCTCGGTAATGGGTGTCTATTCTTCTTTGTTAGCTTATTCAGCTCTCTATAGTCCATGCACAATCTAAGTGAACCATTAGCTTTTGTAGCAAAAATGACTGGAGCTCCCCACTCCGAAATACTTTTTCTTATGAACCCCTTCTTAAGAAATTCTTTCACTTGCTTACTGAGTTCTCTTCTCTCCCTCGGAGCCATGTGGCGCAGTGGTAATGCAACTGGCTTTGCATTATCTACTAAGTATATTTGAAAGTCTGTCTCACGCTTCGGGAGTAAACCTCAAACTTCATTGAAGACATCCGAGTATTCATGGACCACTCTAACAGATTGCAAATTCTCAACAGATGCGTCAAGCGATTCTAGATAACTTAGCATAACAGAATTCATGGGATTACAAGAGATTTCGAGAGTGTTGCCCAAGCAAGTCATAAGCCTAACCTCTCTATCAATCTAGGACGACTCCATTACTGGATAGCCAATCCATGCCAAAAATTAACCCATAGCCTGTGAAGCCCAAAACATAAGCATCACATCTAAACCCAATGCTAAGTATAGAAATCTCCAAATCCAAACAAATCATCGACAAATAGGCTGAGTCCCCAATTGGATTTGAAACAACTAAGGGATCCTCTACTAAACTGGTGTTTAGGTGTAGTGTCTCAACTAAAGCAGTGGATATAAAAGAGTGTGATGCGCCAGAATCAAAGAGTGTGCGAATAGGATGATCAAAAAGATAAACTAAACTTTCAACGGAAATTGCTCTATCTCGTTCTTGCAGCTGTGGGACCATGAGAGACTAGACCTGCCCCCTTGCCTGGCCTGGTGCCATGAGAGCCTGAATCTGCCCTACAGAGTTAGGCCCTTCCCTCTGCCCTTTCTTTGGGCAGTCCTTAATTAGATTTCCTGCCTCGCCACTGTGGAAAGAACCAGTCTTCTTCTTCTTCCTACAGTTTTTGCTTAGATGGCCTGGTGTCCCATAGTTAAAGCATCTTTTCTTTCCCTTACCATTGTTGTCTTTACCACCCTTCTTGTTCTGCTATTGCTGTTGTGGTTTCTTTTGATCCCCTTTCTTCTCAGTTGCCTTATTAGCATTGGCGCCTTTGTCCTCTTCATGCATAAGCGCCATGTCAACTAGTCTCTTAAAGGTGTCCCCCATAGAGATGTGGGTCATAGCTAACCCGTGTAGCGGCTCTTTCAAACCCTTAACAAATCTCAGGGCCTTCTTTTTGGGTGTATTCACCAAGTCCAAGCCAAATCTCGCCAACTGATTGAACTTGTTGATGTATTCTTTCACTGATAGATTACCCTGCCTTAATGCTAAAAACCTTTCCATGTATAGATTCTCTTCAGCCTGTGAGAGAAACTTTGCCTCAAACCTACGCCTTAAATCCGGCCATGTATCAACTGGACGCTCTCCATTAGTGACCTTCCACCAAAACGAGGCCTCATCCTTCATTAACCAGGCAGCTAACTGGACCTTTCTTCCATCTTCTACCTCAAAGATTCCAAACAATTCTTCCACCTCATTTTGCCAATTTTGAGCTTCAACAAATGTCTCCGATTCGTGAAAAGGCTTCCTGCCCATTGCCCGAAAGTCCTTGCATATCTTTGCGAAAGTGTCAACACGGGGAGGAGGAGGAGGAGCATTTGATGGGCCTGCGACATGGGCCCTAGCTTCCAGATACCTTCTAAACCATCCTGCTATCGGTGTCCCCTCGGGTATCTCGAGAATTCCAGTCATGTTGAAAAGAAAATGAAGAGATTCAAATGAAGAATTCGAAAGAAAGATATATGGCTCTTGCGGTTATGTTTTTAAAATAAACTTTTCTGTTGAAGAGATTCTCCTTAAAACATACTTTTGAAAGTATTTCTTTATAGAAATGCTTATGAAAAATAGCTTTTCAAAATATCTTATCAGTTATGGTAACGTTCAGCTCTGATACCACGTGTGACACCCCACGTACATTAATGTCACTCACAAAGGGAATGCATTAACTTCTATGGAGCGTTTTAAGTGTGTATAGAACAGAAACTTAACACCAAGATAGATATAAAACAGTACTAAAAAATTTAAAACTCCATTCATTGCAGTGGTAAACAAATAAGTTTGATTACATCATTAAAAACCAAAGACTAGAGTCAAGTACATAATATCCATCTTGACTAAATCAGAGTACATAAAATGAAAGACATAACCCCAACATAAACTAGCCATAAATAAGATAGGTTGAACTTTTACTTCAGCGATCCAAGCAACTTCCAAAGAAAGAGATAAAGCTGTCCAGATCAAGCACGACTAGTACTAGTCCCACCCTGAGCACTTTAGGGGTAGGGGGGAGGAAGAAAAGAGGTGGAAACAAAGGGGTTCAGACATAAAGTCTGGAGAGTGCAATAACTTTAACAATATAATCATTAAGTAACTAGGATAAGGCATAAGCTGGAAAATAAAGAAATGACTGTTAACAATTGGGTATGACAGAGCAAACAAAGGAAATAAGACGAACAAAGATAACGTTAAAGGCGTACCTAATCACTATAGGATAATTACTATACTGCACCACACCAGACATCCTAAAAGTTGATCCCACCTACAGAACTTAATAATGATAATGGTAATTTCATGTACCCCTAACTGCCTTCATAGGTGTCGTCTGCCCCTATCTTCACTAGGTGTACCCACTAACCCCATTCGATCGGCTCACTAACTCATAGATACCCATACTGGCCTAACAGTGGGGTGTATCACTCCCCAAAGTGGCAACCCAATACCACCAAGATGCACGGCTTATATCTACATGATGCAATAACGTATTACCTACCAGCCCGGGCACACACACGCATATGACCCCGTTGGACTTGCGTTGCCACCTCTAACCCGTTTTGACCTCTTACAATCAAACCCAATATGCGTGTCCCGTCCTCGACTTGGGTCGAGCCCACAAATATACTTAATGGGTTACTGGTTTGAAAAGGGTCCCTGTGCATGACACAAGCTTTCCACCTATGTTGGTCCCCTCTAAGGTTTTTCCCCACTTAACCCCATTCTTATTCATGTCTTTTTACATGTTTCAATCTTGGTTAAGTGCATCTAATCGTATTTCACATGCCACCCAAGGCACCCTCTTAATTTCACATGCCACCCAAAGCACCCACTTAACCGCCTCATGTCCCACCACATGTTTATCTGGTTAAGTGTTTCTTAATTCATTAACACCGTAACCTTGTAAAGACCTCCCACATTAGACTGGCATTTGTGGCAGCTGGATTCGCTGGACAGGTCCGTGCAATCTTACACCACAAACGAGCCTAACCTTATATCTTTACAACTGTTACACATTTAATTTGTGCCTTTGACCTCTCACATTAGACTGGCATTTGTGGCTGTTGGATTTGTCGGGCGGGTCCGGGCAGTCTTACACCACAAACGAGTCTAACCTCGTGTCTTAGGCGGTTTATTATTACACATCTTCATTTAACCCCAAATTAAATTAATATCCCTATTCAAATTTGTCAATGAATTCCAAATATACTTATGTCCATAATTGTCTCAATTATGTCCATAAATGCCAATTTTTCCAATTAATATCTTAAGTTAATTATATGCCTTTTTATGGCCATTTATGCCAATTTTCAATGTGTATATATTCAATATTACCCCCATCGTCCCCACGTTGTTCGTTCATTTATCATGACATATATGTATATTAGACTAGCAACTAGTCTAGCACATAAAAGGGAAGAAACATCGCAAACACACAAAATGGATCTAATCTTGCAAATAAGGATTACAACATAACTTGCATAAACTTTGTATTGTCATGAATCTGAACATAGGCCTAAAGATGTGAACTTGCATATATATAATACAGTTTTTCACCTAAAACTTGCATATATGAATATAGTCTTTCATCCAATACTTGCATAGGCCATATTCACAAACTTGCATAACATTATGTATGTCATAGATCTAAATCTAAAGGGGTAAACTTGCATATATGTGAATCCAATTCCTACCAAAACTTGCATATAGTTACTTTATTTGATTCATATGTAAACTTATATACAATTCGTATAGAAACTAGCATATAATCTACACCCAAACTTGCATATAAAATGATATCAAACACGAATCAAGTTGAACATAGGTGATTTGGCATATGAAAAGTGATCCACAACAAAACTATCATTATGAACAACTAGCATATATTCAAAAAGTATCACATTTTCCCAATGTTTCACAAACATAGCCATATAACCCAATTTATATCTCAACCCAATTAACTTGTTAATTATCTTATTAAAGATATTGAACACACAACTCAAAGACGGTCTTGAGTTCTGGAATCTGAGTTCTGAAATTTGTTTAGCTCGCCTTTGGAGTAGACAAATTCATTGTTGTTGTTATAAATTTGAGTTGAATTGAGCTGATTAGCTTCACTTTCCCTCTAGTTGGTGGCGGCTACTCTAGGTTGCAAGGTGATAGCATGATGGCCATGGTTCTAATTTTTATTTGGTTTTAGGGTTTGAGTCTACATGTGTTTATATAGAATTTAGGATTAATTTAGGCCATCCGATCAACCTAGACTCAATCAAGACCATTCAGACCAGATCAGAACTATCCAGAAACCCTAGTGACTCAGCAACAAGTCATAAAATTGTCATCTTCCAGATCTGCCCGGGGGGACCGGTCGACCCAAAGGTCGACCCTTAGGTCAACCCCCAGGTCGACCTGTAGGGGGGAGGTCGACACTAGGGTCGACCCCCTGGTCGACCTGGGTCCTGGGAGGGAATTTTCCCGCCCAGCCCGATTACGACTTCTGATTTTAATTTGAATTTATTTGAATTTTCTAGAAACTTCTGACAGCCATAACTTCTTCATACGAAGTCCAATTTACGCAAAATCAGACTCTATCTCAACCAGAACTCCGAGACGAACACAATGGCGTAACCCGTTTCACTTGATTCTTACATTTAAAATTAATTATTCCTTAATTTGTTAACTTTAATGTTTAAATTTACGGCGTGTTACAATGCGGTTCGGTTCAGTTTAATATGGCTTGGTAACAGGTCAAACCGCAACCGAACCGTATCATTGCGAGTTGGTTCAGTTTGGGTTGTTTGCTATAGAGAGAGAATCTGGTGTGGTTTTCCGCACCGTTTTCATGGTTCGATCTGGGCAGTTTCCACATTACGGTGCGTTTATGCCCACCCCTGATCTTAGTAACACCGGAAACAACTACATAGTTCTATAACAGGTTCTAAGTTGTAATAGGATAGTAGGCCAAGGGTTTAGTGAAAGAAGTCAACTACGAATGAACAGAATTAGATGAAAAAGAAGAGTGATTATCATCTTCTACAAGAACTCTAAAAGCACGAGGTTGCATTTTGCTAGAAAATTTTACATAAGTTATTAGACGGAAGAAAAAAATGAAAAAATATATTTCTTTTTTCAACTTTTATCTGTTTTCCCTATCATAAACGATCGTATGGGAATGACATACTTACATTAATATATGCATGCCAGTTTAAAAAATTAAAGAAATACATAAAAAAAAGAGGGATATTCAGAATGTGATATAACTTGCATAACAAAATGAGAACATACACAAAACTTACACGACTCTCATGTTCTTCATATCAAACAGTGGGTGAGATGAGCGAGAGCTGAGATTGGCAGCAATCTAACCTATCATGTCTTGTGGAAGCGAACAGACTAAAAACTTATGTAGTATTTGGTTTATTTTGTGTTTTGAGTTTTCAACGATGATTTCAAAAGATACAAAGATTTAAAGGGTAATAGAGGTAACGGACTGTAGATGGAGGGGATGGATGACGTGGATGGATGAATTTGATGTTGTTCCTTCGTTGTTTCTTAAAATACGGTTTTTTGTTTTGTGTGTTAACTTCATTTTGTAAAATGATCATTTTCCACGATATGTGTGCATCATTCATACCTTTATATACGTGAAAACTGAAAACTAAAAATAGAAAAAGAACGCACTTTCTTTTCTGTTCAAAATTGTTAAATTTTCCTTTGCAAATGTTTAGCATATCCTTCATGATGATAAAATATAGAAGAATCTGGAAGTCCTTTAATTAATCTGTCAAGAGAAGTCGAATGAGGGAGAAAAGAAAGAGCGCTCAGTTTGTTCAAAATGACAGGAAATAGTGCTCAATTTATACTTATGAAAAGATTAGTATATATTCTCGCTAGCCACGCGTCAAGCAAAGAAACGTAACGTGCCAATTAAACACCTCTTCAAGTTTCAAAGTAAAACAAAAAAACAGTTATAAAAGATATTATTGTCCTTGATTTGCACAAGAAACTGCCAGTTTTTTTATTAGAAGTAAGTATTTGCACCTTTTCAAAATTTATTAACAAGGTTTGTTTCTATGATATTAGTACAAACGCATAACGGTATAGAACCGATCGTTATATTGCATATTTAAAAAAAGATTTAAAAAAAAAACTAGTGTTTTTTATATGTCTCACTTGAACTTCAAAAAATAATGTGACAGAGAATATTTATAATTTGAAAAATACAAAGAGAAAAAAGTGGAGAAAATTAAGTTATTAGGTTGAAGATATTTAAGAAGATAATGCTATAGACATTTCAATGTTTTTTGAACTTAAACAAAATTGACTTTGGCCAAGTAATAGTAAGCAAACCTCTCTACTGGCCAGTTTGATAATTTAAATTAATTTTCAAAGGGATGATAAAAATATACTAAAAATAAAAATAGAGACCTAATTCAAAGTATAATTAAAAAAAATTATATTTCAATTGTGAAACCTAAAAATAATCAAGCATCAAAATATAATTTTTGCAAGGATAAAATCTCTCTCTAACTTATACACTTTGGCTCTTTTGTTTTAAAAAAAGGCCATGATCAAAGATGATTTCTTTTAAAATGCAAATTTTTGAACCACTCCAAAAAATTTACCCTTTTCAATCTAACTATTCAATTCAATTTAACATCTTAATTAGAAGCTAAAGTGGATTTTGATGAATAAAATAGATTTTTAGAATTAGAAAAATAAATATAGATTTAAAGTGATTAATGAAAAATATTTTAAGTGGGTAAAAAGCTTAGATATTTGGTAAATAAGTTTAAGAATGATATTTTGGGATTTATATTGAATTAAATTCAATATTTTAATTTCTGGTTTATGTGGAAATTGGCATTGAAAAAGAGATTGAGTATATGTTGATTAACATATGTTAAAACTATTTTTTTTGAGTTATTATCATTTGGATATTAAATATAAAAAACTGAATTATACTTGCACACACATACATGTATGTATGTATGTATATATGTGTGTATGTGTGTATGCGTGCATGTGTGTATATGTGTGTGTATATAATATGAGAAAGGATAGTGCAGCACCCCTTTAGCCCACTAATTTCTACCACACAATTTCATTTCTCTCTTCTCCCACTAACTTTCTCTCTCTCATTTACGCAATATTTAAATATAAACAACTCATACATACATATATATATATATATATATGATTATATTTGAAAATTATTTTATAACTAAGTTTTTCATAAGTAAATTTTAATTTGATGACCAACTATCTTGTTCAATACTTTAAATAATTGTTAACATTATTGATTAATACTAATTGTAATAACCCAGAAAAACCGAACCAATTTAAAAATTTTATTTTAGCTATTTTAACGGATTTTGAATATTTAAAATGATCATTTACTTTAAATAATAATGACTAAAAATTTATATAAATCGAAGTTAGAACATACAAATTAATTTTAATTATAAAAGGAGATTGAAATGGCACGGTTGTTTGAAAATTCGATTTTAAATTTCAAATGAATGTACATAACTCAAAATAAATCGGATTTGTGTAAAACTAGAAATATTGGAATCTATTTAGCTATATATTTGTAACGAATGTAAGAAAGTGAGATTTCATAATATAAATTGAAAGTTATGTCCAGTTTAAAATTTAAAATAGTCGTGCGGACTTTATATATATATATATATATATATATCTAATATATTGCCCTTAAAAATAGCCATTTTCCAAACGACCTCCGTTTTTGACAAAACCACTTTTGTTGGATCTGAAATGTCAAATTATTGTTAATGTAACGACCCGGAAAATCTGAACCAATTTTAATATTTTAAATTGGCTAAAATAGTGGATTTCAATTATTTAAAAAAATATTTTAAATAATAGCAATGAAAAGTGAGTTTGAATCGACGTTTGAAAACGAATATAATCACTTTGAATTATAAACAAGGCCTGAAATGGCGCGGTAATTTCAAAATTTGAATTCAAACTTCGACAGACTGTAACGGGTGCAAAACAAAACGGATTTGGGTGAAACCAAAAATATTTAAATCTGTTAGTGAATACCTTTCTAACGAATCTGAAAATTTGAAGTTTCATAGCGGGAAGCAAAAGTTATGGCCAAATGAATTTTCAGAAAGGTCGCTATGGAATTTATATAGCCCGTGAAATTGGTCATTTTGCAAATGACCTCGGAATTCGACGAAACCACTTTTGTTGGATCCGAAATGTGAAGTTATTGCTAGGTTTCAAATTTCATAATTTTTGAAGCCAGTACGTGAGTGTGGCAAAGGAAAATGTGTTTTGATCAATTATAGTTAAATTGGATCGACCAGAAATGGGCCTTTTTGCAAATGGTCTCAGAATTCGACGAAACTAGTTTTTTTGGGACCGTATCGTCAAAACATAGCTAGATTTATTTTTCTGAAATTTTTCGAATCAGTTTGTGGCCCTGGCAAATTGAAATGTACGTTCAAATCAAATATTGAATGTTATATATTTTAAATTGAAGGAAAACTGACTGAAACAGTCGAATGGACCTACGAAACATATCCCATTGTGTTCGGAATGGGGGTAAAACGCTAGGGCCGATAGTCGTTGGGTTTGGATTGGTGTTCGTGCGGAACGGGGGTATTTTTGGGATTTTTAAAATATATAAATAAATAAATAACTCTCATTGGACAAGAATTCTCTCTCTCCCCGTAACCCATCAGAACAAACGATGGAAGCAGCTTCAAATCTTTTTCCCTTGATTGCTCCAAATCCACTCTAGTAAATCGATCAGTCCTGTGGGGGTTTTCGCAGAGATTTTCGAGGGCTTCAAATCCATATAGGATTGGGAATTTATCGTCGCGTATTGAGGTCGGATCGACCTCCTGAAGTCAACGACTTCGCCGCTGTCGTTCTTCTTCCTCCGACGATCGATCTGGGCAACACCACCAGGTTCCGGCGCGTGACACCTTGTTCTACGACATAGTGAAGACCAATTTCCCTCTCGTGCTTCCGTTTGGGAGAAAATTCAAACCCTAGTTTTGAATACCACGCTGAAAGGGTACGGGTTATATTATTTAAACTGATTTTCACACTTTTAAGTGTTGCAAACTTTGAAAAACCATATCTTTTTCATGTGTGATCGAAATTCAGTGAAACAAGAGACAGTGGACTCGTGTGGATGTCTTCTACATTCTAGAAGAGACCGCATATTTTTCTGATCCTTCTGCTATTTTTGGTGGAGTGGAACCCAATGTGAGATTTCTAATTTATAAACGATATGGAAACCGACGATGTATAAATTATATAGTCGATGTATGAGTTATATAAGCGTTGTATAAGTTGTATATGCGTTGTAAAAATTATATATGTGTTGAAATAGAAGTGAAATGCTATATATATATATATATATATATATATATATATATATATATATATATATATATACACGCCCCTCGTCCACAAACCATGGACGATATTTATTGGTTGTGATTGGTGTGAAAATTGATTGATAGCGAATGGTTGATTGAAATTGTTTGTGGTTGCAATTGATTGATTGTGGTTGAAAAATACCCATTTGTGGTTGAGAAATATTTGGTTGAAACCACATAGGATTAGTTTGTGGAAATGAAAAATATATACATGCCGCCTGCGTGCGAACTAGATGCATGATTCCCCATTGTCAAAAGCTGCGAGGCTTTAAGGTAGAGCGAGGATCCGTACTAGGGACGGTCCCGGTTTTAACTACCCTGCCGTTATGCTGCCGAAATTTTGAATAATATTCATGTGTTAGAATTATTTTCCTGTGTTGAAACTATATTTATTCGTTGAATAGAAAACCTTCATGTGTTGAATAGAAATTCATTCGTTGAATCACATTCATGTGTTGAATGGTAAACGTGTTTTGAATAAATTGTTTTAACAATAAAAATCACATTTTTACTCTATATATACAAACTATAGAAAACCTTCATGTGTTGAATCGATATTCATTCGTTGAATTGAAATTCATGTGTTGAATGGTATGTGTGTTTTAAACATAAAAATCACCTTTTTATCGATATATACAAGCTATAGAAAACCTTCATGTGTTGAATCGATATTCATTCGTTGAATTGAAATTCATGTGTTGAGTGGTATTCGTGTTTTAAACATAAAAATCACCTTTTTATCGATATATACAAGCCATAGAAAACCTTCATGTGTTGAATCGATATTCATTCGTTGGATAGAAATTCATGTGTTGAATGGTATTCGTGTTCTAAACATAAAAATCACCTTTTTATCGACATATATATAAACTATAGAAAACCTTCATGTGTTGAATCGAAATTCATTCGTTGAATTGAAATTCATGTGTTGAATGGTATTCATATTTTGAAAGAAATTGTTTTATAATAAAAATCCAATTTTTATCATCGATATGAACTATATAAAATAATCTTGTTTTGAAATAAATTGTTTTATAATAAAAATCATATTTTCATCATCTATATGAACCATACAAAATAGTTGTGTTTTGAAATATATTGTTTTACATTAAAAATCACATTTTTATTATATACATGAATTGTTAAAAATAGTGAAGTGTTGAAATAGAAGACAGTTAGATAAAAATATAATTTTTATCAAATGTATGAAAAGAATATAGCTTTGAAATCGAAGAATCGATATATATATATAAATAGAATTGAAATATATCGAATAACAAAGCTGCAGTTCGTATTTTGAAACCGTGATTTGAAACGATTAGTGCGGGAGATCCGACCATCGGATTTTCCCGAAATCGCAACCTTTGGGTTCGCTTTGGAAATATCTTTCCAACGGCACCAACTTTGTAAAAATCCAACGGTTGGATTGTCTGGAATGTTTAATTTAATTCTAAAGAAAAACAGCGCCGGAATCGATTATATTTATATATATATAATTATATTTAATCGAATAACTACGCTGCAGTTTGCATTTTGAAATCAAAACTTCAAACGATTGTACCGGGAGATCCGACCGTCTGATTTTCCCAAAACTAGAACCATTGGATTCATTTTGAAAAGTTCTTTCTAATGATGTAAATTTTGTGAAGATCCAACGGTTAGATTTTCAGATATGTGTAAATAAAATCTGAAGAAAAACAGCGTCACGGCCGCGTTATGGCCCGAAGCGTCGTTTTGAATAAATTGGCTATTTTAAAATAAATAAAAATAGCGATAAATCATTATAAAATATTATAAATGATATGGATGTGAAATTTAGAAACTAACTGAAGGTTGGCTAAGTCGAATGGTTTCCTGGGTGTTGATCTGATGTTGGTTTCGGCCTTCGGGGTTAACATTTGGGAAATCGTTCTCTTACCGATTGACGGTTAGTGACTAATGAATTGAAATGATGCGTATGTATGTTAGTGTTGCACTTGATTATTATATAAGCGAGTTGCTCAGAAAGACCGGGTTTATCCCATTCTGAATAATTGAATCGACGATAAGAAGTCGAAGATGAAGACGGGGGTTGAAGACCGATCTTCACCTCGTTTGGATGGTAACTGAGGTCCTGATTGGGAGGCATCCCGAAATATGGATAATGAGTGGTGATCGTCCAGACGTACGTGGGAATCGATGAATATGCGAGGTATTTAGTGCCTTCGGTTTCGTTCAGACCCAGAACGGACTTGCAAATGGACAGTGTGTCTGACATTGGAATTTATTCTGTGTGATTGATAGCCATCAGTTGCACGGTGTGAATTGCCTGTGTGGCATGCTAAGATGCAGTGATCAGGGCTTCTGTTGAAAAGCAAAGTCTTGTGGTGATGATCAAAGCACCGCCTGTGTGGCTTAGCTTTGTGTACAACGTGAATTCACGAACCTCACACCCGGTATGAACCAGAAACGGGAGAAAGGACCTCAGGGAGGACATGTGTTTCTTTCTAGTTAGAAGTGGCGTCAGTGGTTTTACACGCCCTGACGAGTTTGACTTATGTGGTTGTTACTGTTGCGAGGCGCCTCGGTTATATCGGACGATCCAGGTCCGATGGAGTCATTTGTTGGCTCATTTACACCCCAAGGGGTGGGGAAACGCATTGTTCAGGAATTTTATTCCACATCGGTGGACCGGCCTTGTCACTCCAAGGGCCCACCTGAGTCTGGGTCCTGAGGCTCGGGCTAGAGAGTCTCGAATCGGTAAGGACTATCTTTTGCCTTGGTTCATGACGGAAATCCAATTTCCAAATATGACATCGTGCGGTTTTGATTGTATATATATATATATGTGTGGCGACATGATATATGATACCCATGCCGTCTATGATTGATAGTTATGATTCGAAGTTGTTTTTGAAACGTGTAAACACTAGCAATAATATCAAATGCTTTTGTTTTATTCGTATCAAGCATATTTTGGCTATTATAAGGTAAAACTCTATCCTCTGGTTTGTGTTGCATTGTGTGATGGGAACTGAGTCTTATAATGGCTTCATTTTTAGAAAAAGCATTGTGATGTTTAAAAGAAATGATTTGTTTTAAAGCACTGGCAATCCAATGGAGTAAACCCGTTCCACGAACGTGGCGTGGTCCTGTGATTAGCCATATTTTAAATGTGTTGAGTAGATTTCTCATACCAGTCCCACGACTGACTCATAGTTTATTTCACTTTCAAACTCGGGTGCCCCTTTTTCTACACGGGCAGCCTTGTATTTACGTTTTAGCTGGCTTTCTCTAGATAGCTGGAACTGAAGATGGATTCTATCATTTATCTCTTTTTATACTGTTCAGCTCCTATTGTATATTATGTTTGTTTTTCCGCTGTAGACATATATGTATAGTTGTACTGTATTTGTACTAAGTAAGATCATGTATACTGTGTAACTCTGATGATTACGTTTATCCGGTTTATTCTATTGTACATTATCTGGTGTATTTATTTAATTCTGTTCTGCTATTATATGTTTCTGTGTTATATTCCATAGATTACCCTTGCCACCGTCAGTACGGGGTTTAGGGTCGTCTCAACGTGGTATCAGAGCATTGGTTAAGCTAATTCTGGAATATAACATATAAACGAACTCGTCAGAAATAGAACCAGTAGTGTTCTAGGATGGGTAACTCATTACAGATAGGATCAGTAATATCCTAGTATGAGTAAAGCTTGATGAAATTACACCTCGATAGACGCATTTACATTGAAGTATATGTTTCTATATTTTAGATTATCTTTTCTGTGACCTGACACTTGATCTGCTATTTGCAGAAGTACTAGAAAAATGAGTGTCTGAAACAGGAGGAATGCAGAACCAGATCTAGAGGCTCTATTGAAGAGATATCGAAATCTGAACGGAGAACAATTCTCGGGCAATGAATCTATAATTCAGACTCAAGCTTGGATTAGTTCTGTCGAAAGAATTTTTGAGCGTATCCAGTTGAGAGATGATCAGAAAAGATTAGTAGCATCCTGGGCGCTTAAAGAAGAAGCTTTAATCTGGTGGGAAACAATCATCAAGGATAATCCAGAAGGTGATATCACCTGGGATAGATTCAAAGAGATTTTCCTATAAAGATTTACTCCTCCTGAGGCGACGGAGCGATTATGTGATGAATTTTCTAATCTGATACAAGGTGATATGACCATCCCAGAATATCATAAGAAATTCAACGAACTTTCTCACTTTCCTACTCATCTGATTCAAGATCCAAAAAGGAAGAATTTGAGATTTATTCATGGCCTGCAAAGGAGATATCAGAATAGTGTAATGAGGAATGTGAAGCTTCCTTTTTCAGAAATGATATACATGGCTTATCAGTATGAAGATCTCCATAAGAAAGGTATGTTGCGTGACGAAGAATAGGTCAGTCCTAGTAACAAAGTGGAGTCTGTGACTGATAGTCCTGAAGTCAGTAAGAAGCCCAGTGCTAAGAGAAAAAGGGCTAAATCTGGAAAAGAACTAGTAACAACTGCTATATGCTCTAATTGCAATAAGCAAGGACATTTGTCGATCAGTTGTAGATCTCTAAAGAAACAAATAAAGGTTGGGTCTAAATTCGGAAAGGAGTTACAAGAGAACAGAGGATGCCATAAGTGCCACCAGCCGGGCCATATTGCGAAAAACTGCCCGCTATTCAGAAAACCTGAAGTAGTGCATGTAAATGAGGTAGCAGAAGCTTCTGAGCCCTCAGCCGGTCAAGAAAGGGCTGATGTTTTAGAAAGCATGCTTAATTTCAAAAACATTCCAGTTAAAGTGCTGTTTGATACAGGCGCGTCACGAAGCTTCATTGCTAAGAATGCAGTTAAGAAGCTGGATTTGAATTTTAAGAAGCTCAAAGAACAATTGACTGTCCAAAATCCGATTGGAGGTTCCTTCGATCTCAGTTGGGTTTGTGGTGTGCCTGTCTCTTTTTCCTATTATAAATTCCCTACTATTTCTATCATCATGAATTTTATTGAATTCGATCTTATTCTGGGATTGGATTGGCTAACCAAATATGAAGCTGAGGTTAGGTGTGCTGAGAGAGTTGTTAAGGCAAAGGCCCAATCAGGGAATTATATAACCATACCATGTGAAGGCCCGAATTCAAATAGAAAAGACTTTTGGTCGGCTCTAAATGTTTCTCCTATTCAAATTTAAAATATCCCTGAAGTCGGAGAGAATATTCCCGACCTAGTGAAAGATATTCCTGTCGTCAAGAATTATGCGAATGTGTTTGAAGAAGTTGTTCTCTTACCTCCGCAGAGAGAAATAGATTTCAAAATTTCTTTAATTCCGAATGCAAGGCCGGTAGTTCACGCTATTCGAAGAATGTCCTTGAAGGAGAAAGAGGAATTAGACAATCAAACAAGACAGCTTGTATAGAAGGGTCTGGTCAGGCCTAGTTTCTCTGATTGGGGAGCAGCAGTGGTATTTGTCCCGAAGTCAGACGGTACTCTCAAATTATGTGTAGATTATCGTGACTTAAATAAGCAGACGCTGAAAAACAAATATCCATTGCCGCGGATTGATGATTTGTTGGATCGATTAAATGGCGCACAAGTATTTTCACGAATGGACCTAGCTACAGGCTTCCATCAGCTTCGCATCGCCGAGGATTGTGTTCCTTTGACAGCATTCAGAGGTCCAGACTTATTCTACGAGTGGTTAGTAATGCCCTTCGGCTTATGTAACGCTCCAGCCTATTTCGTCGATCTAATGAACAGAGTATTCAGAGGAGTATTGAATAAATTTCTTCTGGTTTTCATTGATGATATCCTTATCTTCTCTAAGTCAAAAAGCGAGCACGAAAAACATTAGGAACATGTGTTAGAAATTCTCAGAAAGAATGTGTTGAAAGCAAAGTTTTCCAAATGTATATTCTGGCAAGAAGGAGTCAAATTTCTTGGCCATGTAGTGTCAAAGCAAGGAATTTCAGTGGATCCCAGTAAAATCACTGCTATTCAGAATTGGAAACAGCCTCGTACGACAACAGAAGTTAGAAGTTTTCTCAGGTTAGCCAGTTATTATCGGAAATTCATTAAGGATTTTGCGAAGACATCTAGTTCTTTAACGAAACTGACGAAGAAACATTTAAGATTCAATTGGACTCCGGTATGTGAGGAAGCTTTCCAAGAGCTGAAGCTGAAACTGACAACTGCTCCAGTGTTAACAATAATAGATGGCAATGAGGATTTGAAAGTCTGGAAAGATGCTTCTAGAGAAGGCCTTGGTGCAATATTAATGCAAAGAGGTCAAGTGATTGCGTATGCTAGCCGTCAGCTGAAACCACATGAGAAGAATTATGTGACTCATGATCTGGAGCTATTAGCCATCCTATTTGCCTTGAAAACCTGGAGGCACTACCTTTTGGGTGAGAAATTCGAACTGTATACAGACCATCAGTCATTGAAGTATCTGTTCACCCAGAAGGACTTGAATCTGAGCCAGCAGCGTTGGCTAGAATTTCTTGCGGCATACGATTTTGAGATTTTGTACACTTCAGGGAAAGCCAATGTTGTGGCAGATGCGCTGAGTAGAAAGAATGTAATAATTGCCAGTTTTATCATTAAAACGTCATTGATTGATAAAATATCTGCTCTTCAGGAGGATGATCACTACATTCAAAGAATCAAAGAAAGAATACAGAAAGGCGAGACCTTGAATTTTCAGATAGATGACAAGGGAATCCTAAGGTTGAAAGGCCGAATATGTGTGCCGAGCATTGCTGAACTTCGAAGAGAAGTATTGGATGAATGTCACAAAGCTAAGCTTAGTATCCACCCAGGAGTGAGCAAGATGTATAATGATATCAAACGCACTTTCTGGTGGAGTTCTATGAAACGAGACATCTCTTTATATGTAAGCCGGTGTCCTACTTGTCAACAAATCAAAAGCAATCAGCAGAAGCTCGCTAAACTATTGCAACCTTTGGAAATTCCCGGTGGAAAGTGGGAACATATTTCTATGGATTTCATAGATGGTTTGCCCAGAACCAGAAAAGGAAATGATAGTATTTGGGTGACTGTGGATCGATTTATGAAGACCGCTCACTTCATACCTGTCTAATCAAATAGAACTGTTCAAAGTCTGGCGCAGATTTATTTTAAAGAAATTGTTAGACTACACGGAATTCGCATGAGCATCGTTAGTGATCGTGACCTGATTTTTGCTAGTAAATTCTGGGTAGCATTCCAAGAAGAATTGGGAACGAAACTGAGCTTGAGCACCGCAAATCATCCTCAGACAGACAGTCAGACTGAAAGGGTGAATCGTATTCCGGAAGATCTATTGCGGGCTTGTATTCTTAATTTTGGAGGATCATGGGAAGGCCATTTACATTTGGCTGAATTCTCATATAATAACAGCTACCAAGCGAGCCTGACAATGTCACCATTCGAAGCATTGTATGGTAGACCGTGCCGAACCCCTGCTTGTTGGGTTGAGCCAGGCAACATACTTGTATTGAGCCCTGATATGATTCGCGAGGCGGCGGATAAAGTCGACTTCGTTAAGAAACGATTACTCGCCGCCCAAAGCCGACAAAAGAGCTATGCCGATAGGAGAAGAAGAGATATATCATTTACTGTTGGCGACTATGTATATTTGAAAGTATCGCCGACGAGAGGAGTTATCCAATTCGGTAAAACAGGGAAGTTGGGGCCCAAATTCATTGGTCCGTTTCCTATTCTGGAACGGAACGGAACTCTCGCTTATAGGGTTAAATTGCCTGATTGGTTGCCTGGGGTTCATGATGTATTTCACATATCTCAACTTCGAAAGCACGTTCATGATCCAGACTTGATCATGGAAGAAGCAGCTCAACAAGATATTGAAATTACTCCAGAATTAGCTGTGAGAAGAGAGTCGCTCAAGATTATCGGCAAAGAATCCAAAGAGCTGAGGAACAAGAAGGTTCACTTAGTCAAAGTGCAATGGAGTGGAGATCCGTGAGATTGTACTTGGGATACAGAGGAGAGCATTCAGAAATCCTATCCTAGATGCCAAGTGGATATCTCTGATTGACTCCAGTGCAAGGTACGTTTACCATACTTTGCATTGCCAATTAGTTCTCTACACTGTTGTTATTTTCTTTCCATGGATGTTGCACTTTTAATTCTATAGTCTGCTTAATTTTAAAAGAGTGTATGAATTAATTTGTATGATTTTGAAAAGTTAAAAACAAATTGATTGTTGTTTGTGTTGTATGATAGTAGATTTGATTAATTAAAATTATTGAAACAATAGTTAATTTAATCAATAATAGAATGAATGGGAGAATTTATTCGATTAAATCACACATTGAACTGATTCGAAAATAGTTAGAAATATATCCCTGTGCATTATATATGTTTGAACAGGTAAATGGATAGCTGTTGAGTAAAGATTTTATTTGCGTGCCCGAAAAATAGGTAAACCTTAATGAGTTGGATGCGAAATATTATTATATCAACTCCTGTGAATGCCATTGGATGCGGAGTGCTGGTTGTTCTGTGTGAAATAATAAATATCGCCATAGGATAGTAACAATTAATTTTGAACTACACTGCATGACATACTTTTGAAAATAGGCATACTTCATCATATACCACATAAGCATTTGGAGCTTGTGTGATGAGGTGGAAGATTTACCATACGAGCGAGAGGCTTGTATGGCGATGACTATATTTTACAGGTTGAACTGATGACTGATATGGACTATTTAAATTGTAACGATAAAATTGCCAGATTAATAAAAACCCCACACGGGTCTGGAGTCGACAATAATCACGTCTCTCTAGTCATTAGATATGGCACATGGACTATTTATTTCCCACACGGGACGAGGTGACGAGGATTTATCCTCTGGAGCAATTAAAATACACACTCCCTCAAGCTTTGACAGGGTGACGAGAATTTATTCTCTTGAGTTATTATCTATACACGCTCCCATGTAAACAACAGAATATATCACTATAAATATGTGTATGCTTATTAGGATTTATTGGGTACCTAATACGGCCCAATAAATTTCCAAACCTCTCCCTGTACAAAGGAGGTTATGGCAAAAAAAGTTCGAAAATTCCGGGTGTTAGCCAAATTTTTGAAGAATTTGAAAATTCTCAGAAACTGAAAAGTTGGAGAATGGAAGCCAGATTGAAAGTAGAGTTGATTAATCAAACCACTTTCGACTTTGTTCCTTTTCGGGGACGAAAAGTTTTAAGTGGAGGAGATTGTAACGACCCAGAAAATCTGAACCAATTTAAAATTTTTAAATTGGCTAAAATAGTGGATTTTAAATATTTAAAATAAATATTTTAAATAATAGCAATGAAAAGTGAGTTTGAATCGATGTTTGAAAACGAATATAATCACTTTGAATTATAAACAAGGCCTGAAATGGCGCGGTAGTTTCAAAATTTGAATTCAAACTTCGACAGACTGTAACGGGTGCAAAACAAAACGGATTTGAGTGAAACCAAAAATATTTAAATCTGTTAGTGAATACCTTTCTAACGAATCTGAAAAATTGAAGTTTCATAGCGGGAAGCAAAAGTTATGGCCCAATGAATTTTCAAAAAGGTAGCTATGGAATTTATATAGCCCGTGAAATTGGCCATTCTGCAAACGACCTCGGAATTCGACGAAACCACTTTTGTTGGATCCGGGATGTGAAGTTATTGCTAGGTTTCAAATTTCATAATTTTTGAAGCCAGTATGTGAGCGTGGCAAAGGAAAATGTGTTTTGATCAATTATAGTTAAATTGGATCGACCAGAAATGGGCCTTTTTGCAAATGGTCTCAGAATTCGACGAAACTAGTTTTGTTGGGACTGTATCGTCAAAGCATAGCTAGATTTATTTTTCTTAAAATTTTCGAATCAGTTTGTGGCCCTGGCAAATTGAAATGTACGTTCAAATCAAATATTGAATGTTATATATTTTAAATTGAAGGAAAACTGACTGAAATAGTCGAATGGGCCTACGAAACATATCCCATTGTGTTTGGAATGGGGGTAAAACGCTAGGGGCGATAGTCGTTGGGTTTGGATTGGTGTTCGTGTGGAACACGGGGTATTTTTGGGATTTTTAAAATATATAAATAAATAAATAACTCTCATTGGACAGGAATTCTCTCTCTCCCTGTAACCCATCAGAACGAACGATGGAAGCAGCTTCAAATCTTTTCCCCTTGATTGCTCGAAATCCACTCAAGTAAATCGATCAGTCCTGTGGGGGTTTTCGCAGAGATTTTCGAGGGCTTCAAATCCATATAGGATTGGGAATTTATCGTCGCGTATTGAGGTCGGATCGACCTCCTGAAGTCAACGACTTCGCCGCTGTCGTGCTTCTTCCTCCGACGATCGATCTGGGCAACTCCACCAGGTTCCGGCGCGTGACACCTTGTTCTACGACATAGCGAAGACCGATTTCCCTCTCGTGCTTCCGTTTGGGAGAAAATTCAAACCCTAGTTTTGAATACCACGCTGAAAGGGTACGGGTTATATTATTTAAACTGATTTTCACACTTTTAAGTGTTGCAAACTTTGAAAAACCATATCTTTTTCATGTGTGATCGAAATTCAGTGAAACAAGAGACAGTGGACTCGTGTGGACGTCTTCTACATTCTAGAAGAGACCGCATATTTTTCTGAGCCTTCTGCTATTTTTGGTGGAGTGGAACCCAATGTGAGATTTCTAATTTATAAACGATATGCAAAACGACGATGTATAAATTATATATTCGATGTATGAGTTATATAAGCATTGTACACCTCTTGTATAAGCGTTGTATAAGTTGTACGTTCGATGTATAAGTTGTATATGCGTTGTAAAAATTATATATGTGTTGAAATAGAAGTGAAATGCTATATATATATATATATATATATATATATATATACACACCCCTCGTCCACAAACCATGGACGATATTTAATGGTTGTGATTGTTGTGAAAATTGATTGATAGCGAATGGTTGATTGAAATTGTTTGTGGTTGGAATTGATTGATTGTGGTTGAAAATACCCATTTGTGGTTGAGAAATATTTGGTTGAAACCACATAGGATTAGTTTGTGGAAATGAAAAATATATACATGCCGCCTGCGTGCGAACTAGATGCATGATTTTCCATTGTCAAAAGCTGTGAGGCTTTAAGGTAGAGCGAGGAGCCATACTAGGGACGGTCCCGGTTTTAACTACCCTACCGTTATTCTGCCGAAATTTTGATTAATATTTATGTGTTAGAATTATTTTCCTGTGTTGAAACTATATTCGTCTATTGAATAGAAAACCTTCATGTGTTGAATAGAAATTCATTCGTTGAATCACATTCATGTGTTGAATGGTAATCGTGTTTTGAATAAATTGTTTTAACAATAAAAATCACATTTTTACTCTATATATACAAACTATAGAAAACCTTCATGTGTTGAATCGTTATTCATTCGTTGAATTGAAATTCATGTGTTGAATGGTATTCGTGTTTTAAATATAAAAATCACCTTTTTATCGATATATACAAGCTATAGAAAACCTTCACGTGTTGAATCGATATTCATTCGTTGAATTGAAATTCATGTGTTGAGTGGTATTCGTGTTTTAAATATAAAAATCACCTTTTTATCGATATATACAAGCCATAGAAAACCTTCATGTGTTGAATCGATATTCATTCGTTGGATAGAAATTCATGTGTTGAATGGTATTCGTGTTTTAAATATAAAAATCACCTTTTTATCGATGTATATAACCTATAGAAAACCTTCACGTGTTGAATCGAAATTCATTCGTTGAATTGAAATTCATGTGTTGAATGGTATTCATATTTTGAAAGAAATTGTTTTATAATAAAAATCCAATTTTTATCATCGATATGAACTGTATAAAATAATCTTGTTTTGAAATAAATTGTTTTATAATAAAAATCATATTTTCATCATCTATATGAACCATACAAAATAGTCGTGTTTTGAAATATATTGTTTTACATTAAAAATCACATTTTTATTATATACATGAATTGTTAAAAATAGTGAAGTGTTGAAATAGAAGACAGTTAGATAAAAATATAATTTTTATCAAATGTATGAAAAGAATATAGCTTTGAAATCGAAGAATCGATATATATATATATATATAATTGAAATATATCTAATAACGAAGCTGCAGTTCGTATTTTGAAACCGTAATTTCAAACGATTAGTTCGGGAGATCCGACCATCGGATTTTCCCGAAATCGCAACCTTTGGGTTCGCTTTGGAAATATCTTTCCAACGACACCAACTTTGTAAAAATCCAACGGTTGGATTGTCTGGAATGTTTAATTCAATTCTAAAGAAAAACAGCGCCAGAATCGATTATATTTATATATATATATATAAATACAATTATATTTAATCGAATAACGACGCTGCAGTTTGTATTTTGAAATTGAAACTTCAAACGATTGTACCGTGAGATCCGACCGTCGGATTTTCCTGAAACTGGAACCGTTGGATTCGTTTTGAAAAGTTCTTTCTAATGATGTAAATTTTGTGAAGATCCAACGGTTAGATTTTCTGATATGTGTAAATAAAATCTGAAGAAAAACAGCGCCACGGCCGCGTTATGGCCCGAAGCGTCGTTTTGAATAAATTGGCTATTTTAAAATAAATAAAAATAGTGATAAATCATTATAAAATATTATAAACGATATGGATGTGAAATTTAGAAACTAACTGAAGGTTGGCTAAGTCGAATGGTTTCCTGGGTGTTGATCTGATGTTGGTTTCGGCCTTCGGGGTTAATATTTGGGAAATTGTTCTCTTACTGATTGACGGTTAGTGACTAATGAATTGAAATGATGCGTATGTATGTTAGTGTTGCACTTGTTTATTATATACGCGAGTTGCTCAGAAAGACCAGGTTTATCCCATTTTGAATAATTGAATCGACGATAAGAAGTCGAAGATGAAGAAGGGGGTTGAAGACCGATCTTCACCTCGTTTAGATGGTAACTGAGGTCCTAATTGGAAGGCATCCCGAAATATGGATAATGAGAGGTGATCGTCTAGACATACATGGGAATCGATGAATATGCGAGGTATTTAGTGCCTCCGTTTCGTTCAGACCCAGAACGGACTTGCAAATGGACAGTGTGTCTGACATTGGAATTTATTCTGTGTGATTGATAGCCATCAGTTGCACGGTGTGAATTGCCTGTGTGGCATGCTAAGATGCAGTGATCAGGGCTTCTGTTGAAAAGCAAAGTCTTGTGGTGATGATCAAAGCACCGCCTGTGTGGCGTAGCTTTGTGTACAATGTGAATTCGCGAACCTCACACCCGGTATGAACCAGAAACGGGAGAAAGGACCTCAGGGAAGACATGCATTTCTTTCTAGTTAGAAGTGGCGTCAGTGGTTTTACACGCCCTGACGAGTTTGACTTATGTGGTTGTTACTGTTGCGAGGCGCCTCGGTTATATCGGACGTTCCGGGTCCGATGGAGTCATTTGTTGGCTCATTTACACCCCAAAGTGTGGGCAAACGCATTGTTCTGGAATTTTAATCCACATCGGTGGACCGGCCCTGTCGCTTCAAGGGCCCACCTGAGTCTGTGTCCTGAGGCTCGGGCTAGAGAGTCTCGAAGTCGGTAAGGACTATCTTTTGCCTTTGTTCATGACGGAAATCCAATTTCCAAATACGACATCGTGCGGTTTTGATTGTATATATATATGGCGACATGATATATTATACCCATGCCGTCTATGATTGATAGTTATGATTCGAAGTTGTTTTTGAAACGTGTAAGCACTAGCAATAATATCAAATTCTTTTTTTTTATTCGTATCAAGCATATTTTGGCTATTATAAGGTAAAACTCTATCCTCTGGTTTGTGTTGCATTGTGTGATAGGAACTGAGTCTTATAATGGCTTCATTTTTAGAAAAAGCATTGCGATGTTTAAAGAAATGATTTGTTTTAAAGCGCTGGCAATCCAATGGAGTAAACCCGTTCCACGAAAGTGGCGTGGTCCTGTGATTAGCCATATTTAAAATGTGTTGAGTAGATTTCTCATACCAGTCCCATGACTGACTCGTAGTTTGTTTCACTTTCAAACTCGGGTGCCCCTTTTTCTATACGGGCAGCCTTGTATTTAGGTTTTAGCTAGCTTTCTCGGGATAGCTGGAGCTGAAGATGGATTCTATCATTTATCTCTTTTTATGATGT
Organism: Allium sativum; assembly: GCA_030737875.1. Taxonomy (NCBI): domain Eukaryota; kingdom Viridiplantae; phylum Streptophyta; class Magnoliopsida; order Asparagales; family Amaryllidaceae; genus Allium; species Allium sativum. The sequence goes on from CM060922.1 coordinate 867,648,031, forward strand.
TCAGCTCCTATTGTACATTATGTTTGTTTTTCCGTTGTAGACATATATGTATAGTTGAACTGTATTTGTACTAAGTAAGATCATGTATACTGTGTAAATCTGATGATTACGTTTATCCAGTGTATTCTATTGTACATTATCGGGTGTATTTATTTAATTTTGTTCTGCTATTATCTGTTTCTGTGTTATATTCCATAGATTACCCTTGCCACCGTCAGTACGGGGTTTGGGGTCGTCTCGGTTAGGTTTCAAATTTCATAATTTTTGGAATCAATATGTGAGCGTGGTAAATTTAAACGTGTTCTGTCAATTCAGTCTGAATTTAATATACTGGAAAATGACCATTTTTCAAACGGTCTCCAACTGTGAATAAATTAGCTTTGTTAGGATTGTATCATCAAAACGTAGCTAGATTTATTTTTCGGGAATTTTTGGAGTCGGTATGTGGCCCCGGTAAATTAAAATGTATGCTTAAATTCAATATATATTGATTTATATCTTAATTTAAAGAAAAACTGATCAAAATAGTAGAACTGACTTACGAAATATATTCATTGTGTCCAGAATGGGGGTATTTAGTTAAGGGCAACAACCATTGGGTTCAGTTTGGAGTTCAGATGAAAAAGAACCAACTAGATAATTAACTAATAATAAATAAATATTATATATATAATTTATATATATATATTTAGGGCCAAAACCCTAATCATAATTCAATATGCTGCCTTTGTTATTCCTGCAACTAAAATCGTCTCGATTTCTCCATTCAATTTCTTCCAAACCGATACAAATTAAATCATATAATCTAAACAGAAATTGAAGGATTTCTTTGGCTCGTCAAATTAGTAAGGTATGATTATCGCTGGAGGAGTATGTCGCTTGAAATTTGAACCTAAATGCGCCTCCGTCGAAGTTGAATTAGGAGAGGAGGGGGCCCGTGAGTTTGATGACGTGGCGGGTGGTGCAAGAGGGCACGACGCCGTTCGAGGTGGGCTGGTATGATATGGTTTAAGTCGGTCATAGGAGGAGCAGAGATGGTTGTTTGAAGTCGAACCCATGTTCGACGTACTCCAGGATGCAACGAGGAAGAAGGGGATTAATGCGACTAGATTTTAAGTGATGGTATAAACGGAAATTTATTTATTTATTTAATTTAAATTTATTTCAATCATGTAATTAACACGTTAATTATCATATCTCTTCGATACGAGGTCCAAATCCGACGATTTTAGATCCATTGTAATCGTCTCAACGATATCTACACAATGGAACTGACCAAGACAAAAACAGAGCAGATTTGAATTTGAGGAAAATTCAAATCTCAAACAGAACTGAAATTCAGAAATAAAAGAATTATGGAGTGGAAACCGATTGTGTGAACTACAAAGGCTAGTATTTTCAGCGATATAATAATTTATTTATTTAATTATTTAAATAGTGTTTTAGAGATTTAAATGGTGTTTAATTAAATTGTAATAACCCGGAAAATCCGAACCAATTTAAAATTTGATTTTAGTAATTTTAATGAATTTTGAATGTCTAAAATGAATTATTTTAAATAATAACGACGAGAAATTTATTTTGAATTGAATTAGAAGGTATATATTTATTTGAATTTTAGTTAGAATATAAATATTTATTTTATTATAAAAGGAATTGGAAATGGGGCGGTAGTTTGGAAATTCGATTTCAAATTTTAAATGAATGTACAGGATCCAAAATATACAGGATTTTATCGAAACCAAAAATATTAGAATCTACATTGTAATATCTTTCCAACGAATCCAAAAAGTTGAAATTTCATAGCGGGAATAAAAAGTTACGCCCAGTTGAAAATTCAAAATAGTCACTATGGAATTTTGGCCCTTAAAAATGGGAATTTTGCAAACGACCTCCGTTTTCGACGAAACCACTTTTGTTGGATCTAGGATGTCAAGTAATTGCTAGATTCCAAATTCATAATTTTTTAGATTAATATGTGAATGTGGCAAACGAATACGTGTTTTGACAGTTTAAGTCAATTTGGATCGACCAGAAAATGGCCATTTTTCAAATGATCTCTAAATTTGACAAAATTAGTTTTGTTGGAACTGTATCGTCAATATGAAGCTAGAAAATATTTTTCGGAAATTTTTAGAGTCCGTATGTGGCCCTAGTAAATTAAAATATGCGTTCAAAATTCAATATATAGATTTACATATTGATTATGAAGGAAACTGATCGAAACAAAGGAATTGGCTTACGAAACATATCCCGTTGTGTTTGGAATGGGGGCAATACGCTAGCAATGATAGTCGTTGAGTACGATTCGAAGCTTGAAAGAAAAAGTTACTTTTTGGGAATAAAAAAAGTAAAATAATTATATAAGTTACAAAACCCCGTCCTTCCTCTACTGCTTAGTCAACGTTCAATTTAAAAAAGAAAAAAAGAAAAAAAGGGGGAAAACCGCTCGTCGCCCCATTGTACAACCACTTCCACCGCCTCCCCTCGTCGCTGCCACCGTGCCCCACCATCGGCCTTCCCGACCTCCTCTCCTCCCTTCTCTTTCCTCTCTCTCCGTCACCCTCACGAGAACCAGCAATCCCCTAAACCCCTAACCGTAAATCGATGAGACACCACCGCCAGTAGAAAACCCGAGCGCACCTCTGGCGATCCGCACCTCCCCCTGGCCTGTCAGTCTCCGGCGCGCAGGTGGAGTGATAAAGTGAGGATTTTGGAGTTTCTCCTGTCCAATGTGGAAAAAAAGGTGAACGCTAATTAATTACAATTTTTCATTTACATCAACATGGAGATTATTTTTAGTTTTTAATTTATATGGAAGCATTGAGTTTAAAATCTTTTTTATATATATTAAACATCTGTTTTTTTAAATGAACACCATAAAACCCGATTTTTATTTAAATACATAATACCATGAAGATTTTTTTTAGTGTATACATAGCACTATAAAATTTTGATTTTTAATTATATATAGCTTATGTAAGAATCGGATTTTTGATTATATAAAGATATGATTTTGATCGTTGAAGAGAATATTTTTGGATAATTAAAAATATGATTTTTAACTATTGTGAGACATGAAAATATTTATGATAATAAAAATATGATTTTTATATTAGAGAGATAACTAAAATATGATTTTTATTGTACGAACATCGAATTAAAAATATTATCTTTATAATGTAAACATTGTGTTAAAGATGTGACTTTTACACATATGGTTTTGAAGTAAAAATATAATCTTTAGCGAATTAAAAATATAATCTTTAGCGAAGTAAAAATATAATCTTTAGCGAAGTAAAAATATAATTTTCAGAATTGAAATAAAAATGTGATTTTTAATATGAACAGCGTGAAGAAGATGGCGTTGGAATTTTGAACAGAATCCAAACCATCATCCGTTAAAGAATGGTGAAGTGGACCCCCAAGTTGAGAACTTCTCACTTTTAATTTATTTTATAGTTAAATTATATACTAGGATGCAGATGGTGCTTAGCAGCACTCGAAACCTGTCGTCCACAGACCATGGACGACTTGTTTGTTGGTTTAATTATATTGTGAAGGTTGATTGTGTGATGTGGAATGGAATAAATATTTTATAGTTAAAAATATAATTTTTAACGGGTATATAAAATCAAATAAAATATTCGTAAACAAATCGGACGATTTGTTTATGTACACATATTTGACTGATATTGATTAGGACGATAAATTTTACACATCGCCCAAGTGCACAAATAAATTTGTGTTTGTTGATTGAAAACCCCACACGGGTATTCAGATGATACTGGGCATACACTAATCCTAATATTAGTTTTATGTTGATCGATTGGTTGACAGGCTGTTATAAGCATTGAATATTCATATTTGATGCTTATGCAGTGTAGAATGCACTTTGGATGATGGTTAATTGTTTATTACTGTTGTTATATACATGCATTGTATACATTATATAGTAATTGACTGTGTCTGATTCCAGTTCAGAAAGAATGAATATTTTAAAATAACGATTATTTTAAAATAACGAATATTTTCAAATAATATTAAGAAAAGAATCAAAATATGATTTTGATGTTCGATTAGGGATGGACACGAAAATATTTAAATATATAAAGCTGTATTGATTAGATTAACGCCATTTTGACGTGAATGATTTTTGTATCGATTTTATTCATTTATATAAGGAATATAGAAAACGAATTGATTTCCAAATCTAATGTTTTGAAAATTGTAACAACCCGAATTTTTACAACACGTTAAATCAAGAATCAAGACAGGATTAAACTTTAAATTCTGAATCAAGTGAAACGGGCTAAGCCATTGCGTTCGTCTCGGAAAAATACGCGAAATAGAGTCCGAGTTTTCGAGAATCGGAGTCCGTATGACCCGTAAAAGGCCCAAAGAAGGTTTCTGGGAAATTGAATTTCGGAAACAGTTTTGGGAATCAGATCTGGGGGCTAGGCTGGAAGTTTCCCGCCTAGGCCACGTCGACAGGGCTGTCGACAGGCCTGTCGACTTGGGCCCAGACCAAGTCGACTTGCCTGTCGACAGGGGGTGGCCGAGGCAAGTTGCCTGGCGCACCTGTTTGTCTCACCTGGTCTTGTTCTTGGGCTGGTTCTGGAAGCTTCCAAGATCTGATGGTCCTAATCTATCCTAGATCTAATCCTATGGCCTAATACACACCCTAATCTCTATAAAAAGACCCTAAACCTAACCTAAATCCCTAAAAATCAAACCTAGCAACTAAGTGCTGCCAAAATCAATTTTGATCATGGCCTCCATCTCCAATCCCTAGAGCCTATGCATTCAAATCGGGTTCAAATCAAAAGGTGCAAGCTTGCTACACCAAATAGAGGCCAAATCAACATTGCTATGCGAGTTTCATGAAGGTTCTTCTTCAAAGGAGCCACCTTCCTTCGTCAAGATGATGCATGACCCCTTTTCTAAGCCTTGCCTATGTAAGTTCTAGCTACTTTTGGATCAAAACGGTATTTTTAATGTTGACATGGGATAAAATGAGATAAAGCATAAGTATGCATGTATGTGAACCTAACTTTGTCCCTTTTCTATGATCTATGACCTTAGACTAAGATGTAGCAACTTAATCATGTCACTCATGTTATGTTTAGCCTAGTTTATCTTGCAAGTTTGGATCTTTGTCTATGGAAGATTTGCATGAACCTTTGGGAACCATTTGACTTGTGAAACATAAGCAAATACTTGACCTTGGGGCTTATGCATGCATATGAACACAAACCCCTTATGTTTCATGCATGTTTGTGGCAAAACCTCCTTATGATATTATGCAAGTTTGTGGCCAAATCCTATATGATAGTATGCATGCTTATGGTCAATGCCTATATGACTCTATCATGCATGTTTTAAGGCCAAACCCCCTTATGACTCCATGAATGTTTGGAGCCAATCCCTTTTGTGGCAATGTGCATGTTTTGGGGTCTACATGTAGCCATAGTATACCTACTATGTTGACTCGCTTTGCTTGCGTTGGGAAAACACGATTTTGGGTAGTTAGATAAACATGAACATGTCGCGAAATCTTAACTTGAATATGACATGTGTTTATACTTGAAAATATGACTTGAAAGATAACATGGAAGTTGACATGTAAGTATGCATAAAAACATGAGCTTGGGAATTTACCTATTAAGTTAGGTCTACCCTTTGGGAATTTACCTATTAAGTTAGGTCTACCCAAATGCTTGAAAAACTTGTAACATGTTTTGGAAACATGATGAACTTAGATAATATAAGTGTGGCCAACTCGAGGTTGGGTTGAGTTTGCAACGTAAAACTACTCGGAACCGACCGGCCTAACTAGTAGTTGCAAACAATAGGACCCAATGTGAGAAGTTGGTCATGTCGCGCTTAAGACCCGAGGTTAGACTAGGTTGTGGTGTAAATCTACCCGGACCCGCCCGGCTTAACTAGTAACCACAACAAGGTCTAATGTGAGAGGTTAAGAGTGCATTAATTAAATTAATGCCACATGATAAGGTTAAGTAAATTTGACTAATGACACTTAACCGATATGACACGAATGGGTAGGTTAAGTGGGACCGGGCTTGATTTCCTTAATGACACTTAACCATGCAAGATGATTAGGGGATGGGGTTAAGTAATTTACACTTAACTAATCCGACTGGGTAATTAGATGAGGTTAAGTAATTAAGACTTAACTAACCTAACCACGGTAACTAGATGGGGTTAAGATTAGGCTTAACTAATCTAAACATGGTAATCGGATGGGGTTAAGTTAGCCTAGACTTAATTAATCCAACTTGGTAATTTAATGGGGTTAAGTTAAACACTTAACTAATTTAACACGATGATTTGATGAGGTTAAGTGACCTATACTTAACCAATCTAACTCGTTAATTAGATGAGGTTAAGTTAACCTATACTTAACCAATCTAACGTGAAAACATGATAAGGCTAAGTCACGAATCGTTTGAATGCGCTTGACCGATATGACTCAGTAATTAGATAAGGTCAAGTTAATACATATACTGAACCAATCTAAAATGATAATTAGATAAGGTTAAGCCATGAATTGCTTGATATACTTAACCAACTTGACACATGGTTTGTAGGGTTAAGTTTTGGACTTGGATACTTAGCCAATTTTGACGTGGTTTGTAGACGGGTTAAGTTGTGAACTTAAGTGACACTTAACCCATTAGATAAACCCTAATTCGGAGGATTAGGTAAATAACCATAGTTAACAAGGATTATGGAAATAAGGCTAAGTGGTAAACCTTAGTTAAAAGAAACTAAGTAATAATTCTTAGCCAAGGAAATTTGGACCACCTCTTAGATAGATGAGTAACCCGATACGGTAGGTCATCGTTTAAGTATACGTGTAGGAGCAGGCTATCTGATTTAGATAAAGGCTCCAACGAACTGGGTAACGAAGCAGCGGCTTCGGGGAACGTGAGGATATTCTTGGGATCCCTCTGTGAGCTGCCAGGTCATTATACTAGGCTCACGAGAGGTTGAGGTCTGCGGTAGAAGAACCAAGAATATGCCTTGGTTGCTATGCGAGCGACCTAAAGACTGGGGTGGATAGCAGTGAGTCGACGAATACATAAGGTGCCCGAGATAGCAAGTTCGTCGATCATCTACCATCTTAAGTCAAGCGTGTACGTACGGAAAGGCAGGGAACACCCAACAGACCATAATTGCTATCTAATTATGGGTGAGGTAGGCCGTAGGATGTGGGCTGGCCGGAGTGTAGTTCTCATGCAAGATTGTCTCTTGTGTTGCCTTTCACTAGTTGAGGGAGGGGTCTCGTGGGACCATAGCCACGTGTAGAAAAGCAGACCTTAGTATCTTCATCGGCAGATAAATCTAAAGCTCCCGACCGAGTCCTGTATTTTTTGTTTTGCCCTGTGACAGGACTCGGATGGCACGATGTGATACATGTGCATACAGTTATAGAAAAACGATTCACGATGAATGCGTGGGAAAAAGGGCGCGGTTGACGGTTAGCGTAATCCCTAATGGCCTAGGTGGTTTAACCCAAACCGAAATACGAAAGCGTGCAATAGGTAAGCGTAATCCCTAGTGGTGCTAGGTGGCGTAAGTCCTTGTAGTTCAAACGATGATTCATATGGAAGAGCCTAGCTAGAACAAGGGTGACAGTCCAAACGACTTCAAGGATAAAACGTTTACATGAGAAAGCCCGTACGGCCTACGGCAAAGGACTGATCTTATCCATGGAAAGAAACATATGAGTGGGAAAACCTACATATGCTATATAATAGGTTGACATGGACCATTACATGACATTGGGCAAGGGACATTCATGGTTAACACGTGACGCGGGTTGGGATACTAGTACGAGAGGTGCAGAGCAAATATACATGTTAGAACTAGGAAGAATATACATAATAGATACCGTGGGATGTTAGACGGGGCAGATACCTTGGGATAATGTACTCGATAGAAATCTGACGATGTGATACCTTGACTTATCATAACACCGTAGTTTATCAGGATACCTTAGTTTACCTTGCCACAGTAGTTCAACCGGCTACCCTGGTTTAGTTTATCTATCTTGTAGTTATCCTTATGTTTACTTTCAGTTTATGCATGTCATGTTACCTTTACCTGTTTTTATACTGGAAGTAGATAGGATTTACTCAGTCTTTTTGACTGACCCGTTTTGTTTCGCCTCTTTTCTTCCGTTCCCCCCCCTCCAGGTTACAGGGAGGAAACAATGCTGTTTAGTTCGGACTTCTTCAGCTTGAAGGTCATCATGGATGGCTTGGACTTTTCTTGGCTATGGCTACTTTACTGTTTTATTTGGGGAATAATTTATGAAAAAGTCTTTATGCTTCTTTACTATTGTAAGACAGGTTTTAATGTACTCTGATGTAAAAGGCTTTAGACCTTAATTATTAATGTTTATGAAAGTTCGATTTTACTTCCGCTATTTTATATGTTCTGTCTTGTGATATTTCTGTGCATGTTTACCTTGATAATGCTTCACCAAACCTAGTGCATTCCCTTTGTGAGTGACCCTAGCGGAGGTGGGGTGTTACATTTGGTATCAGAGCAGAAGGTTACTAGACTGGGCAAAAGTTTTTAAAGACCTTCTGAAAACTATTTGAAAACCGTTTACAAAGAAGCATTTTTCACGAAAATTTTCTCTTAAAAGAAAAAGGCTATTCCCCAAAGGCCATTAGCATCATCCTTGTTTCCTTGATTTAATCTCTTTTCCTTTCTTTACTCCATCTGTAGTCACAGTGGTTTTGACTGCGACTAATCTTTCTAGCTACGTAAGTGTTTCCCCTACGATGGAGGTGGTTCTCGAGAGACCATTGCAGAGTTATACAAGAAAGGATAGTGACAAAGAGGATAAAGGATATGGGCTTATGGGTGAGCAACTTGTTGGTATGGTTTAGTCCTCAAAGGAGGGAGAAAGATGAACAATGAAACCCATGACGAGAGGGTACCTTTGGCATGGTGAAACGGGACGGATAGTTAAGTATCATGGGACAAGGACAAGATCATTGGGAGGGCAATAGTATGCTCTCATTTCTAGGGTACCTCGGAAGGAGGGTAACGATCTTGTTAAAGGTTTAGTTTTTCTTCTCTATCATCCCGTCGGGACTTTGTTTTGATCACCGCATCATTTAAGTCTGCTTCGATAGTTGAGTCTCTGCACCTTAGTACTAGTATAATGGAGGATCCCGTTTTTGTCTCAGGTCCTACTGGAAGATCGGTCCATTTATTCATGGCTTGTTTGGATTTGAGAATGACATGCCTCGGCTATGGATGGATTCTAGGGATGAAGTGGTTATCCAGTAAGGGGTGCCACTCTCAGTTTTAGAAGGAGGGTAGTTAGACTCTTGGCTTGCTTTGGTGATACCCTCGAAGTCTCGTGTAATCTTTTGGGTTCTGTCATGATTAGTACTTAGAATCCCTAGTTGATTTTGCTAGAAATTAGGAACCCGATCGAGTGGTGGTTGCTAGTAGGACGGATGGTCTACTTCACTTATGCATGGGTTATGGGAATTACCCTAGTAAGTGCGCATGGTAACCTGTTTACTTTCAAGAGGAAGTTTTTCTACGTGGAATACCTTGTGGTACGAGGTTCAGGATTCACAAGTGAATTTTGAGGGCTCGCATGGAAACATGAGTACGCAGTCCTGTTTGCGCCAAGTATTCTAGAAGGAGAATAGGTGCAAGTGGAATGGGAGGCGACGAGGAAATGAGTTTCAACTCATGTTATGGAAACAGGAAATAAGAAGCTGCGAAATAGTGAAGTTATAGGACGGTTAAGGCACGATGGAACTAAGCTCAAGGAAATGCGACTCAGAAGGATGAAGACTAGATACGTGCATGATATCTCATTTTAAGAGTATATCCTCGATCCCTGTTTTCTGTTGAGCTTGCTTGTAGGCTATCTTTTATGGATATCCCCTCGGTCCTATTTCTGTAACAAACCCCGTAAGGAGTTTGTTTTGTTTATCTTCTCGACCCTGTTTCAAGGAATCTTAGGTAGAACCCTATGGATGTAAACATGTATTTGAAACATGTTATGCTTGATATGGTTGCAAATGGTTGCAAGTGGTTGCTCGTGGATGCGCGAATACACATTAGATACTAGCTCAACTCGGTTACATTTCATATTGCATATGCATGAGTATTTATACTTGCTTATGGATGAAATTGAATGTGTTATCATGCGGATGTTGCATATGAATGAATGATTGTGCACGCATATAGTATTTACATGACTAGGGCTATTTGCATGCATGTTGGATTCATGGCACTAAACATACTTTGCATTAGAAAGATTTTTCAGGCCTGACCATTAGCATTAGCTAAGGAACATGTACACACACGTTTTGCATACATTCGTAAAGCATTAGAAGTCGTCTAAGGACAATGGTTGCTTGTGGATGATGGTTTGAGTAGATGGATGATGGATGGTAGGATATGTTCTTCCTAACTTTGAGATTTCGGGGACGAAATCCTTTAAGAAGGGGAGAATGTAACAACCCGAATTTTTACAACACGTTAAATCAAGAATCAAGACAGGATTAAACTTTAAATTCTGAATCAAGTGAAATGGGCTATGCCATTGCGTTCGTCTCGGAAAAATACGCGAAATAGAGTCCGAGTTTTCGAGAATCGTAGTCCGTATGACCCGTAAAAGGCCCAAAGAAGGTTTCTGGGAATTTGAATTTCGGAAACAGTTTTGGGAATCAGATCTGGGGGCTAGGCTGGAAGTTTCCCGCCTAGGCCATGTCGACAGGGTTGTCGACAGGCCTATCGACTTGGGCCCAGACCAAGTCGACAGCCCTGTCGACTTGCCTGTCGACAGGGGGTGGCCGAGGCAAGTTGCCTGGCGCACCTGTTTGTCTCACCTGGTCTTGTTCTTGGGCTGGTTCTGGAAGCTTCCGAGATCTGATGGTCCTAATCTATCCTAGATCTAATCCTATGGCCTAAAACACACCCTAATCTCTATAAAAAGACCCTAAACCTAACCTAAATCCCTAAAAATCAAACCTAGCAACTAAGTGCTGCCAAAATCAATTTTGATCATGGCCTCCATCTCCAATCCCTAGAGCCTATGCATTCAAATCGGGTTCAAATCAAAAGGTGCAAGCTTGCTACACCAAATAGAGGCCAAATCAACATTGCTATGCGAGTTTCATGAAGGTTCTTCTTCAAAGGAGCCACCTTCCTTCGTCAAGATGATGCATGACCCCTTTTCTAAGCCTTGCCTATGTAAGTTCTAGCTACTTTTGGATCAAAACGGTATTTTTAATGTTGACATGGGATAAAATGAGATAAAGCATAAGTATGCATGTATGTGAACCTAACTTTGTCCCTTTTCTATGATCTATGACCTTAGACTAAGATGTAGCAACTTAATCATGTCACTCATGTTATGTTTAGCCTAGTTTATCTTGCAAGTTTGGATCTTTGTCTATGGAAGATTTGCATGAACCTTTGGGAACCATTTGACTTGTGAAACATAGGCAAATACTTGACCTTGGGGCTTATGCATGCATATGAACACAAACCCCTTATGTTTCATGCATGTTTGTGGCAAAACCTCCTTATGATATTATGCAAGTTTGTGGCCAAATCCTATATGATAGTATGCATGCTTATGGTCAATCCCTATATGACTCTATCATGCATGTTTTAAGGCCAAACCCCCTTATGACGCCATGCATGTTTGGAGCCAATCCCTTTTGTGGCATCGTGCATGTTTTGGGGTCTACATGTAGCCATAGTATACCTACTATGTTGACTCGCTTTGCTTGCGTTGGGAAAACACGATTTTGGGTAGTTAGATAAACATGAACATGTCGCAAAATCTTAAATTGAATATGACATGTGTTTATACTTGAAAATATGACTTGACAGATAACATGGAAGTTGACATGTAAGTATGCATAAAAACATGAGCTTGGGAATTTACCTATTAAGTTAGGTCTACCCTTTGGGAATTTACCTATTAAGTTAGGTCTACCCAAATGCTTGAAAAACTTGTAACACGTTTTGGAAACATGATGAATTTAGATAATATAAGTGTGGCCAACTCGAGGTTGGGTTGAGTTTGCAACGTAAAACTACCCGGAACCGACCGGCCTAACTAGTAGTTGCAAACAATAGGACCCAATGTGAGAAGTTGGTCATGTCGCGCTTAAGACCCGAGGTTAGGCTAGGTTGTGGTGTAAATCTACCCGGACCCGCCCGGCTTAACTAGTATCCACAACAAGGTCTAATGTGAGAGGTTAAGAGTGCATTAATTAAATTAATGCCACATGATAAGGTTAAGTAAATTTGACTAATGACACTTAACCGATATGACACGAATGGGTAGGTTAAGTGGGACCGGGCTTGATTTCCTTAATGACACTTAACCATGCAAGATGATTAGGGGATGGGGTTAAGTAATTTACACTTAACTAATCCGACTGGGTAAATAGATGAGGTTAAGTAATTAAGACTTAACTAACCTAACCACGGTAACTAGATGGGGTTAAGATTAGGCTTAACTAATCTAAACATGGTAATCGGATGGGGTTAAGTTAGCCTAGACTTAATTAATCCAACTTGGTAATTTAATGGGGTTAAGTTAAACACTTAACTAATTTAACACGATGATTTGATGAGGTTAAGTGACCTATACTTAACCAATCTAACTCGTTAATTTGATGAGGTTAAGTTAACCTATACTTAACCAATCTAACGTGAAAACATGATAAGGCTAAGTCACGAATCGTTTGAATGCGCTTGACCGATATGACTCAGTAATTAGATAAGGTCAAGTTAATACATATACTGAACCAATCTAAAATGATAATTAGATAAGGTTAAGCCATGAATTGCTTGATATACTTAACCAACTTGACACATGGTTTGTAGGGTTAAGTTTTGGACTTGGATACTTAGCCAATTTTGACGTGGTTTGTAGACGGGTTAAGTTGTGAACTTAAGTGACACTTAACCCATTAGATAAACCCTAATTCGGAGGATTAGGTAAATAACCATAGTTAACAAGGATTATGGAAATAAGGCTAAGTGGTAAACCTTAGTTAAAAGAAACTAAGTAATAATTCTTAGCCAAGGAAATTTGGACCACCTCTTAGATAGATGAGTAACCCTATACGGTAGGTCATCGTTTAAGTATACGTGTAGGAGCAGGCTATCTGATTTAGATAAAGGCTCCAGCGAACTGGGTAACGAAGCAGCGGCTTCGGGGAACGTGAGGATATTCTTGGGATCCCTCTGTGAGCTGCCAGGTCATTATACTAGGCTCACGAGAGGTTGAGGTATGCGGTAGAAGAACCAAGAATATGCCTTGGTTGCTATGCGAGCGACCTAAAGACTGGGGTGGATAGCAGTGAGTCGACGAATACATAAGGTGCCCGAGATAGCAAGTTCGTCGATCATCTACCATCTTAAGTCAAGCGTGTACGTACGGAAAGGCAGGGAACACCCAACAGACCATAATTGCTATCTAATTATGGGTGAGGTAGGCCGTAGGATGTGGGCTGGCCGGAGTGTAGTTCTCATGCAAGATTGTCTCTTGTGTTGCCTTTCACTAGTTGAGGGAGGGGTCTCGTGGGACCATAGCCACGTGTAGAAAAGCAGACCTTAGTATCTGCATCGGCAGATAAATCTAAAGCTCCCGACCGAGTCCTGTATTTCTTGTTTTGCCCTGTGACAGGACTCGGATGGCACGATGTGATACATGTGCATACAGTTATAGAAAAACGATTCACGATGAATGCGTGGGAAAAAGGGCGCGGTTGACGGTTAGCATAATCCCTAATGGCCTAGGTGGTTTAACCCAAACCGAAATACGAAAGCGTGCAATAGGTAAGCGTAATCCCTAGTGGTGCTAGGTGGCGTAAGTCCTAGTAGTTCAAACGATGATTCATATGGAAGAGCCTAGCTAGAACAAGGGTGACAGTCCAAACGACTTCAAGGATAAAACGTTTACATGAGAAAGCCCGTACGGCCTACGGCAAAGGACTGATCTTATCCATGGAAAGAAACATATGAGTGGGAAAACCTACATATGCTATATAATAGGTTGACATGGACCATTACATGACATTGGGCAAGGGACATTCATGGTTAACACGTGACGCGGGTTGGGATACTAGTACGAGAGGTGCAGAGCAAATATACATGTTAGAACTAGGAAGAATATACATAATAGATACCGTGGGATGTTAGACGGGGCAGATACCTTGGGATAATGTACTCGATAGAAATCTGACGATGTGATACCTTGACTTATCATAACACCGTAGTTTATCAGGATACCTTAGTTTACCTTGCCACAGTAGTTCAACCGGCTACCCTGGTTTAGTTTATCTATCTTGTAGTTATCCTTATGTTTACTTTCAGTTTATGCATGTCATGTTACCTTTACCTGTTTTTATACTGGAAGTAGATAGGACTTACTCAGTCTTTTTGACTGACCCGTTTTGTTTCGCCTCTTTTCTTCCGTTCCCCCCCTCCAGGTTACAGGGAGGAAACAATGCTGTTTAGTTCGGACTTCTTCAGCTTGAAGGTCATCATGGATGGCTTGGACTTTTCTTGACTATGGCTACTTTACTGTTTTATTTGGGTAATAATTTATGAAAAAGTCTTTATGCTTCTTTACTATTGTAAGACAGGTTTTAATGTACTCTGATGTAAAAGGCTTTAGACCTTAATTATTAATGTTTATGAAAGTTCGATTTTACTTCCGCTATTTTATATGTTCTGTCTTGTGATATTTCTGTGCATGTTTACCTTGATAATGCTTCACCAAACCTAGTGCATTCCCTTTGTGAGTGACCCTAGCGGAGGTGGGGTGTTACAAAAATACTATCATTTATATATCGATGATATGGAATATTCAATTTTGATTTGAAATTGAATATGGAGTTGAAATCGTTTTGGAAACGAATTTAAAACGATTTATAAAATATGTTTTAAATGGAAATTGATGAAATAAATATAATATATATTATATATATATAATATAATGGCTTTAATAGAATGCGTCGCGCTGCTGCAGTTCGCGAATTTCGACCATTGACTTCGAACGGACATTATGGGAGATCCGACCGTCGGATTCTCTTAAAACAGGAACCGTTGGGTTCGTACCGAAAAGAGCTTTCTAAAAATATTAGGGATTTGAAATCTAATGGTTGGATTTGGAATTATTTCCAAATCAAATTTGGAAATGGTCGCTTCAAGTGCAGTTCAATGGCCGTTTATGGAAATTGACTGTATGGGCCTTGATAAAATTATTAAAAATATCAATAATTTTTGTAAATTCATAATAAATGATTTGGAAAGAATTGGGATGAAAATCCTATAATTGAAAAGATAAAAATATTTTTTTTTGTCGAAATGAACTAGTTTTGAACTAGAATTAAAAAGCCAATATTTTTAAACAAATAAATTGGATTTGAAATGGTTTTAAAAATAACCAGAATTTCCAATATATTAGTTGAAATGGATTTGAATTGAAATTATCTTCGTAATATTTCGATATTGGATTCCGTGATTATATGGATATTGTGGAGGAATTTGGAAGATATTTATATATCGTTATTCCAGTACGGTATTTGTTGATTCCAGAATTTAATATTGAATATAAGCCGATATATTTTTGATTTAGAGCCTTGTATTTAATATCAAATGAGATTTTGGGTTTGTCGTGAATGGTGTCTTCATTAACACTGTTCTTGAACCCAATTGAGAAAAGATTAAATCTTTTTATTTAGATTTAACGAAGTATACCAATTAATTAATATTTAATTGGAATTGAATTGAAATCGGTCTTTGGGTTTATCATGAACAGTGTTTTAAATAACACTTGTTCTTTAATCCGATTAACAAAGGAATAAGATTTTGGGTTGTCATGAATGGTATCTTTAATAATACTGTTCTTAGACCCAATGGAGTTAAGAAAATCAGAAACTAACTAGAGATTAGTTAAGTTGAATGGTTTCCTGGGTATTGATCTGATGCTGGTTTCGGTCTTCGGGGTTAATACTTGGGGAATTATTCACTTGCTAATTTACGGTTAAAGGATGATGGAATGGAATGTTATTTTGGGTTTATCATGAACCGTGTTTTAAAGAACATTGGTTCTTTAACCCATTTAAAGACAGGAATAAGATTTTGAGTTGTCGTGAATGGTATCTTTAATAATACTGTTCTTAGACCCGATGGAGTTAAGAAAATCAGAAACTAACTGGAGATTAGTTAAGTTGAATAGTTTCCTCGGTATTGATCTGATGTTGGTTTCGGCCTTCGAGGTTAATACTTAGGGAATTATTCACTTGCTAATTTATGGTTAAAGGCTGATGGAATGGAATGTGATTTTGGGTTTATCGTGAACTGTATTTTAAAGGACAATGGTTCTTTAACTCAGTTAAAGACAGAAATAAGATTTTGGGTTGTCGTGAATGGTATCTTTAATAATACTGTTCTTAGACCCAATGGAGTTAAGAAAATCAGAAACTAACTGGAGATTAGTTAAATTGAATGGTTTCCTGGGTATTGATCTGATGTTGGTTTCGGCCTTCGGGGTTAATACTTATGTAATTGTTCACTTGTCAATTTACGGTTAAAGGCTAATGGAATGGAATGTGAGTTTGGGTTTATCGTGAGCCGTGTTTTAAATGACATTGGTTCTTTAACCTAGTTAAAGAAAGGATATGATTTCCTAGGTTAAACAATCGTAATATTGATTTTTGGGAAGATTAAAACCAAGTGGAGTTTTAAAGCATCTTTAATTAGATAGAAATGATATCCAAAAGAAGATTAAATAATAAATTTAATGAATTTATATTTTATAAAATTAATGGGAACCTTTCCCAAAGTATATGAATATTTGAATAAAGGAATATTCTGGACTAGAATGAGGCATATGTTTTGTTTTTATAACACTTGTTTATTATATACGCCAGTTATTCAGAAAGACTGGGTTTATCCCATTCTGAATAACTGATTCGACGATATGTCGAGGATGAAGATGGTGGTTGAAGACTGGAGGTCTTCACATCGTTTGGATGATTACTGATGTCTTGATTGGGCTGTACACCCAAGGCAAGGTAATAAGTGGTGATCGTCCAGACGTACCTGGAGATCGACCGGATATGCAAGGGCCTCTCCCCTGTATTGGACATATGGGGGAGGAATAAGGTGCCTCCGGTTTCATTAAGACCCAGAACGAACTTGTAAACGGATGTGTGTCTGACATCGGATTTCATTCTGTGTGATTGATATACATCGGTTGCATAGCGTGGATTGGCTGTGTGGCATTCTGAGATGCAAATGATCAAGGCTTCTGTTGAAAAGCAGAGTCTTGTGGTTGATGTTCAAAGCACGACTTTAATATAGCTTCGCTTTGTGTAGCATTAATTCGCGAGCCTCACACCCTGGTTCAGACCAAAAACGGGAGAGGACTTCAGGGAAGGCATGCATTTCTTTCTAGCTAGGGGTGGTGTCAGCGTTTTACTAGCCCTGGAATTTTACTTATGTGGATGATGGATAGCGAGGAGCCTCGGTTATATCGGTCGATCCGGGACCAATGGTCTAGTTGGGGTATGACCAGTTTACGCCCCATAGGGCGGGGAAACGTAGTGTTCAGGAATTTTAATCCACATCGAGTGGACTGGCCCTGACGATCCAAGGGCTCACCTGAGTTTGGGCCCTAAGACATGGTAGGCTAGATTGTCTCAAAGCGGTAAGGACGATCCGTTGCCTTGGTTCACATATGGAAGTCCAACTTCCAATATGTGACAATTGCGGTTTTTATTGTAGAGCCTAGTATTGGTGACATGATATATGGTACCCATGCCGTCTAGGATTGATACATTTATATCTGAAGTTGTTTTATACAATATGCACTTATAATAGTATCAAATGATTTGTTTTAACGTACCAAGCATGTTTGGCTACTATAAGGGAAAACCTTATCCTCTGGCTTGCGTTGCATTGTGTGATGGGACCTGGGTCTTATAATAGCCTCATTATATCCAAAAAGCATTGCGCTGCTTTGTTATATGCACTGGTATTCTTAGGAGGAAACCCATTCCGTGTTATACGGCGTGGTCCCTTGATATATCTGATTTAAAAGTAAAGTTTTAAATAACAGTTTTAGTTCTCACACCAGTCACATGACTGAACGAGAGTTTATTGTTTTAACCTAAACTCTAGGTGCCCCTATTTTCTGCATGGGCAGCTACTAATTTCGATTTTGCAAATTTATATTCGCAGGCTCCTGGTTTGCAGCTGGAATGATATTCGGAAAGCTCTGTATCCACGTATTCTTTTCAGTTGTGTTTTGTATTATTTTTCCGCTGCATTGTAACTTGTAAATCTCTCATATTTAGTAAATGTGTAATATGTAATTCATACTCTTTATATTCTTGTATTCTGATGAAATTGTTGTAATAAGCAATGAAATGTTCTTCTGTTTATGTTCTGATTCGTCGTGTTCTCAATTAAATTCGGGCTTTCCTTCATGGGGAAGTTTGGGTCGTCTCATTTTGGTATCAGAGCTTTGGTTTACAGAGCTCGGAGAACAAGACACGTTAGAACCAAACTAAAGAATTCATCAGAGATTGAATTAGTAATATCCAATAAGAATGACTCGTTAGAGATGGGATCAGCAATATCCTAGAATGAGTCGGAAGAGTGTTGTTTTCAAATAAGAATGAAAATCAGTTTTATTTTGAAAATTTAAACCTTATTCATATTTGAATATTTATTTTAAATTGAATTTGGGCTATAGAGTATATGGATATTTTGAATATACGTCTGATCCACGTGTATACAAAGCCTCAAGTATACTGGATAGAAATAGAATCACACTCTTGTCGCCCGGGGATAATCCTGATGATAACAGCTGCATCATCAGTATTTATGTTCGAGTGTCGAAAGTGGGATATTTATATAATTCCAATTGGCTGGTATGAGAACCAAAACTAGATAGGGCTTATTGCCATCAAAAACATGATTTTCTGTATATGTATCTAAATTATGTGTTTGAAATGATAATCAACTAATTGACTGATGGTTGTGTTGTATGATTATTTGTTATCTAATAAAACCATTATGTGAAAGAAAGGTAAATTTAGGCCAAATTGAACCATATATTGAACTATATTGAAAATTGTTTGGAAATTCATATATGTACATGTATATACATTGAACAGGTCATAACAGGGAAGCTAAGTAGAGGAATAAAATTGTTTGACCGACAAATAGGTACATGTTTATCGTATTTCTTGGGGTTTTTGATGATTTTATGAGCCGTTTGGCAACCCGCTTGGCTGTTTCTTTTTCTTTTTGGATTGGAGAGGCCTATATGGTGATTTCGGAATTTTTCCCGATGCTCCCGTACAAGGGAGCTTATGGCGAAATTTTTCGAAAATTTAGGGTGTTAGCCAAATTTTTGAAAAATTTGAAAAGTTCTTAGAAACTGAAAAGTTAAAGAACTTAAACCGTAATGAAAATAATGTAAGTTGAGTTGGTTTGTAAAACAACTTTCAGCTTCGTTCCTTTTCGAGGACAAAAAGATTTTAAGTGGGGGAGATTGTAATAACCTGGAAAATCCGAACCAATTTAAAATTTTATTTTAGCAATTTTAATGAATTTTGAATATTTAAAATGAATTATTTTGAATAATAACGATGAGAAATATATTTTGAATTGAATTAGAACATATATATTTATCTGAATCGAAGCTAGATTATAAATATTTATTTTAATTATAAAAGGAATTGGAAATGGCGCGGTAGTTTGGAAATTCGATTTCAAATTTTAAATGAATGTACAGGATCCAAAATAAACAGGATTTTAGCGAAACCAAAAATATTAGAATCTACTTGGTAATATCTTTCCAAGGAATCCGAAAAATTGAAATTTCATAGAGGAAATAAAAAGTTACCCCCAGTTGGAAATTCAGAATAGTCGCTATGGAATTTTAGCCCTTAAAAATGGGAATTTTGCAAACGACCTCCGTTTTCGATGAAACCACTTTTGTTGGATCCGGGATGTCAATTTATTGCTAGATTCCTAAATTCATAATTTTTGGCGTTAATATGTGAGCATGGCGAAGGAAAACGTGTTTTGACTGTTCCAGTCAATTTGGATTGACCAGAAAATGGCCATTTTTCAAACGGTCTCCAAATTTGACGAAATTAATTTTGTTAGAACCGTATCGTCAATACGAAGCTTGAAAATATTTTTCAGAAATTTTTAGAGTCCGTATGTGGCCCCAGTAAATTAAAATGTGCGTTCAAAATTCAATATATAGATTTATTTTTTGATTTTGATGGAAACTGATTGAAACAATGGAATTGGCTTACGAAACATATCCCATTGTGTTCGGAAAGGGGGTGTTACGCTAAGGACGACAGTCGTTGAGTACGATTTGAAGCCTGAAAGAAAAATTCACTTTTTGGGAATAAAAAGGTAAATGAATTATATAAATTACAAAACCCCCCTCCTTCCTCTATTGCTCAATCAACGTTCGATTTAAAAAAAGAAAAGAAGAAAAAAAGGGGGAAAACCGCCCATCGCCCCATCGTACAGCCAGTCCCACCGCCTCCCCTCATCACCACCGTCGTGCCCCACCATCGGCCTTCCCCAACGCCCCTCCTCCCTTCTCTTTCCTCTCTCTCCGTTGCCCTCATGAGAACCTGTGATCCCCTAAACCCCATACCATAAATCGATTAGACACCGCCGCCACTAGAAAACCTGAGCCCACATCTGGCGATCTGCACCTCCCCTGGCCTATCAGTCTCCGGCGCGTGGGTGGAGTGATGAAATGAGGATTTTGGGGTTTCTCTGGTCCAATGTGGAAGAAAGGTGAACGCTAATTAATTTCAATTTTTCATTTACATTAACATGGAGATTATTTTCATTTTTTAATTTATATAGAAGCATTGAGTTTAAAATCTTTTTTATATATATTAAACATCAGTTTTTTTTTATATGAACACCATAAAGATCTGATTTTTATTTATATACATAATACCATGAAGATTTTTTTATTTAGTTTATACATAGAACTATAAAAATATGATTTTAGTTATATATAGCTTATGTAAGAATCGGATTTTTGATTATATAAAGATATAATTTTGATCGTTGAAGAGAATATTTTTGGCTAGTTGAAAATATGATTTCTAACTAGTGTGAGACATGAAAATATTTTTAGAGATAATTAAAATGTTATTTTTATATTATAGAGGTAATAAAAATATGATTTTTATATTATAGAGATAATAAAAATATGATTTTTATATTAGAGAGATAACAAAAATATGATTTTTATTGTATGAACATCGAAATAATAAAAATATTATCTTTATAATGTAAACATCGTGTTAAAGATGTGATTTTTACACATATGGTTTTCAAGTAAAAATATAATCTTTAGCGAAGTAAAAATATAATTTTTAGAATTGGAATAAAAATGTGATTTTTAATATGAACAGCGTGAAGAAGATGGCGTTGGAATTTTGAACAGAATCCAAACCA
This sequence comes from Allium sativum, assembly GCA_030737875.1. NCBI lineage: Eukaryota > Viridiplantae > Streptophyta > Magnoliopsida > Asparagales > Amaryllidaceae > Allium > Allium sativum. Next base: position 867,669,589 of record CM060922.1, read on the forward strand.
TCGTCCGTTAAAGAATGGCGGAGTGGACCCCTAAGGTGAGAACTTCTCACTTTCAATTTATTTTCTAGTTAAAATAAATACTAGGATGCAGACAGTGCGTAGCAGCACCCGACACCCGTCGTCCACAGACCATGGACGACTGGTTTGTTGGTTTGATTATGTTGTGAAAGTTGATTGTGTGATGTGGAATGAAATAAATATTTTAGAGTTAAAAATATAATTCTTAACGGGTATATAAAATAAAATAAATATTCATAAATAAATCGGACGATTTGTTTATGTGCACATATTTGACTGATATTGATTGGGACGATAAATTTTACACATCGCCCTACTGCACAAATAAATCTGTGTTTGTTGATTGGAAACCCCACACGAGTATTGGGATGATACCAAGCATACACTAATCCCAATATTTAGTTTTATGTCGATCGATTGGTTGACAGGCTGTTATAAGCATTGAATATTCATATTTGATGCTTATGCAGTGTAGAGTGCACTTTGGATGATGGTTGATTGTTTATGACTATTGTTATATACATGCATTGTATGAAATTTTATAATCAACATTATATGGTAATTGGCTGTATCTGATTCCAGTTCAGAAAGAATGAATATTTTAAAATAACGATTATTTTAAAATAACGAATATTTTCAAATAATATTCAGAAAAGAATCAAAATATGATTTTGATGTCCGATTAGGGATGGACACGAAAATATTTAAATATATAAAGCTGTATTGATTAGATTAACACCATTTTGATGTGAACGATATTTATATCGATTTTATTCATTTATATAAGGAATATAGAAAAGGAATTGATTTCCAAATCTAATGTTTTGAAAATACTATCATTTACATATCGATGATATGGAATATTCAATTTTGATTTGAAATTGAATATGAAGTTGAAATCGTTTTGGAAACGAATTTAAAACGATTTATAAAATATGTTTTAAATTCAAATTGATGAAATAAATATAATACATATTATATACATAATATAATGGCCTTAATAAAATGCGTCGCGCTATGGCAGTTCGCGAATTTCGACCATTGACTTCGAACGGACATTACGGGAGATCCGACCGTCTGATTCTCCTAAAACCGGAACCGTTGGGTTCGTATCGAAAAGAGCTTTCTAAGAATATTAGAGTTTTGAAATCTAATGGTTAGATTTGGAATTATGTCCAAATCAAATTTGGAATTGGTCGCTATAAGTGCATTTCAATGGCCGTTTATGGAAATCGACTGTATAGGCCTTGATAAAATTATTAAAAATATCAATAATTTTTGTAAATTCATAATAAATGATTTGGAATGAATTGGGATGAAAATCCTATATTTGAAAAGATAAAAATATATTTATGTCGAAATGAACTAGTTTTGGACTAGAATTAAAAAGCCAATATTTTTAAATAAATAAATTGGATTTGAAATGGTTTTAAAAATAACCAGAATTTCCAATATATGAATTGGAATGGATTTGAATCGAAATTATCTTTGGAATATTTTGATATTGGATTCCGTGATTATATGGATATTATGGAGGAATTTGGAAGATATATATATATATATATATATATATATCGTTATTCCAATACGGTATTTGTTGATTCCAGAATTTGATATTGAATATAAGCCGGTATATTTTCTATTCAGAGTCTTGTATCTAATATAAAATGAGATTTTGGGTTTGTCATGAATGGTGTCTTCATTAACACTATTCTGGAACCCAATTGAGAAAAGATTAAATCTTTTTATTTAGATTTAATGAAGTATACTAATTAATTAATATTTAATTGGAATTGAATTGAAATTGTTCTTCGGGTTTATCGTGAACGGTGTGTTAAATAACACTTGTTCTTTAATCCGATTAACAAAGGAATAAGATTTTGGGTTGTCGTGAATGGTATCTTTAATAATACTGTTCTTAGACCCAATGGAGTTAAGCAAATCAGAAACTAATTGGAAATTAGTTAAGTTGAATGGTTTCCTAGGTATTGATCTGATGTTGGTTTCAGCTTTCGGGGTTAATACTTAGGGAATTGTTCACCTGGTAATTTACAGTTAAAGGTTGATGGAATGGAATGTGATTTTGGGTTTATCGTGAACCGTGTTTTAAAGGACATTGGTGCTTTAACCCAGTTAAAGACAGGAATAAGATTTTGGGTTGTCGTGAATGGTATCATTAATAATACTGTTCTTAGATCCAATGGAGTTAAGAAAATTAGAAACAAACTGGAGATTAGTTAAGTTGAATGGTTTCCTGGGTATTGATCTGATGTTGGTTTCGGCCTTCGGGGTAAATACTTATGGAATTGTTCACTTGCTAATTTACGGTTAAAGGCTGATGGAATGGAATGTGATTTTGGGTTTATCGCGAACTGTGTTTTAAAGGATTTAGTTCTTTAACCCAGTTAAAGACAGGAATAAGATTTTGGGCCGTCGTGAATGGTATCTTTAATAATACTGTTCTTAGACCCAATGGAGTTAACAAAATTAGAAACTAACTAGAGATTAGTAAAGTTGAATGGTTTCCTGGGCATTGATCTGATGTTGATTTCGGCCTTTGGGGTTAATACTTATGGAATTGTTCACTTGCTAATTTACGGTTATAGGATGATGGAATGGAATGTGAGTTTGGGTTTATCGTGAGCCGTGTTTTAAATGACATTGGTTCTTTAACCCAGTTAAAGAAAGGATATGATTTCCTAAGTTAAACAATCGTTAATATTGATTTTTGGGAAGATTAAAACCAAGTGGAGTTTTAAAGCATCTTTAATTAGATAGAAATGATATCCAAAAGAAGATTAAATAGAAAATTTAAAGAATTTATCTTTGATAAAATTAATGGGAACCGTTCTCAAAGTATATGAATATTTGAATAAAGGAATATTCTGGATTGGAATGAGGCGTATGTTGTGTTTTTATAGCACTTGTCTATTGTATACGCGAGTTACTCAGAAAGACCCGGCTTATCTCATTCTGTATAACTGATTCGACGATATGCCGAGGATGAAGACGATGGTTGAAGACCGGAGGTCTTCACATCGTTTGGATGATTACAGATGTCTTGATTGGGCTGTACACCAAAGGCAAGGTAACAAGTGGTGATCGTCCAGACGTACTTGGAGATCGACCGGATATGCGAGGGCCTCTCCCCTGTATTGGATATATGGGGGAGGAATAAGGTGCCTCGGGTTTCGTTCAGATCTAGAATGAACTTGTAAATGGATGTGTGTCTGACATCGGATTTCATTCTGTGTGATTGATATACATCGGTTGCATTGCGTCGCTTTGTGTAGCATTAATTCGCGAGCCTCATACCTCGGTGTGGACCAGAAATGGGAGAGGACTTCAGGGAAGGCATGCGTTTCTTTCTAGCTAGGAGTGGTGTCAGCATTTTACTAGCCCTGGCATTTTACTTATGTGGATGATGGATAGCGAGGCGCCTTGGTTATATCGGTCGATTCGGGACCGATGGTCTAGTCGGGGTATGACCAGTTTACGCCCCACAGGGCGGGGAAACGTAGTGTTCAGGCTTTTTAATCCACATCGAGTGGACCGGCTCTGACGATCCAAGGGCTTACTTGAGTCTGGACCCTTAGACATGGTATGATAGATTGTCTCGAAGCGGTAAGGACGATCCCTTGCCTTGGTTCACAGATGGAAATCCAACTTACAATACGTGACAATTGCGGTTTTGATTGTAGAGCCTAGTACTGGCGACCTGATATATGGTACCCATGCCGTCTAAGATTGATACATTTATATTTGAAGTTGTTTTATACACTATGCGCTTATAATAGTATCAAATGATTTGTTTTAACGTACCAAGCATGTTTGGCTATTATAAGGGAAAACCCTATCCTCCGGCTTGTGTTGCATTGTGTGATGGGACCTGGGTCTTATAATAGCTTCATTATTTCCAAAAAGCATTGCGCTGTTTTGTTATATGCACCGGTATTCTTGGGAGGAAACCCATTCCGTGTTATACGGCGTGGTCCCTTGATATATCTTATTTAAAAGTAAAGTTTTAAATAGTTGTTTTAGTTCTCACACCAGTCACATGACTGATCTAGAGTTTATTGTTTTAACCTAAACTCTGGGTGCCCCTATTTTCCGCACGGGCAGCTAGTAGTTTCGGTTTTTGCAGATTTATATTCACAGGATCCTGGTTTACAGCTGGAATGATATTCGGAAAGCTCTGAATCCACCTACTCTTTTCAGTTGTGTTTTGTATTATTTTTCCGCTGCATTATAACTTGTAAATCTTTGATATTTAGTAAACATGTAATATGTAATTCATACTCTGTATATTCTTTTATTCTAATGAAATTGTTGTAATAAGCAATGAAATGTACTTCTGTTGGTGTTCTGATTCGTCGTGTTCTCAATTATATCCGGGCTTTCCTTCACAGGGAAGTTTGAGTCGTCTCATAAATAATATTGAATATTTAATTAAACTAAATAATAGAATAATATATTTAATTTCGAAATAGTCAGAAATAGTAAATTGGCGATATAATGTGAACTGGACAATTCAAAATATGTATTTCATTTTAAAATTGAATTACAATAACGAATATATTTAAATAACGACAGTTTGAATGTATAATTATAATCGAGCTCGAAATGGCGTGGTAGTTCTCAATTTGGCGATTTGAACTTTAAACGAATATACAGGGTCCGTTTTAAATCAGATTTCTATGAAACAAGAAATGTTAGGACCTGGTGAAGTATATTTTTTTAATGGAAGAGAAAAATCGGGATTTCATCGTGTAGATTTTGAGTTATGTACAAATCAAATTTTAGAAAATTCGTTATGGAATTCATACATAATTTATAACGATGCATAAAAAGGAATTTCAATATAAATAGAATATCGATTTAATCGGGATTCGGAATATCGAGTTAGAAATTCATATAGGAATATTCTGGAGCTGTATGGTATTCTATTGTGAAGATACACGATAATATTTATTTTAAAATATTTAATTTAATTATTTATAAATATATTTATATATTTAAATGGGTTATTTAGAGCTTTAAAAATATCCAGTTTTGCAAACGAACTCTGCTTTGGACGAAACTAATTTTGTTGGATCTGTAATATTAAATTATTGTTAGGTTTCAAGTTTCGTGATTTTGGAGTCAGTGTGTGGCCGTACGGATTTTTAATGTGAAAAACACTCGATATTTTGACGGTTAAAAATACGCTGTGTGAGCAAACAGAGTCGGAATTCGACGAAACCAGTTTCGTTGGGTCTGTAATGTCGAACTCTAGTTGTATGTCCATTTTCATGTTTTTTGGATATTTTGTGTGACCATAGAAATTTTAAACATTGAATGCAAATAGAAATAGAAATAGACTAAAAAAAATTAATAAAATACTATTTGTATTCTCTATAAATATGGGCCAAGTCAACAACCATAAAGGAAACATAATCCCATGGTCAAATTACTCAGCGCCTCCACCAAATACCAGGAACGCTGAAAAGCTTGCAAATTCCTCTCGATTTATCCTTTAATCCAATTGATTTTAGCAAAATCTTCAATTAAGAAATCAAAGAGAAGATCGAACTCAACACTTGAACGTGGGAAATGGTTTAGACACAGTAAATCATCAAATATTTCGACCTAAAGCCACTAACTTTGAACTGGCTTTCTGGAGATGGAGGAGCATCGAGTTGCAGGGAGTTGGAGGTGGGGGTGTAACGGCCCGGGAAAAAATTCGACGCTCGAATTTTCAACAAAGATACACAATCCCGTGTCACTTGCCAAAAACCCAAGTATCGAACCCCTGACTGTTAATAGAAAGAAGTTAGAGGGTGAGAAAAGAAAGAAATAAATGTTAGAATAGAAGAAAGAAGAAGAACACACTAGAATCTCACAGCGAAACGAATAAATATAATACATTGAATCTCTTTATAGAAAAAGAAACTGTATACATATACATACCAATCATCAGTGTACATCATATGTCAGATACAACGGAAATACACTTTGAATAACTAACGGTGAAGCCTCCTGCTTCCAACTCCTGGAACACCAAGCGAAAACTAACGTGTAATATACTCGGTCTGACCCGAGCACATTTGATTTAAACCAAAATTCACCGGGTCAGTCTGGAATACTATCAGTGATAAATTCATAGTACAAACAACTTGTTTAACTTTGGAAATCCTTTTTGAAATAAAAAGGTAATAATAAGACCAGCCCACACATAAACGCAGACTGTTTTTCCTTACTATAACCCAAACATTTTTTTGAAACCATATCTTGTATGATATTGTAATAGTGTTTATCAAACCACAAATAAATAACAAATTAGCAGAACGCTTGCATCTCATGCTCTACATATATAGTATACAATAAAAACTACGGGCGCTTATTGGAATTGGATTCCGACTGTGACAAGGTATGGGACCACCTGCCGATAGTGTATCTCTAGAGGCGAATACCCTGGGTTCAACAAGAACGTATTGCAACACGGCCCTCACATGACCGACCACTCATTTCGCTTGAGTGTATCGAATGTATATCACCAACGGTTGGGCTCCAACCACCGTTTCCCGAAAAGGGACAGCATCGATAGACTAAAGAAGCAAAAAGAATTTCTCTAGATAGGTTATTATACACCCTAATGGGCGCGACCCACATAGCCATGCTGCCTGCCCGATTTTTGTCAATTCCCAATTGATGAGGCTTGAGGCTGCGTTTTATCTTCACATTAGATTCACTTCGAATGCCACATTGTCAGATCCATCGAAATCACTAATTGATGCCTACAATAATACATTACGTGTTAGCTAAAGAAGTTTCCTTCTCCGCTTCCACTCTTTGTACGGTTGAAGAAATCAATATACGTGATCGTCTGGAAATACTCTGTCAGACACACGTCCATTTGAGTCATCCAGGAATAGGATGAATCGAAGGCACTCTCCTACCACATCCTATATAGGAATCACCCCAAGGATCAGTAGCGAGAAGTACTTGCAACACCTATATTTCAACCATGATAGAACCCCAGTATATCTCTGCGTCGACTCAGATATTGTTAGTGGTTCTTCCATTTATGATGATATACGGTCTTCAATGCTCCATCTTCATCGCCTGCCAATTAGTCGCGAACGTACAGTTGATTCGAAGTGGTTTTGGGTCTAGTTCCCATCCCGGTCTCTTCGAAACAACTCATCAAAAGGTAAATAGAACACTTCATTTGATAGTTGGTTGTTTAACTATCAAACCATAACTGTGATGTTAAGTACATTAGCCGCTCAGGTGATTTCTAACAAAACATTTCATTTAAACCATTTTATAAATTTCATAATCTTATCTCGACAAAACTTTTCTGATTCATTATTTTGAAAATATAATCAATACTCGCTTTCGAATAACTTCTTTATCAAACTTCACTTCTATTTCCTTTGTTCGGAAATATTCCTTTATATCATAAAACATCTTTATTTCTTCTTTATCTTGGAAAAACATTGTTTTTATTATCAGACCATTTTCTATATTTTCTTACCTTTGCAGCTATCGTTATAGTTCCATAATCCCCTTTAAATTTTTATTACCATTGGCGATATCGATATACATACACTTAACTAAAAGGAATAATTTTAATTTAAATCTTATATGTTTAAAATATTGTCGAGTGACGTATTTCCTATAATAAAACCTCAAAGGGTTTTATCCACTTTAAAGAATCGCGTTTTTAAAACTTATAGTTTTATTTTCAATATACTATTTCATTTCAAAACCAGTATCGCTCTTTATTGCTCATTCCCATGAAAACCCAACATCCTCTACCATTGCAAACCAATATCATCTTTTGATAATAGTGAAGTCGCCCAAGTTGGGGTATTTTAATTACCTCTCAGACCTTGATCGACAACGTTCTTATCGCGAAACATTACAAGTTTGCAATTTAACACCTTATATTCCCTTTCCCATTTCCGCTTATTATGGTTTGATAAGCCATATCCTTTAATTCAAAAATCCACTTTACACATTAATTTCCACTCCTTAACTAAGTAACTTCCTCGACAAAATCATGTTTGCCATTTGACTCTAATATGGTATTATAACCCACTTTTCCCATTTGAAATTTCCTTTGAATCTCTTTACTTAATATATTAAGTAAATATTACCAACCCCTTTAAAACCTTTTTAAGTCTTATTCTAACCAAACTCACTTTGGTTAATTAAGTAAATTCTTATTTGAACTCTCAAATTGGCTTACGAGTCATTTTTACAAAACTATGTTTGTAAATCCAAGTTATAACCCTCTCATAGAACTCTAGCTAAATTTTAATCAGTTGGTTTCCATTTGATCACCTTTAAATTTTAATTTACCATTAAAAATGTTCGCTCTGATTATCATTATTTAAAATACTAATTTACTTAACTAACCACTTTAAAAGTAGTTAATTCCATTATAAACTAGAAATAAAATAATTAATCTTTATATTAGCTAGAAATAAATAATTAACCATAATTAGCCTCGTTAATGATAATTTACTTGATAATTATTTTCAAAATATAGTTAATCAAAGATTAACTAATTTTAAACAGCCTTTGTTAAGTTTAAAGAATAATTGAAAATAATCGATTTGATTAATTAAAATCAAATCATCCCAATTTCCAACTTTGATTAAAACAGTCTCCTTTGGTCGACTGTCAACACCAGTTAATCCTTAACTGATATTCACTCACTGTTTCCCCTTTTAAATTAATTAATAACTTAATTAATTTAAAAATATCATTTAATTATTTTATAAAAACAAATATTCAATTTAGCAACACGTATATTGGTTTCTGCCCTTCTAACACAATATTTCATTATATAAAATATTTAATTAAATTCTTGATAACCTGATTATAAATATAAATATATTTATAAATTTCCATTTTAATTAACTTGTATAAAACCAATTAAAATTCCATTTCAGTTACAAAAATAAATTTATAATTTCAATCTTTCTCAGTTCGCCCAGCGGCAAAACAACGCCATAAACGATGGATTTTATAACATCACTGCCAATGACTTACTAATTGTTGTCGATTGATTAATATCACACCATGATTAACGTCCATCCATTTTGAATAGGTTTAAATATCATTCTGGGTAAATAATTCATATGTATGAACAATATAAATAATAAATAACACACAACAAATCTAAGGAATCCGGTTTGATTCCTCCAACCTGTTCTTCTCTGCATCACAGTTTAGTATAATATTTGATAAAAACACACAATATAATGCATTAAAATGATGAATAAGTAGGGTCAGCTAATCAAACACTAGCAACCAACAGTAACCATAGCATCCAATAAACCAATTTAAACGATATTTTAAATTGTATGGATTTATCACATCATAGCCGTCCAGAGGAGTGTGAGAATTAACTCACCAGTGATTACGGTTGACGATGGACGTGTTTGTTCCTTTTAATTTGCAATGAACGTTCAAAATTTACTGAAATTTCAACTGCGTCAGATCAGTGCCTAGTCAGTGCCATCGTCTAGGTCTTGTCCCTGCGATCCCAACGGATCCAGTCTCGTCAGATTTCGTCAACGTATGTAGGAGTTATCGCAGTTCGAAGTTTATAAAATTTAACGATTTAAATTAATTAATTAATTAACTAGTTTACCTTAATTACCTTTTACTCCTTGCCACGTCAGCATTCCGGTTCCCAGCGTCAGCGCTTACTCCTGTACATCGCCCCTCTCCCCGATCCTTCCTTTAACACGATCCACCAAAACCCAACTCCCTTCGAATATCCACCTCCACCATCGCCTCTGGTCAACTGGACCCTCGCCAAACCCCACCACCATGACCGCGCCTCCACCGTACCGCCTCGCCGAAAGCGACACCCCCCAGCTCTGCCCCGTCTGGCCAAAAAAGCTCCCCGACTGATCTCCGTTTAACCCTAAAAATTCGACGCCTCCGACCACCTTGACCCACCGGACCACCACTGCACCAACCCCCTCGCTTCGGCCGTCCATTCCCTTTAGATCACCGACCCTCTCGAGAGCCACGGTCGCTGGAAATGGCCCAAACCCACCCGCAACTTCAATTAAAATCCCAGAAATGATCAACTCCGTTTAACTTCCTCTTTCTCTCACCTCCGACCACCGGAGAACCTCTGGTTAGTGCCAAATCAAAGCTGAATCTCTCCCCTTTATTTCCCTCAAGGTCTCGTCCACTGAAATCGACCACAGCTCCTCAATTTTGCCTAAAAACGAAAGTGGTTTTCCCCGACTTTTGTGAAATTCCGGCCGCCAAGTTGACGATACCTTCCCAACTTTTGACTGTAGGTAGCTGTTGCCACGATCTACCATTTCCCTTTAAAATCCCCTAGCAAAATCATCACGGATCAAGAGGAATAATTTATTTTTTATGATTAAGGACTTATTTGCAAATTTGATGATGAAAAATTATGTTTGGGCTGAAATTCTGATGTGTAGGGGGTTTATATAAGTGAATTTTATTATATTTTAACTTGACGTGACGTCCGACAACGACCGACGATTTTTATTTCGTGTCTATCGCTATTTTGAATACTGTTTATTGGCTACTGCAGTCACATACAAGCTCCGTTCGTGACGCAACTGGATGGCATAATATAATTTGACGATACGGTCCTAACGAATCTTGTTTCGTCGAATTCCGTGTCCGTTTGCTCAAACTGCATTCGTTTACATCCAAATATTTGCTTTATATTTGCATTTTATTTTGCCACGCTCACAGAATAACCCCGATTGACGCGCCGATTGAAAACTAGCAATAATTTGCTGTTGCGGTCTCAATAAAATCTGTTTCGTCGAAAACAGAGGTCATTTGAATAAAGTCCCTTTTATAACTGCCCAATTCAAATAAAATAAACAAATTTTAAAATACTCCAATATTATATTAATAAAATATTGAAATTGGTCATATACGACCAGAATTGTATACTACCAAAATAAAATATCCTGGGTTAAATTTCAAGCCAAATCGATATTCAAAATACTTAAAAACCCCTTTATTTAATATAAACAACGATAAAATTATAAAGGAAATTCCACAACGACTATTTTAAAATTTGATTTGGCCATAAAATAAAATCTACAACATGAAAAATCGTTTTTTCTCTTTCATTAGAAAAATTATGCCCAACCGGTCCTGACGTTTCTCGTTTCGAGAAAATCTAACTTATTCTGAACCCTGTACAGCCAATTGAAGTTCAAAACTCAAATTTACGAATTGTCGCGCCGCTGCAGCTTGTTATTTAATTAAATTATAAATTATACGCTCGACGGTCGTTAAACAAACGATATCATCGATATATTTTCAATATAGACGATATTAACTCTTTACATTTTGCCGATACACGCTATACAACAATTTCAACAATTTCCAATATTATGGAATTAAAATATTATTTTATATTAGTTATTATTTAAATTAAATATCCAAAAAAACAATCAAAATCCATTATTTAAATTCAAACTACCATTTTAAATAAATTAAATCACTGGACAGAAAATACGGGTTGTTACATTCCTTCCCCCTTAAAATAATTTCGTCCTCGAAATTGCCAAATTAGAAAGAATGGTACAACCTTATTATTTTTATGAAAATATTTAATTAAAACACGATTTTGTTTCAAAAATTAATTAAATTGGTTTTAAAACCAATAAATTTCAAATAACACAATTTTCCAAAAATCCTCAAAAATTTCTAACTCATTAAATTTTGGAAAAATTTCGGCAGAGTCACCCCTATACGGAGGTACATCTGCAATATTGCAGGTTCAACAAATATGTATACATCGACTCTCATGGTCGGAAAATCCAAAATTAGATCTCAATACCCAAATCAAAACCCAAAAATTTATATTTGGCGTAGCCGTACCTTTTTGTGGACATTATCAAGCATAATTCTCAATTTATAGCAATCTACGCGATCAAATTCTATCCACAAAAGGTGTCTCATACATGTACTCAACTGCATTTACCAGGTAAGTAAAAATATATGAAATAATATTTCAATGATATAACTGTGATTATACAAATTCCCAAATCAGAGACTTCGCATCATTTTTGGGTTAAATCCCTTGGTTTCCAATCAGCCTTATCGTACTGAATTTAATTACTTAAGTTTTCAATTTATTCAACTTTTAATTTTAACTATGGGTGAATTAGATACAAACCATCCAACAACGAAACAAACAAACAAGGCAAAACAATCCAACCAAATCATTTTGATTCAACATTACTATTTTTCATTTGGTTTCGCTTTGGTTTCACTTATCGATTCATGTCAAATCGATTTCTTATCAATTATTAATTCAATTGCCAAATTCCAATGTGTTTTATTCAATTTTAACACCATATCCATTTCTGATTAACTCGACTTAACCAAGGTAAGTCATATTCTCATATTTGATTTTAATTTCCTCCCAAATCAATCCAACACCCAGATATCTAAATAATTCGATAAAATAATTTCCTTTTTATACACTAATATGGTTTGGGTAAAATTACCTCATTTACCCTCTTTGCAAAATCTTTTAAAAAAATTTAATATTCAATTTCAAATACGCACTCTCATATATACACACTCAACTCAATCTAGGGTATTACCAACCCAATATCTATTGAGATACACCACAGAGCCAAGGTTATCACTAAACCTGGCTCTGATACCAACTGTAACGGCCCGGGAAAAAATTCGACGCTCGAATTTTCAACAATGATATACAATCCCGTATCACCTGCCAAAAACCTAAGTATCGAACCCCTGACTGTTAATAGAAAGAAGTTAGAGGGTGAGAAACGAAAAAAAGAAATGTTAGAATAGAAGAAAGAAGAAGAACACACTAGAATCTCACAGCGGAACGAATAAATATAATACATCAATTCTCTTTATAGAAAAAGAAACTGTATACATATACATACCAATCATCAGAGTACATCATACATTAGATACAGCGGAAATATACTTTGAATAACTAACGCTAAAGCCTCCTGCATCCAGCTCCTGGAACTCCAAGCGAAAACTAACCTGTAATATACTCGGTCTAACCCGAGCACATTTGATTTAAACCAAAATTCACCGGGTCAGTCTGGAATACTATCAGTGATAAATTCATAGTACAAACAACTTGTTTAACTTTGGAAATCCTTTTTGAAATAAAAAGATAATAGTGAGACCAGCCCACACATAAACGCGGACGGTTTTTACCTTACTATAACCCAAACATCTTTTTGAAACCATATCTTGTCTGATATTATAATAGTGTCTATCAAACCACAAATAAATAACAAATTAGCAGAACGCTTGCATCTCATGCTCTACATATATAATATACAATCAAAAACCGCAGGCACTTATTGGAAATTGGATTACGACTATGACAAGGTATGGGACCACCTGCCGATAGTGTATCTCTAGAGGCGAATACACTGGGTTCAACAAGAACGTCTTGCAACCCGGCCCTCACATGACCGACCACTCATTTCGCTTGAGTGCATCGAATGTATATCACCAACGGTTGGGCTCAAAACACTGTTTCCCGAAAAGGGATAGCATCGATAGACTAATGAAGCAAAAGGAATTTCTCTAGATAGGTGACTATACACCCTAATGGGTGCGAGCCATATAGCCATGCTGCCTGCCCGATTTTTGTCATTTCCCGGTTGATGAGGCTTGAGGCTGCGTTTTATCTTCACATCAGATTCACTTCGAATGCCACATTGTCAGATCCATCTAAATCACTAATTGACGTCTACAACAATACATTACCTGTTGGCTAAAGAAGTTTCCTTCTCCGTTTCCACTGTTGGCACGGTTGAAGAAATCAATATACGAGATCGTCTGGAAATACTCTGTCAGACACTCGTCCATACGAGTCATCCAGGAATAGGATGAACCAAAGGCACTCTCCTACCACATCCTATATAGGAATCACCCCAAGGTTTAGTAGCAAAAAGTCCTTGCAACCCATATATTTCAACCATGATAAAACTCCAGTATATCTCTGCGTCGACTCAGAGATTGTTAGTGGTTCTTCCATTTAAGAAGATATACGGTCTTCAATGCTCCATCTTCATCGCCTGCCAATTAGTCACGAACGTACAGTTGATTCGAAGTGGTTTTGGGTCTAGTTCCCATCCCGGTCTCTTCAAAACTACTCGTCAAAAGGTAAATAGAACACTTCATTTGATAGTTGGTTGTTTAACTATCAAACCATAACTGTGATGTTTAGTACATTGGCAGCTCAGGTCATTTCTAACAAAACACTTCATTTAAACCATTTTATCAATTTCATAATCTTATCTCGACAAAACTTTTCTGATTCATTATTCTGAAAATATAATCAATACTCAGTTTCGAATAACTTCTTTATCAAACTTCACTTCTATTTCCTTTGTTCGGAAATATTCCTTTATATCATAAAACATCTTTATTGCTTCTTTATCTTGGAAAAACATCGTTTCTATTTTCGGACCAATTTCTATATTTTCTTACCTTTGCAACTATCGTTATAGTTCCATAATCCCCTTTAAATTTCTATTACCATTGGTAATATCGATATACATACACTTAACTAATAGGACTAATTTTAATTAAAATCTTATATGTTTAAAATATCGTCGAATGACGTATTTCCTATAATAAAACCTCAAAGGGGTTTATCCACTTTAAAAAATCGTGTTTTTAAAACTTATAGTTTTATTTTCAATATACGATTTCATTTCAAAACCAATATCGCTCTTTAATGCTCATTCCCATGAAAACCCAGCATCCTCTACCATTGCAAACCAATATCATCTTTTGATAATAGTGAAGTCGCCCAAGTTGCGGTATTTTAATTACCTCTCAGACCTTGACCGACAACGTTCTTATCGCGAAACATTACAAGTTTTCAATTCAACACCTTATACTCCCTTTCCCATTTCCGCTTATTATGGTTTGATAAGCATTTCCTTTAATTCAAAAACCCACTTTACACATTAATTTCCACTCCTTAACTTAGTAACTTCCTCGACAAAATCTTGTTTGCCATTTGACTCTATTATGGTATTATAACCCACTTTTCCCATTGGAAATTTCCTTTGAATCTCTTTACTTAATATATTAAGTAAATATTACAAACCCCTTTAAAACCTTTTTAAGTCTTATTCTAACCAAACTCACCTTGGTTAATTAAGTAAATTCTTATTTGAACTCTCAAATTGGCTTACGAGTCATTTTTACAAAACTATGTTTGTAAATCCAAGTTATAAACCTCTCATAGAACTCTAACTAAATCTTAATCAGCTGGTTTCCATTTGATCACCTTTAAATTTTAATTTACCATTAAAAATATTCGCTCTGATTATCATTATTTAAAATACTAATTTACTTAACCATTAACCAATTTAAAAGTAGTTAATTCCATTATAAACTAGAAATAAAATAATTAATCTTTATATTAGATAGAAATAAATAATTAACCATAATTAGCCTCGTTAACGATAATTTAATTGATAATTATTTTCAAAATATAGTTAATCAAAGATTAACTAATTTTAAACAGCCTTTGTTAAGTTTAACGAATAGTTGAAAATAATCGATTTGATTAATTAAAATCAAATCATCCCAATTTCCAACTTTAATTAAAACAATCTCCTTTGGTCGACTGTCAACACCAATTAATCCTTAACTGATATTCACTCATTGTTTCCCCTTTTAAATTAATTAATAACTTAATTAATTTAAAAATATCATTTAATTATTTTATAAAAACAAATATTCAATTTACCAATATGTATATTGGTTTCTGCCCTTCTGACACAATATTTCATTATATAAAATATTTAATTAAATTCTTGATAACCTGATTATAAATATAAATATATTTATAAATTTCCATTTTAATTTACTCGTATAAAACCAATTAAAATTCCATTTCAGTTATAAAAATAAATTTATAATTTTAATCTTCGTTAGTTCGCCCAGTGGCAAAACAACGCCATAAACGATGGATTTTACACCATCACTGCCAATGACTTACTCAATGTTATCGATTGATTAATATCACACCATGATTAATGTCCATCCATGTTGAACTGTTTTAAATATCATTCTGGGTAAATAATTCATATATATGAACAATATAAATAATAAATAACACACAATAACTTTGAGGAATCCGGTTTGATTTGTTATAACCCGGAAATTCTGGGCCAATTTAAAAATTTTATTTTGGCAAATTTAGTGAATTTTGAATATTTAAAATGATTTATTTTAAATAATATCGACGAGAATTTTTTTTTAATAGAATTAGAACGTATATATTTATATAGATCATCATTAAAGTATAAATAATTTATTTTAATTATATAACGAGCCTGAAATGGCGCTGTGACGATCCCAAAACCCCGTGACACGGTGTTTAGGATAATCATTGGAATATAACACATTAATCATCATTAGCAGATCACAGATAATAGCATAAACAGAAAATAGAATAATTTACACACATATGACAGCGGAATCATATAGATATCGTCACATCAGAGAAGCACAGTACAGGATACAACTTAGTGCATAACGATACATAGTCAGTCACCATCGCCTGAGGCGGAATCATACATAAAGAGTACGTAAAATAAATATCAGTCTACATCGCCAATGGCGGAATCATAATATAGATACAATAATGGCGGAGAAAATCCAAGTCAGCACGGTGTAGTCAAGCCTCGCCATGAGCCAAAAGTGCGTCAGAAACCTGTAACTAGGCTGCCCGTGTGAAAATGAGGGCACCCGAGTTTGCAAGGTGAAACAAACTACGAGTCAGTCATAGGACTGGTATGAGAAATCTACTTAACTTATTAACAACAATAATAAGGCAAATCAAAGGACCACGCCACTTTCGCGGAACGGGTTTACTCCAATGAGTGCTAGTGCATGAAATAAAGTAAATGATTAAATCATCACAATGCTTTTTATAAAATGAAGCCATTATAAGACTCAGGTCCCATCACACAATGCAACGCAAGCCGGAGGATAGAGTTTTACCTTATAATGGCCAAAAATGCTGCATACGTATAAAATAAAAGTGTTTGATATTATTACTAGTGCATATATGTTTTAAAAGCAAATTCCGTCATAAATATCAATCCTAGACGGCATGGGTACCATATATCATGTTGCCATACTAGTAATACAATCACATTCGCACATTTCGTATTGGAAATTTGATTCCTTCATGAGTCGAGGCAAGGGGCAAGCTCCTCTCCGATTCGAGACACTCTAGCGAATGCCTCGGGACCGCACACACAGCAATCCCTGGATCCTCCAAGGTCGGTCCTCTCTTACTTTTGAGGATTGGCAATTCCTGAACACACGTTTCCCGGTCCTTACAGACCTATAATCAAGGCGCCTCATATTCCAACAACCACACAGGTGAAAAGTAGATATAAATGTTAAGGCTGGGAGGTCACTGACACCACCATAGCTAGAAAGAAACGTCGTGCACTCCTTGGGTCCTTCTCCCGTTTTTGACTCATACCGGGGTGTGAGGCTCGCGAATTCACGTTATACACAAAGCTACGTCACATAGACCATGCTTTGATCATCAACCAAAGGACTTTGCTTTGCAACAGAAGCCTTGATCATATGCCACTTAGGCGTGCCACACAGGCAATCCACTCCATGTGACTGATTTCTATCAATATATAACCTCTGAGCTCGTACGTCTCAGAGAAGGGCGTTAAGCAAGAGAATAAATTCTCCGCCGCTAAACAGATATATATTTAACAGAGATCAATCAGCACAGAACAAAATCCAATGTCAGACACATAGTCCATTTACAAGTCCGTTCTGGGTCTGAAAGAAACCGGAGGCACCAATTCCTCGCATATCCGTACAATCAACAGTATGTTTGGACGGCTACTACTTCAGCTCCTTCATGGTAGCTACTCCAATCACGAGCATTAGTAGCGCCCATCCATCGAATATGAAGATCGTCGATCTTCAACCGTCTTCGACTCTTCGACTTCTCAATGTCGATCGATTATTTGAAATGAGATGAACTCGGCCTTTTCAAATAACCCACGTAGATTTAGATTTTCAAATCAATTAATCACATGGTTGGACTATTCAACATTCACATTTCAGTTCTTTAGTTATCATTTCCATGTTAAATACATTCAACCATCACATACCAAGCAAACACAACAAAATTGCTTTATTTCCACTCTATATCGTCTATAGTATTTTATAACGATATATCGCCATTTTTTTTAATTTAAAACGGCCATATTTAATTAAACGACATTTCAGGTCGTGCCGATGCACTAGCGCTGTTTTTCACTAATTTTGTTTTACACATATCTGAAAATCTAACCGTTGGATCTTCACAAATTTTATATCATTAGGAAGGTCATTTCAAGACGAATCCAACGGTTTCATTTTTGGGAAAATCCGACGGTCGGATTTTCCACACTAGCCATTCGAAGTTACGATTTCAATTTACGAACTGCAGCGTTGTTATTCGATTTAATTTAAATATATATATATATATATAATCGTTTCTGGCGCTGTTTTTCTTCAGATTTGAATTAAACATTCCAGACAATCCAACCGTCGGATCTTCACAAAGTTGGTGCCGTTGGAAAGATATTTCCAAGGCGAACCCAACGGTTGCGGTTTCGGGAAAATCCAATGGTCGGATTTCACGCACTAGTCGTTTGAAATCACGGTTTCAAAACACGAATTGCACGGCCACGTTTAGTTTTAATTTTATTTATATTTATATATTTATATAAATATAGTTCATTCGAAAATTCCTATATCGTTTTCACTTCAATTATTTCACTAACGCCTTTAAATTTTGGAAAATTTCGCCATAACCTCCTTTGTACGGGAGGGGCTGAGAAAATTCTCAAATAGCCACACGGGCGTCTCATGTCAAAAAGAAAAAGAAAAAGCCAAGCGGCTAGCCAACAGGCTCATAAAATCATCACCCAAACAAAACAGTAAATGTGTACCTATTTGTTGGGCACAAAATTTTATTCCTCTTCTCTAGCCCCTTTGCTATAACCTGTTCAATAAATATGCATGTACATATATAAATTTTTTATCACTTATCATTTTCCATTCAACTTCATATTTGATTTACTTTGGTTTAAAAACACCATTCATTCTAATGTTGCATGCATATGCTAAAATCATATCATTAGCTAATTAATGTATATTTCAACTCATGCATATTTATTTGAACAAGTGGCTATTTTTAACACTTCACATTTCAAAGATGATAATTTTGGCGAACTAAAATAGATCTCAACACATGACTATTTTATTTAGTTCCTATGGATGTTAAAAATAATATTTCATTCACAAATATTTATTTCAACGTCCGCATATCTTTAGCATATCACATAGATGATAAAAATGATATTTTTATCATTTAAAATATTTATTCGACAAATGGATGTTTTCAACACTTCATAGTTCCAATAAAAATGTAATTTTTATTGTTCGATCTTTTTATTCGACACATGAACTTTTCTACTACACACACTTCTCAACACATGAGCATTTCCACACATGGATATTTTATTTATGTTGTTCATATAAGAAAGATAGAATTTTTATTGTTGAAACTATTTATATATAAGGTGAATATTTTTCATACTTCATATATATTATAAAAAGGTGATTTTTATTGTTTAAACACTTCATTCATTCACAACTGAATTTAATTTTCACACATCACTTTTCAACACATGAATATTTCCACACATGGATATAGTTTCATCATATGACTTTAATTTCAACGCATGAAGATAATTTCAACATATGAAAATAATTCTAACACATGAATATTATTCAAAATTTCGGCAGCATAACGGCAGGGTAGTTAAAACCGGCACTGTCTCTAGTACGGCTCCTCGCTCTACCTTAAAACCTCGCGGTTTTTGACAATGGGGATTCATGCATCTAATTCGCACGCAGGCGACATGTTTTATTTTTATTTCCACAAATATTTCCAATTCATTTCAATCACCAATAGGTATTTTTCAACCACAACTAAACAATATCAACCACAAACAATTATTCAACCATTCGTATTTTTCATCCAATATTTCACATCAATTCACAACAATAAATATCGTCCATGGTTTGTGGACGAGGGGAGTATATATATATACATATATATATATATATTATTTCTATATTTCACTTGCATTTCAACACATATATCAATTATTCTATGCATGTATAATTCATACTTCGCTTATATAGCTTACACCACGCATGTACATGAGGTATACAACACGTGTGTAATTTATATTTCGCTTATATAATTTATACATGACATTTTCCATTCAAATTCTTTTAATTTAGGTTTCTCACATTGGTTTGCGGAGTGCTAAAAATCGTAGATGACTCAGAAAAATCCGCGGCTTCTTCTATGTGGTAGAGAGCTTCCTTGCGGTCCCGATGTTTCCCGTTTCATCGAATTTCGTCAACACACCAAAAAGATATGATTTTTCAAAAGTGCAGACATAAAAAATGACTCACCTTTCTATTTGGTTCGAAACTAGGTTTGAGGTTTTAGCGAAATCTGTGGCACGTGGGGACGATCGGGGTTGCTGACGTGGAAGAGCTTCGAGCAGGCTTCCTGTCGGTGGTGGTTTGGTCTTGGATGGTGGCAGATCGGAGCGGCGGTGGCACTGGAAAGAGGCCGACTTTGGGCGCTCGATTCAGGCGGAGGAGGCGATGGTGGCGGTCGTGGGTGGGTCGGATCTGACGAGGGGAGGGAGGAGCGTCGACGGAGGCAGGTGGTGCTGGTTGGAAGTGCCTGTAGTGGCGGCGGCGGAGGAGAGAAGGAAGGAACGGGTTTTCGCCGTTGGTTCGAGGGTTACGGGGTTATTTATTTTTTATTTAATTTGTGAAGGAAAAATTCTGATTGGCCGATATATATATATATATATATATATTATATTTTTAAAGTGTTTTCTCCAACGAACTCCTTTTCAAGTCCAACAACTGTCGTCCCTAGCTAAATACCCCCATCCCGGACACAATGGGATATGTTTCGTTGGCCAATTCGACTGTTACAGTCGGTTATTTTCCAAATTAAAGTATAAAACATTTAATTTTAACTTTGAACGTACATTTCAATTTTCCAGGGCCACAAACTGATTCGAAAAATTCCAGAAAAATAAATCTAACTATGTTTTGATGCTACGGTCCCAACAGAATTAGTTTCGTCGAATTCAGAGATCGTTTGAAAAATGGCCATTTTCTGGTCGATCCAATTTAACAGAAATTGACCAACCACATTTTCTTTTGCCACGCTCACATACTAGCCTCAAAAATTATGAAATTTGAAACCTAACAATAGTTTGACATCCCGGACCCAACAAAAGTGGCTTCGTCGAATTTCGAGGTCGTTTCCAAAATATCAATTTTCCAGAGCTATATATTTTATATAGCGACCTTTCTGAAAATTCATTCGGCCATAACTTTTGATTCCCTTTATGAAACTTCGATTTTTCAGATTCGTTAGAAAGGTATTTATAAACAGATTTAAATATTTTTGGTTTCGCTAAAATCCGTTATATTTTCCACCCTGCACAGTCAGTCAAAGTTTGAATTCAAATTTTCAAACTGACTCACTATTTCTAATTCACTATTTTATTGAAATATTCTATTTCAATTGTTCAAATTCCTTTGAAATGTCCAATTTAAAATTTTTTAATTGGCTCGTATTTTCCGGGTTATTACAATCTCCCCCACTTAAAACTTTTCGTCCTCGAAAAGGAAACAACAGTAAAGTAGGAAACAAAATGTAAATGCAAAGTATTGTAAAGGTACCTTGCACCGGAGTTAGTCAGAGATGTCCACTCTGCATTTGGGGTAAGCTTGCTTAATGCTTTCCTAAGTTTCCCAAGTACAGTCTCTAGGATCACTGCTCCACTGCACTTTAACTAAATGAAACTTTTTGCTTCTTAGTTCTCTAGTTTCTTTTCCAACAATCTTTAATGGCTCTCTTCTGAGTGCTAATTCTGGAGTTATATCAATATCCTGTTGCGCTGCTTCTTCTACAACAAGATCTGGATCATGCACATGTCTTCTAAGTTGAGATACGTGAAATACATCATGCACTCCAGGCAACCAATCTGGTAATTGAACCCTATATGCAAGAGTTCCAATTCGTTCGAGTATAGGAAAGGGACCAATAAATCTCGGTGCCAACTTCCCAGTTTTGCCAAATCTGATTACTCCTCTCATCAGAGAAACTTTCAAATAAACATGATCACCAACAACAAATGTCAAATCTCTTCTTCTAGAATCTGCATAACTTTTCTTGGCTTTGCGCGGTTCTCAATCGCTTTTTGATGAAGTCGACTTTATCATATGCTTCTCTAATCATATCGGGTCCTAACACAAGTCTATTGCCAGGTTCTACCCAACAAGCTGGAGATCTGCACGGTCTGCCATATAATGCTTCAAATGGCGACATTCCCAAACTTGCTTGATAGCTATTGTTGTATGAGAATTCTGCCAAATGCAAGTGATCTTCCCATGACCCACCAAAATCAATAATACAAGCCCGCAATAAATCTTCTAGAATTCTATTCACCCACTCAATTTGGCCATCTGTTTGAGGGGGATAAGCGGTGCTCGTATTCGGTTTCGATCCCAATTCTGTCTGGAAAGCCTCCCAGAATTTGATAGCAAATATCGGGTCTCTATCACTAATTATGCTGATGGGAATTCCATGCTGCTTAACGATTTCTTTGAATTATATCTGTGCTAGACTTTGAGCAGTTCTATTGGATCTGACAGGTATAAAATGGGCAGTCTTCGTGAAGCGATCTACGATTACCCAAATGCTGTCATTACGTTTCCTGGTCCGCGGCAAGCCATCTATGAAATCCATGGAAATCTGTTCCCATTTCCAACCTGGGACTTCTAACGGTTGCAACAGTCCAGCTAGCTTCTGTTGGTCTCTCTTGACCAATTGACAAGTAGGGCATCTGCTAACATACAAAAAATATCCCTTTTCATTGCCCTCCACCAGAAAGTGCGTTTGATATCGTGGTACATTTTACTCACACAAGGATGGATGCAAAATTTGGATTTATGGCATTGGTCTAACACTTCTCTTCGAAGGCCTGGAATATTTGGAATGCAAATCCTATTATTTAACCTGAGAACCCCCTTTTTGTCAATACGGAAACTTGTGGTTTCACCTTCCTTGACCCTCTGACTGATTCTCTGAATGAATTCATTGTCTTTTTGAAGGGATTAAATCTTATCAATCAATCCAGGCATAATTATAAGATTGGCCATGATTGCGGTTTTCCTACTAAGCGCATCCGCTACAACGTTAGCCTTCCCTGGCGTATACAGGATATCAAGATCATACGCTGCAAGAAATTCTAGCCAACGCTGCTGTCTCAAATTCAGATCTTTTTGGGTGTATAAATACTTCAATGATTGATGATCTATGTACAGTATAAATTTCTCGCCCAATAAATAATGCCTCCAGATTTTCAAAGCAAAAACGATGGCTAGCAACTCAAGATCATGAGTCACATAATTCTTCTCATGCGTTTTCAGTTGGCGGCTTGCATAGGCGACTACTTGGCCTCTTTGCATTAACAATGCACCAAGACCTCTAATAGAAGCGTCTGTCCAAACCGTTAAATCTTGATTTCCATCAATAATAGTTAACATTGGAGCAGTTATCAGTTTCGATTTTAATTCCTGGAAAGCTTCTTCACAGTCAGAAGTCCACTTAAATTTCTCATGCTTCTTAGTGAGCTTCGTTAACGGACCGGATATCTTCGAAAAATCCTTAACGAACTTTCGATAATAACTAGCCAACCCCATAAAACTTCTAACTTCTATGGGATTAGTGGGTTGTTTCCAGTCTTGAATCGCTGTTATTTTGCTTGGGTCAACAGAAATCCCTTTCTCTGACGCGACATGGCCAAGAAACTTCACTTCTTCTTGCTAGAAGACACATTTAGAGAATTTGGCTTTGAAGACGTTCTTTCTTAGAATCTCCAATACTTGTTCTAAGTGTTTTTCATGCTCGGGTTTTGATTTGGAGTAGATTAAAATATCATCGATGAATACGAGGACAAATTTATTCAGAACTCCCCTGAACACTCTATTCATTAGATCGACAAAGTATGCTGGATCATTGCACAGGCCAAACGGCATTACTAACCATTCATAAAATATGTCTGGACCTCTGAAAGCTGTCAAAGGAACACACTCTTCTGCTATTCTCAATTGATGAAAACCTGTAGCTAGGTCCATTCGGGAAAATACTCTCGCCCCATTCAATTGGTTTAGTAGATCGTCGATGCGGGGTAATGGATACTTATTTTTGAGCGTCTGTTTGTTGAGGTCTCGGTAATCAACGCATAATCGAAGAGTACCGTCAAACTTTGGGACAAACACAACAACAACACCCCAATTAGAAAAACTAGGTCTGATTAGACCCTTCCACAACAGTTGATGTGTTTGATCGCCTAATTCTTCTTT
This sequence comes from Allium sativum, assembly GCA_030737875.1. Taxonomy (NCBI): domain Eukaryota; kingdom Viridiplantae; phylum Streptophyta; class Magnoliopsida; order Asparagales; family Amaryllidaceae; genus Allium; species Allium sativum. Next base: position 867,694,156 of record CM060922.1, read on the forward strand.
TTCCTTCGGAGTCATTCTGCGAATTGGATGTACCACTGGTCTGGCATTGGGAATTAGATCGATTCGGAATTCTATTTCTCTTTGCAGAGGTAAGTTTTCAACTTCTTCAAACGCATCCGCATAGTTTCTGACAATCGGTATCTTTTCCAAGGAAGTGGGGATAACTTCTAATGCTGACCAAAATTCTTTTCTATTTGGATTCGAACCATGACAGGGTATAAATATATGTACAAGCTTCGTTCGAATTTTAATGATTCTTTCCGCACAATTCACTTCGGCTTCGTATTTCGTTAACCAATCAAGCCCGAGAATGATATCGAATTCCGGAAAATCCATAACGATTAACCTGAAAGAAAATTTGTAGGAAGAATAAGAGATTGGCACTCTACAACATGAACTGAGAATTAGAGATCCTCCTATCGGGTTATGTACTTCAACCGATTCTTTGAGCTTTCTCTGTTTTAACTTTAATTTGTGCATTGTGTTACTAGCAATAAAACTACGTGATGCACCCGTGTCAAACAATACAAAAACATGAATATTTTTAATTGTAAGGGTACCCCCCAAAACATCGAGTTTACGTGCTCCATCGGAAGCAGCTGGCGGGCTCGACCCGTCATACACGTGAGCTACTGTGGTCTTCAGCAAAGGACAGTCTTTGACTAGATGATCGGTCTTGCGGCAATTAAAGCAGGAGCGAGGGTTCTGAGAAACCTAGCTTGAACCTTGTGAATTTTTCTTCTGCCTCTTCGGGGTTGTGCACACATTAGTGTAGTGCCCCACTTTGCCACAGTTAAAGCAACTTCCTCTCGGCAGCTTGCCAGTCTGAGGTTTTGAAAATGCTGCTTGGCTTGACTCAGCTTGATTCGCAGAAGGCTTGCGTTTGTTCCCGGCTTGGCTTCTAGCGCGATCCTACTCCAGATGCCTATGGTCTAGGTCTTCGTAGTTGCATGTCATTTCCACCAGTTCGTTAAATTCCAGCTTGACATGGGCCATGGCTCTATCATGATACTGTCGCTTTAGCCCAAGGATAAACCTCTTATTTTTTGACTTTGCAGTGGCGATGAGCTCCGGAGCATAGGGCGACAACAGTGTAAATTTATTCAGATAATCTTGCACGGAAAGATCCCTCTGCTGGAGGTTGGCGAAGTCATCGTGCATTCGTTCCAGTGCTTGTTCCAGGACATATTTCTCCTTGAAGAGTTCTTTGAATCCATCCCATGTTCTTCCAGCTTCTCTATTCCCGGCGGTGAGAGATTCCCACCATAGTTCAGCTTGTTCCTGCATAAGCCAGGCGCCCATAATAGCTTTATCTTGGTCTCCAAGCCTTAGGCCTTCAAGAATTTTCTCGCATGTTTTGAGCCATGCAAGGGCCTCTATTACTATGCCAGTTCCCGAGAAGGTCTTGCCTCCTAAGTTTTTGTATCTCTTAGCTACACGGTCTAGCTCGAATGAGCGGCCGGAGGTTGTATCAAAGGTCCTTCTTGAACTGGGGCTTCTCCCTGTCCTCTGCCACGGCGGGCACGGCCTCCTCTAGCGGCGGCTACTCTGTTAGCCATTTGTCAAATTCTGTATAAGCAAGGAAAGAGTCAGCTAACAGAAATGATAGTTTATTGCATAGTTAAGCATAAAATTTACATAAAGATAACGATGGACTGATCAAATTGTCTTAGCTATTCTGCTCGGCTCATTCTAGGATTTTACTAGTCCTATCTCTAATGAGCAACTCGCCTTAGAATACTACTGATTCTATTTTGATGAAGTGTTTAATGTGTTAGACTCCAGAACTAAGGTTAACCAAAGCTCTGATACCAGCTGTGACGATCCCAAAACCCCGTGACACGGTGTTAAGGATAATCATTGGAATATAACACATTAATTATCATTAGCAGATCACAGATAATAGCATAAATAGAAAATAGAATAATTTATGCATATATGACAGCGGAATCATATAGATATCATCACATGAGAGAAGCACAGTCCATGATACAACTTAGTGCATAATGATACATAGTTAGTCACCATCGCCTGAGGCGGAATCATACATAAAGTGTACGCAAAATAAATATCAGTCTACATCGCCAATGGCGGAATCATAATATAGATACAATAATGGCGGAGAAAATCCAAGTCAGCACGGTGTAGTCAAGCCTCGCCATGAGACAAAAGTGCATCAGAAACCTGTAACTAGGCTGCCAGCGTGAAAATGAGGGCACCCGAGTTTGCAAGGTGAGACAAACTACGAGTCAATCATGGGACTGGTATGAGAAATCTACTTAACTTATTAACAACAATAATAAGGCAAATCAAAGGACCACGCCACTTTGGCGGAACGGGTTTACTCCAATGAGTGCTAGTGCATGAAATAAAGTAAATGATTAAATCATCGCAGTGCTTTTTATAAAATGAAGCCATTATAAGACTCAGGTCCCATCACACAATGCAACGCAAGCCGGAGGATAGAGTTTTACCTTATAATGGCCAAAAATGCTTTATACGTATAAAACAAAAGTGGTTAATATTATTACTAGTGCATATATGTTTTAAAAGCAAATTCCATCATAAATATCAATCCTAGACGGCATGGGTACCATATATCATGTCGCCATACTAGTAATACAATCACATTCGCACATTTCGTATTGGAAATTGGATTCCTTCATGAGTCGAGGCAAGGGGCAAGCTCCTCTCCGATTCGAGACACTGTAGCAAATGCCTCGGGACCGCACACAGCAATCCCTGGATCCTCCAAGGCCGGTCCTCTCTTACTTTTGAGGATTGGCAATTCTTGAACACATGTTTCTCGGTCCTTACAGACCGATAATCGAGGCGCCTCGTATTCCAACAACCACATAGGTGAAAAGTAGATATAAATGTCAGGCTGGGAGGTCACTGACACCACCATAGCTAGAAAGAAACGTCGTGCACTCCTTGGGTCCTTCTCCCATTTTTGACTCATACCGAGGTGTGAGGCTCGCAAATTCACGTTATACACAAAGCTACGTCACACAGACCATGCTTTGATCATCAACCACAAGACTTTGCTTTGCAACAGAAGCCTTGATCATATGCCACTTAGGCGTGCCACACAGGCAATCCACTCCATTCGACTGATTTCTATTAATATATAACCTCTGATCTCGTACGTCTCAGAGAAGGGCGTCAAGCAAGAAAATAAATTCTCCGCCGCCAAACAGATATATATTTAACATAGATCAATCAGCACAGAACAAAATCCAATGTCAGACACACAGTCCATTTACAAGTCCGTTCTAGGTCTGAACGAAACCGGAGGCACCAGTTACTCGCATATCCGTACAATCAACAGTATGTTTGGACGGCTACTACTTCAGCTCCTTCATGGTAGCTACTCCAATCACGAGCATCAGTAGCGCCCATCCATCCAATGTGAAGATCACCGGTCTTCAACCGTCTTCGACTCTTTGACTTCTCAATGTCGATCGATTATTTGAAATGAGATGAACTCGGCCTTTTCAAATAACCCACGTAGATTTAGATTTTCAAATCAATTAATCACATGGTTGGACTATTCAACATTCACATTTCAGTTCTTTAGTTATAATTTCCATGTTAAATACATTCAACCATCACATATCAAGCAAACACAACAAAATTGCTTTGTTTCCACTCTATATCGTCTATAGTATTTTATAACGATATATCGCCATTTTTTTATATAATTTAAAACGGCCATATTTAATTAAACGACATTTCAGGTCGTGCCGATGCACTGGCGTTGTTTTTCACTAATTTTGTTTTACACATATCTGAAAATCTAACCGTTGGATCTTCACAAATTTTATATCATTAGGAAGGTCATTTCAAAACGAATCCAACGGTTTCATTTTTGGGAAAATACGACGGTCGGATCTTCCACACTAGCCATTCGAAGTTACGATTTCAATTTACGAACTGCAGCGTCGTTATTCGATTTAATTTAATTATATTTATAAATATATATATAAATATAATCATTTCTGGCGCTGTGTTTCTTCAGATTTGAATTAAACATTCCAGAAAATCCAACCGTCGGATCTTCACAAAGTTGGTGCCGTTGGAAAGATATTTCCAAGGCGAACCCAATTGGTCCGGTTTCGGGGAAATCCAATGGTCGGATTTCCCGCACTAGTCGTTTGAAATCACGGTTTCAAAACACGAACTGCACGGCCACGTTTTGTTTTAATTTTATTTATATTTATATATTTATATAAATATAGTTCATTCAAAAATTCCTATATCGTTTTCACTTCAATTATTTCACTAATGCCTTTAAATTTTGGAAAATTTCGCCATAACCTCCTTTTACGGGAGGGGCTGGGAAAATTCCCAAATAGCCACACGGGCGTCTCATGTCAAAAAAAAAAAAAAAAAGCCAAGCGGCTAGCCAACAGGCTCATAAAATCATCACCCAAACAAAACAGTAAATGTGTACCTATTTGTCGAGCACAAAATTTTATTCCTCTTCTCTAGCCCCTTTGCTATAACCTGTTCAATAAATATGCATGTACATATATACAATTTTTATCACTTATCATTTTCCATTCAACTTCATATTTGATTTACTTTGGTTTAAAAACACCATTCATTCTAATGTTGCATGCACAGGCTAAAATCATATCATTAGCTAATTAATGTATATTTCAACTCATGCATATTTATTTGAACAAGTGGCTATTTTTAATACTTCACATTTCAAAGATGATAATTTTGGCGAACTAAAATAGATCTCAACACATGACTATTTTATTTAGTTCCTATGGATGTTAAAAATAATATTTCATTCACAAATATTTATTTCAACGTCCGCATATCTTTAGCATTTCACATAGATGATAAAAATGATATTTTTATCATTTAAAATATTTATTCGACAAATGGATGTTTTCAACACTTCATAATTTCAATAAAAATGTAATTTTTATTGTTCGATCTTTTTATTCGACACATGAACTTTTGTACTACACACGCTTCTCAACACATGAGCATTTCCACACATGGATATTTTATTTATGTTGTTCATATAAGAAAGATAGAATTTTTTTTGTTGAAACTATTTATATATAAGGTGAATATTTTTCATACTTCATATATATTATAAAAAGGTGATTTTTATTGTTTAAACACTTCATTCATTCACAACTGAATTTAATTTTCACACATCACTTTTCAACACATGAATATTTCCACACATGGATATAGTTTCATCATATGACTTTAATTTCAACGCATGAAGATAATTTCAACATATGAAAATAATTCTAACACATGAATATTATTCAAAATTTCGGCAGCATAACGGCAGGGTAGTTAAAACCGGCACTGTCTCTAGTACGGCTCCTCGCTCTACCTTAAAACCTCGCGGTTTTTGACAATGGGGATTCATGCATCTAATTCGCACGCAGGCAACATGTTTTATTTTTATTTCCACAAATATTTCCAATTCATTTCAATCACCAATGGGTAATTTTCAACCACAACTAAACAATATCAACCACAAACAATTATTCAACCATTCGTATTTTTCATCCAATATTTCACATCAATTCACAACAATAAATATCGTCCATGGTTTGTGGACGAGGGGAGTATATATATATATATACATATATATAAATATTATTGTTATATTTCACTTGCATTTCAACACATATATCAATTATTCTATGCATGTATAATTCATACTTCGCTTATATAGCTTACACCACGCATGTACATGAGGTATACAACACGTGCATAATTTATATTTCGCTTATATAATTTATACATGACATTTTCCATTCAAATTCTTTTAATTTAGATTTCTCACATTGGTTTGCGGAGTGCTAAAAATCGTAGATGACTCAGAAAAATCCGCGGCTTCTTCTATGTGGTAGAGAGCTTCCTTGCGGTCCCGATGTTTCCTGTTTCATCGAATTTCGTTAACACATCAAAAAGATATGATTTTTCAAAGTGCAGACATCAAAAGGGACTCACCTTTCTATTTGGTTCGAAACTAGGTTTGAGGTTTTCGCGAAATCAGTGGCACGTGGGTACGATCGGGGGTGCTGACGTGGAAGAGCTTCGAGCAGACTTTCTGTCGGTGGTGGTTTGGTCGTGGATGGTGGCGGATCGGAGCGGCGGCGGCGCTGGAAAGAGGCCGACTTTGGGCGCTCGATTCAGGCGGAGGAGGCGATGGTGGTGGTCGTGGTTGGGTCGGATCTGACGAGGGGAGGTAGGCGCGTCGACGGAGGTAGGTGGCGCTGGCTGGAAGTGCCTGTGGAGGCGGCGGCGGAGGAGAGAAGGGAGGAATGGGTTTTCGTTGTTGGTTCAAGGGTTACGGGTTTTTTTTTTTAATTTATGAAAGAAAAATTCTGATTGGCCGATATGTTTCGTTGGCCAATTCGACTGTTACAGTCAGTTATTTTCCAAATTAAAGTATAAAACATTTAATTTTAACTTTGAACGTACATTTCAATTTGCCAGGGCCACAAACTGATTCGAAAAATTCCTGAAAAATAAATCTAGCTATGTTTTGACGCTACGGTCCCAACAAAACTAGTTACGTCGAATTCTGAGATCGTTTGAAAAATGGCCATTTTCTGGTTGATCCAATTTAACAGAAATTGACAAACCACATTTTCTTTTGTCGCGCTCACATACTAGCCTCAAAAATTATGAAATTTGAATCCTAGCAATAGTTTGACATCCCGGACCCAACAAAAGTGGTTTCGTCGAATTCCGAGGTCGCTTGCAAGATATCAATTTTCCAGGGCTATATATTCTATATAGCGACCTTTCTGAAAATTCATTCGGCCATAACTTTTGATTCCCGTTATGAAACTTCGATTTTTCAGATTCGTTAGAAAGGTATTTATAAACAGATTTAAATATTTTTGGTTTCGCTAAAATCCGTTATATTTTCCACCCTGCACAGTTAGTCAAAGTTTGAATTCAAATTTTCAAACTGACTCACTATTTCTAATTCACTATTTTATTAAAATATTCTATTTCAACTGTTCAAATTCCTTTGAAATGCCAATTTAAAGATTTTAAATTGGCTCGTATTTTCCGGGTTATTACAGGCGCGGTATTTTGAAAATTTGATTTCTAATTTCAAATGAATGTACCAGGTGCAAAATAAACCGGATTTTAGCGAAACCAAAAATATTCGAATCTATTTGAGAATATCTTTCCAACGAACCCGAAAAATTGAAGCTTCATAGCAGGAATCAAAAGTTACGTCCAGTTGAAAATTCAGAATAGTCGCTATGGAATTTTTGGCCCTTGAAAATGGAAATTTTGCAAATGACCTCGGTTTTCGATGAGACCACTTTTGTTGGATCTGTAATGCCAAGTTATTGCTAGGTTTCAAAATTCATTACTTTTCCAATCAATATGTGAGCGTGGCAAAGGAAAACGTGTTTGACCAGTTTTAGTTGATTTTAATCAACTGGAAAATGGCCATTTTTCAAACGGTCTTCAAATTTGACAAAATTAGATTTGTTAAGACCGTATCGTTAATACGAAGCTAGAAATTGTTTTTTGAGAATTTTTCGAGTGAGTATGTGGCCCCAGTAAATTGAAATGCACATTCAAATTCAATATATAGAGTTATATTTTGATTTTGGCGAAAGCTGATCGAAGCAGTCAAATCAGCCTAGGATACATATCCCATTGTGTTCGGAATGGGGGTAATTAGCTATGGACGACAGTCGACGGGTTCGATTTCGAGTTCGAAATTAAAAGTTTCTTTTTTGAAATTAAATAATTAATAAAAAAAAGTCAAATCTTTTATCTCCATAGCCCCCCCGTTCCTTTTCATTTGAGAAAAAAATAGGAACGAGCGACCGGGTGGGGGGGGGGAACCGCCGCCCCTCCCAGGTGGCTCGCCGACCACCGAGGTCACCCCCCTCTCTTCTCCTCCTCTTCTTATTTCCTCCCTCCTCGAATTAAACTGCAGCCCCCCTATTTCCCCCTTCGATGCCGCAGGAGATGGCGCCTCGCCCTATCCACCATCAATCGGTGGCGCCCTCTCTCTGGCCCCCCTCCGACGTCCTTGTTTCCTCTCCCTCTGCACAAAACCCGCAACCCCACCTTAAACCGAGCCGCCACCGCCCTAACCACCCTCCCCGCCTACGCCTCATCCCCCTCAACCCCCGGCGAGCGATGCAGACCCCCTACCTGCGACAGCAACCTCCAGTTCGACTGAAAATGTGAGTTTTTATATGATTTTAATTTTGTTTTCAGTTTTAAACATAAATATCATTATAGAACCTGATCTTTAATGTATATATATGGCATTAGAAAAAATATGTGATTTTTATATAGTATAAATAATAAAGATGTGATTTTTATATAGTAGAAATAATAAAGATGTGATTTTTATATAGTAGAAATAATAAAGATGCGATTTTTATATAATAAAAATGCGATTTTTATGTAACATGTGAATGAAGATATGATTTTTATGTTGTTAAAAATATAATCTTTAGTTCATGAAGAAAAGTATGAATTTTGTGATAAGAAAAACATTTTAATTTTGAAGTATAAAATATAAAGATTCGATTTTTAGAAATAAAAAGATTAAATTTTTATTATATATACGTTGAAATAAAAATGTGATTTTTATAGCGATGATATAAAAATTCGATCTTTATATTAGAAGTAGATATATAAAAATATAATTTTTATATAGTGATCAGGATAAAAATAGAATTTTTATCTATATAGTAGCGGTGTAAAAATAGAAATTTTATCTACATAGTAGTGGTGTAAAAATAGAATTTTTATCTATATAGTAGCGGTGTAAAAATAGAATTTTTATCTATATAGTAGTGGTATAAGAATGTGATTTATATATATATATATATATAGTGAATATAAAAATGCGATTTTTATATATGTAGTGGACACGGACAACGAAATTGACAAAAGGCGAGCACGACGAAGATTTCTACATATGAAGAGTCGTGGCGTTTGGTTTAGCTAGTCGGTGAGAACTTCTCACTTTAAATCTTGTTTTCTAGTTAAGATATATACTAGGATGCGGACGGTGCTTAGCAGCACCAGACACCCGTCGTCCACAGACCTTGGACGACTTGTATGCTTGTTTGATGTGTTGTGAAGTTTGTTTGTGATGTTGATGTGAAATGGATAATAAAAATTCATGTGTTGAAATAGATTAATTAACGTTAAAAATGTAATTTTTAACGTGAATGTGAATAAATAAATATTCATTTACAAACCGGACGACTTGTTTTTGTACACCTATTTGAAGGATATTGATTGGGACGATAAATTTTACACATCGCCCCAACTGCACAAATAATATTCAGTGTTTGTGGATTGAAACCCCACACGGGTGTTGGGATGATATTTGACGTACACTAATCCCAATTGTTTAGTGATATGTCGATCGTTTGATCGACAGACTGTATGAGCGTTAATTATTTGTATTTAATGCTTATGCAGTTGTGTGGTGCACTTTAGATGACGGTTGATTATTCATCGTTGCTATTATATACATGTGTTGTAGAAAATCCATATAAACATTATATGGTAATTGATTGGGCCTCATTCCAATATAGAATAAATATTCATGTGTTGAATAGAAAATAGAAAATATATTCATGTGTTGAATAGAATGAAAATTCATGTGTTGAATAAAATAAATATTCATGTGTTGAATAAAATAAATATTCATGTGTTGAATAAAATAAATATTCATTTGTTGAATAAAATAAATATTCATGTGTTGAATATAATAAACATTCATGTGTTGAATAAAAGCCGTGTTGATTAGATTGATGCCATTTTGGCGTGAACGATATTTATATTGATTTTATTCATTTTTATAATGAATATAGAAAAGAAAGTGATTTCAAAATTTAACGTTTTGAAAATATTATCATTTGTATATCGATGATGTGGAATATTCAATTTTGATTAGAAATTGAATATGAAGCTGAAATCGTTTTGAAAATGAATTTAAAATGATTTATAAAATACGTTTTAAAAGGAATTCGACGAAGTATATATTATATATATTATATATATAATATAATGGCCTGAACAGAACGCGCCGCGCCGCGGCAGTTCGCGAATTTCAACCATTGACTTCGAATGGATATTGCGTGAGATCCGACCGTCGGATTCTCCCAACACCGGAACCGTTGGGTTCGTATCGAAAAGAGATTTCTAACGAATAATAGAGATTTGAAATCTAAAGGTTGGATTTGGAATTATGTCCAAATCAAATTTGGAAAAGGTCGTTGTAAGTGCAGTTCGATGGCCGTTGATGGAAATCGACTGAACGGGCCTTGATAAAATCGTTAAAAATAGTAATAATTTGTGTAAAATCATGAGAAATGATTTGTGAAGAACCGGGATGAAAAACTCCATATTTGAAAAGATAAAAATAGATTTTTATCGAAATGAACTAGTTTTAAACTAGAATTATAATTCTATTTATTTTTAAATAAAATAAAGTGGATTTTAAATGGTTTTGAAAATAACCAGAATTTCCAATAATTGAATTGGAATGGATTTGAATTGAAATTATCTTTGGAATATTTTGATGTTGGATTCCGTGATTATACAAATATTGTTGTGGAAATTTGAAAGATATATTTATATCGTTGTTTCCAATATGATATTTGTTGGTCGTAGAATTTGAAATTGAATATAAGCCGATATATTTTCTATTCAGAGCCTTGTATTTAATATCAAATGTGATTTGGGTTTGTCGCGAATGGTATCTTCATTAACACTGTTCGTAAACCCAGTTGAGAAAAAAATTAAATCTTTTTATTTAGTTTTAATAAGTGTTCCAATTAAATGGAATTTAATTGGAATTGAATTTGAATTGATTTTTGAGTTTACCGTGAATGGTGTTTTAAATAACACTTGTTCTTTAACTCGATAATTAATGGAATGTGATTTTGGGTTTATAGTGAACCATGTTTTAAATGACATTGATTCTTTAACCTAGTTAAAGCCAGGATGTGATTTTCCCAAGTTAAATAATCATGGATATTGATTTTTGGGAAGATTAAAACTAAGTGGAGTTTTAATGAATTTTTAATTAGATTGAAGTGATCGAGAATGGAGTATCACCAGTTTTGCTCCAGGCGTTAGTTAAATCTTTAATTAGATTTGAACGTGAAATGGTAATTGAATTTACCGATAACACCGTGGTGTTAGATATGAAGTATTACCAGTTTTACTTCATGGGATGAATAGGTTGGGATGGGGAAATAAAATAAATGATTACTTTGGTGTGGTTCGCTAATCCCGACTAGTTTGAATTGATATTCAAAAGAAGATTAAAGAATAAATTTAAAGAATTTACCTTTGATAAAATTAATAGAAACCTTTCCCAAAGTATAAGAATATTTGAGTAAAAGAATATTCTGAATTGGAATGAGGCGTATGTTGTGTTTGTGTAACACTTGTTTATTATATACGCGAGTTATTCAGAAAGACCGGGTTTATTCCATTCTGAGTAACTGATTCGACGTGGTGTCGAGGATGAAGACGATGGTCGAAGACCGGAGGTCTTCACGTCGTTTGGGTGATTACTGATGATCTTGCTTGGGCCGTACACCCAAGAAGAGGGAATCAGTTAGTGATCGTCCATATGTACTTGGACATTGATGGATATGCGAGGTACAAGGTGCCTCCGGTTTTGTTCAGACCCAGAACGAACATATAAATGGACTATGTGTCCGACATTGGATTTTATTCTGTGTGATTGATTTCTATTAAATATATATCTATTTGGCGGCGGAGAATTTATTCTTTTGCTTAACGCCCTTCTTTGAGACGTACGAGCTCGGGGGTTATATATTGATGGATATCAAACGCATGGAGTGAATTGCCTGTGTGGCATGCCTAAGTGGCAGTTGATCAAGGCTTCTGTTGAAAAGCAAAGTCTTGTGGTTGGTGATCAAAGAACAGCCTGTGTGGCACAACTTTGTGTAGCGTTGATTCGCGAGCCTCACACCCCGGTTGTGAACCAGAAACAGGAGAGGACCTCGGGGAGGGCATGCGTTTCCTTCTAGCTAGAAGTGGCATCAGTGGTTTTACATGCCCTGACGAGTTTGACTTATGTGGTTGTTGCTGTTGCGAGGTGCCTCGGTGTGACGACCCCAAAACCTGTACTGACAGTGGCAAGGGTAATCCTTGGAATATAACACATAAATAGATAATAACAGAACAGAAATAAATAAATATACCAGATAATGCACAATAGAATATACTGGATAAACGTAATCATCAGAGTTACACAGTATACATGATCTTACTTAGTATAAATACAGTTCAGCTATACATAAATGTCTACAGCGGAAAACAAACATAATGTACAATAGGAGCTGAACAGCATAAAAAGATATAAATGAAGAATCCATCTTCAGCTCCAGCTATCCAGAAAAAGCCAGCTAAAACCTGAATACAAGGCTGCCCGTGTAGAAAAAGGGGCACCCGAGTTTGAAAGTGAAACAAACTACGAGTCAGTCATGGGACTGGTATGAGAAATCTACTCAACACGTTTAAAATATGGCTAATCACAGGACCATGCCGCTTTCGTGGAACGGGTTTACTCCATCGGATTGCCAGTGCTTTAAAAACAAACAATTCTTTTAAACATCGCAATGCTTTTTAAAAAAATGAAGCCATTATAAGACTCAGTTCCCATCACACAATGCAACGCAAACCTGAGGATAGAGTTTACCTTATAATGGCCAAAATATGGTTGATACGAATAAAACAAAAGCAATTGATATTATTACTAGTGTTTACATGTTTCAAAAACAATTTCGAATCATAACTATCAATCATAGATGGCATGGGTACCATATATCATGTCGCCATAAATATATACAATCAAAACAGCACGATGTCGTATATGGAAATTGGATTTCCGTCATGAACCAAGGCAAAAGATAGTCCTTACAGACTTCGAGACTCTCTAGCCCGAGCCTCAGGCAAGTACTCAGTCAAGCCTTTGGATCGTCAGGGCCGGTCCAGCGATGTGGATTAAAATTCCTGAACAATGCATTTCCTCACCCTATGGCGTGTAAGTGAGCCAACGAATGACTCCATCGGTCCTGGATCGACCGATATTTCCGAGGCGCCTCGCAACAATAACAACCACATAAGTCAAACTCGTCAGGGCATGTAAAACCACTGACGCTACTTCTAGCTAGAAAGAAACGCATGTCCCCAAGAGGTCCTCTCCTGTTTCTGGTCCATACCGGGGTGTGAGGCTCGCGAATTCACGTTATACACAAAGCTACGCCACACAGGCGGTGCTTTGATCATCAATCACAAGACTTTGCTTTTCAATAGAGGTCCTGATCACTGCGTCTTAGCATGCCACACAGGCAATTCACACCGTGTAACTGATGGCTATCAATCACACAGAATAAATTCCAATGTCAGACACACCATCCATCTACAAGTCTGTTCTGGGTCTGAACGAAACCGGGGGCACTATATACCTCGCAAACCCATCGACCTCCACGTACGTCTGTGTGATCACCACTCATTATCCATATTTCGGGATGCCTCCCAATCAAGACATCAGTTACCATCCAGACGAGGTGAAGATCTCCGGACTTCGACCACCGTCTTCATCTTCGATTTCTTATCGTCGATTCAGTTATTCAGAATGGGATAAACCCGGTCTTTCTGAACAACTCGCATATATAATGAACAAGTGCTACACAAACACTTCATACACATCATTTCAATTCATTAATCACTAATTGTCAATCAATAAGAGAACGATTTCCCAAATATTAACCCCGAAGGCCGAAAACAACATCAAATCAAAGTCCAGGAAACCATTCGACTTAGCCAACCTTCAGTTAGTTTCTAAATTTCACATCTATATCATTTATAATATTTTATAATGATTTATCACTATTTTTATTTATTTTAAAATAGCTAATTTATTTCAAAAGACGTTTCGGGCCATAACGCGGCCGTGGCGCTGTTTTTCTTCAAATTTGATTTACACATATCTGAATATCTAACCGTTGGATCTTCACAAAATTTACATTATTAGAAAGATCTTTTCAAAACGAATCCAATGGTTCTAGTTTCGGGAAAATCCGGCGGTCGGATCTCCTGGTATAATCGTTTGAAGTTTCGATTTCAAAATATGAACTGCAGCGTCGTTATTCGATTTAATATAATTATATATATATATATAATCAATTCTGGCGCTGTTTTTCTTCAGATTTGAATTAAACATTCCAGACAATCCAACCGTTGGATTTTTAAAAAGTTGGTGCCGTTGGAAAGATATTTCCAAAGCGAACCCAACGGTTGCGGTTTCGGGAAAATCCGATGGTCGGATCTCCCGCACTAATCGTTTGAAATCACGGTTTCAAAATATGAACTACAGCTTCGTTATTCGATATATTTCAATTATATATATATATATATATATATATATATATATATATATCGATTCTTCGATTTCAAAACTATATAACTTTCATACATTTGATAAAAATGATATTTTTATCTAACTGTCTTCTATTTCAACACTTCACTATTTTTAACAATTCATGTATATAATAAAATGTGATTTTTAATGTAAAACAATTAATTTCAAAACTCGACTATTTTATATAGTTAATATAGGTGATAAAAATAGAATTTTTATTATAAAACAATTTATTTCAAAACAAGATTATTTTATATAGTTCATATTGATGATAAAAATAGGTTTTTTATTATAAAACAATTTCTTTCAAAATATGAATAACATCCAACACATGAATTTCAATTCAACGAATGAATTTCGAATTCAACACATGAAGGTTTTCTATAGTTTATATATATGGATAAAAAGGTGATTTTTATATTTAAAACACGAATACCATTCAACACATGAATTTCTATCCAACGAATGAACATCGATTCAACACATGAAGGTTTTCTACAGTATATATATATATAGTAAAAATGTGATTTTTATTGTTAAACAATTTATTTAAAACACGAATACCATTCAACACATGAATTTCAATTCAACGAATGAATTTCGATTCAACACATGAAGGTTTTCTATAGTTTATATATATAGATAAAAAGGTGATTTTTATATTTAAAACACGAATACTATTCAACACATGAATTTCTATCCAACGAATGGATATCGATTCAACACATGAAGGTTTTCTATTCAACGAAGTAATATAGTTTCAACAAATGAAAATAATTCTAACACATGAATATTATTCAAAATTTCGGCAGCATAACGGCAGGGTAGTTAAAACAGGGACCGTCCCTAGTATGGCTCCTCGCTCTACCTTAAAGCCTCGCAGCTTTTGACAATGGGGAATCATGCATCTAGTTCGCACGCAGGTGGCATGTATTTTTTTTTTTCATTTCCACAAACTAATCCTATGTGGTTTCAACCAAATATTTCTCAACCACAAACGGGTATTTTTCAACCACAATCAATCAATTTCAACCACAAACAATTTCAATCAACCATTCGCTATCAATCAATTCTCACACCAATCACAACCAATAAATATGGTCCATGGTTTGTGGACGAGGGGCATATATATATATATATATATATATATATATATATATATATACATACATATATACTTATACATAGCATTTCACTTCCATTCAACACATATATAATTTTTTTACAACGCATATATAACTTATACATCGAACGTACAACCTATACAACGCTTATACAAGAGGTGTACAATGCTTATATAACTCATACATCGATTATATAATTTATACATCATCGTTTTCCATATCATTTATAAATTAGAAATCTCACATTGGGTTCCACTCCACCAAAAATAGCAGAAGGCTCAGAAAAATATACGGTCTCTTCTAGAATGTAGAAGACGTCCACACGAGTCCACTGTCTCTTATTTCACTAAATTTTGTCAAGAAACGAAAAAGATATGATTTTTCAAAGTTTGCAACGGTTTAAAGGTGTAAAAATCAGTTCAAAATAAATTAGCCGTACACCTCAACATGATGTTCAAAACTAGGTTTAAGGTTTTCGTCGAATCCGTGAAGTTGCAGCTCGATCGGAGGATACAGCGTCGAAGAGGGAGGAACAGGCTTCTCGGCGCCGGTGGTGGGGCCTGGATCGAAGCACGGTGGAGGGAGAAACCAGGGCGTGAACGACCGAAGTTTGTGGAGGTGGAACTCTCGAACAACGTGACGAGGAGGGGCAAGGCTTATATGGATTTGAAGAGGGGACTTCAATCTTCAAAAAGTTCCACAGGAGGGGATGGTTTCGTTGAGAGATGGAAGAGAAAGAGAGGAGGGAAGAACGGAATGATTTCCGACGTCGGGTTTCGGGGCATCGGGGAAGAAGCGGGGAGAGAGAAAAAGCGAGGGCCAATCATATTTTTTATTTTATTTATATATTTTTAAATTTCTAAAATACCCCTTGTAACACACGAACACAATTCAAACCCAACGACTGTCGTCCCTAGCGTTTTACCCCCATTCCGAACACAATGGGATATGTTTTGTAGGCCCATTCGACTATTTCAGTCAGTTTTCCTTCAATTTAAAATATATATCATTCAATATTTGATTTGAACGTACATTTCAATTTGCCAGGGCCACAAACTGATTCGAAAAATTCCAGAAAAATAAATCTGGCTATGTTTTGACGATACGGTCCCAACAAATCTAGTTTCGTCGAATTCTAAGACCGTTTGAAAAATGGCCCAATTCTGGTCGATCCAATTTAACTGTAATTGACCAAAACACATTTTCCTTTGCCACGCTCACATACTAGCTTAAAAAATTATGAAACTTGAAACCTAGCAATAACTTCACATCCCGGATCCAACGAAAGTGGTTTCATCGAATTCCGAGGTCGTTTGCAAAATGGCCAATTTCACGGGCTATATAAATTCCATAGCGACCTTTCTGAAAATTCATTTGGTCATAACTTTTGCTTCCTGTTATGAAACTTCGATTTTTTAGATTCACTAGAAAGGTATTCACTAACAGATTTAAATATTTTTGGTTTCACTCAAATCCGCTTTGTTTTGCACCCGGTACGGCCAATCAAAGTTTGAATTCAAATTTTGAAACTACCACGCCATTTCAGGCCTTGTTTATAATTAGAATTATTTATATTTATTTTCAACTTCGATTCAAACTTACTTTTCATCATTATTATTTAAAATATTTATTTTAAATATTTAAAATCCACTATTTTAGCCAATTTAAAAATTTTAAATTGGTTCAAATTTTCCGGGTCGTTACAATCTCCCCCACTTAAAACTTTTCATCCCCGAAAAGGAACAAATTCGAAAGTGGTTTGATTAATCAACTCTACGTTCAATTTGGCTTCCATTCTCCAACTTTTCAGTTTCTGAGAATTTTCAAATTCTTCAAAAATTTGGCTAACACTCGGAATTTAAGAAAAACTTCGCCATAACCTCCTTTGTACGGGGAGAGGTTTGGAAATTTATTGGGCCGTATTAGGTACCCAATAAATTTTATAAAGCATACACATATTTATAGTGATATATTTTGGTGCTTACAGGGGAGCGTGTATAGATAATAACTCCAGAGAATAAATTCTCATCACCTTGTCAAAGCCTGAGGGAGTGTGTATTTTAATTGCTCCAGAGGATAAATCCTCGTCACCTCGTCCCGTGTGGGAAATAAATAATCCATGTGCCGTATCTAATGACTAGAGAGACGTGATTATTGTCAACTCCAGACCCGTGTGGGGTTTTTATTAATGTGGCAATTTTTCCGTTACAATTTTAAATAGTCCATATCAGTCATCTGTTCAACCTGTAAAATATAGTCATGGCCATACAAGCCTCTCGCTCGTATGGTAAATCTTCCACCTCGTCACACAAGCTCCAAATGCTTATGTGGTATATGATGAAGTATGCCTATCTTCAAGAAGTATGCCATGTAGTGTAGTTCAAAATTAATTGTAACTATCCTATGGCGACTTTTATGATTACACACAGAACAACCAGCACTCCGCATCTAATGGCATTCACAGGAGTTGATATAATAATAAAATTGCGCATCCAACTCATTAAGGTTTACCTATTTGTCGGGCACGCAAATAAAATTTTTACTCAACAGCTATCCATTTACCTGTTCAAACATATATAATGCGCAAGTATATATTTCTATCTATTTTCTAATCAGTTCAGTGTGTGATTTAATCGAATAAATTCTAACATTCATTCTATTATTGATTAAATTAACTATTGTTTTAATAATTTAATTAATCAAATCTACTATCACACAACACAAACAACAATCAAATTGTTTTTAACTTTTCAAAAATATACTAATCAATTTCTGTACTCTCTTAAAATCATTCAGACTATAGAATTAAAAGTGCAAATCCATGGAAAGAAAATAACAACAGAGTAGAGAACTAATTGGTAATGCAAAGTATGGTAAATGTACCTTGCACCGGAGTCAATCAGAGATATCCATTCGACACCTAGGATAAGCTTTTTGAATGCCCTCCTCAGTTTCCCAAGTACAATCTCGCGGATCTCCACTCCATTGCACTTTGACTAAGTGAACCTTCTTGTTCCTCAGCTCTTTGGTTTCTTTGCCGATAATCTTTAGCGGCTCTCTTCTCACAGCTAATTCTGGAGTAATTTCAATATCCTATTGAGCTGCTTCATCCACGATCAAGTCTGGATCATGAACGTGCTTTCGAAGTTGAGATATGTGAAATACATCGTGCTCTCCAGGCAACCATTCAGGCAATTTAACCCTATAAGCGAGAGTTCCAATCCGTTCAAGATTAGGAAACGGACCAATGAATTTGGGCGCCAACTTCCCAGTTTTACCGAACCGGATAACTCCTCTCATCGGCGATACTTTCAAATATACATAGTCGCCCACAGCAAATGATATATCTCTTCTTCTCCTATCGGCATAACTCTTTTGTCGGCGTTGAGCGGCAAGTAATCGTTTCTTAATAAAATCGACTTTGTCGGCAGCTTCACGGATCATATCAGGTCCCAATACAAGCCTATTACCGGGTTTGACCCAACAAGCAGGGGATCGGCACGGTCTACCATACAATGCTTCGAATGGCGACATTGTCAGGCTCGCCTGGTAGCTATTGTTATATGAGAATTCAGCCAAATGCAGATGGTCTTCCCATGATCCACCGAAATCTAGAACACAAGCCCGCAATAGATCTTCTAAAATACGATTTACCCTCTCAGTCTGACCATCTGTCTGAGGATGATAAGCGGTGCTTAAGTTCAGCTTTGTTCCCAACTCTACATGAAATGCCTCCCAGAATTTGCTAGTGAATATTGGATCTCTATCACTCACTATACTGATCGGCACTCCGTGTAGTCTAACAATTTCCTTGAAATAAATCGGCGCCAGACTCTGAGTAGTTCTGTTTGATCTGACAGGTATGAAATGGGCGGTCTTCGTGAAGCGATCTACGATCACCCAAATACTGTCATTTCCTTTTCTGGTTCTGGGCAAACCATCTATGAAGTCCATGGAAATATGTTCCCACTTCCAACCTGGAACGTCTAGCAGTTGTAATAATCCAGCAAGTTTTTGTTGGTCGCTTTTGACTAGCTGGCAAGTAGGGCATCGGCTAACATATAAAGAAATGTCCCTTTTCACCGACTTCCACCAGAAAGTGCGTTTGATGTCATTATACATTTTGCTTACTCCCGGATGGATACTAAGTTTTGACTTGTGGCATTCATCCAGTACTTCCTTCCGGAGCTCAGGAATGTTAGGAACACAAATTCGACCTTTCAGCCTTAGAATCCCTTCATTATCAACTTGGAAACTCGAGGGCTCGCCTTTCTGAATTATCTCTCTGATCTTCTGAATGAAGTGATCATCCTTCTGAAGAGTAGATATTTTATCTATCAATGCAGTCGTGATAATAAAACTGGCGATCATTTCATTCTTTCGGCTTAACGCATCGGCCACGACATTGGCTTTCCCTGGAGTGTATATAATCTCAAAATCGTATGCTGCAAGGAACTCTAGCCAATGTTGCTGCATCAGATTCAAGTCTTTCTGCGTGAACAGATACTTTGATGACTGGTGATCTGTAAACAGTTCAAATCTCTCACCCAGAAGATAGTGTCGCCAGATTTTCAAAGCGAATACTATAGCCAATAACTTAAGATCACGAGTGACGTAGTTTTTCTCGTGCGGCTTCAGCTGATGGCTGGCATAAGCAATCACTTGACCTCTTTGCATTAGTACTGCACCAACGCCCTCTCTAAAGGCATTTGTCCAGACTTTCAAATCCTGATTGCCGTCGATAATGGTTAACACTGGAGCAGTTGTTAATCTTAACTTTAGCTCCTCAAAGGCCTCCTCACATTCTGGAGTCCATTTGAATTTTGAGTGCTTCTTTGTAAGCTTCGTTAAGTGACCAGATATCTTCAAAAAGTTTTTAACGAACTTCCGGTAATAACTAGCCAATCCGAGAAAACTGCGGACTTCTGTAGTAGTACTGGGCTGTTTCCAATTTTGAATAGCCGTGATTTTACTTGGATCCACAGCAATTCCTTCTTTCGATACGACGTGGCCTAGAAATTTCACTTCATCTTGCCAGAATATACATTTGGATAGTTTGGCTTTCAATACATTCCTTCTGAGAATTTCCAGAACCTGTTCCAAATGTTGTTCACATTCGGCTTTTGATTTAGAGAAGATTAGAATATCATCAATAAAAACGAGAACAAACTTACTCAAAACCCCTATGAACACTCGATTCGTCAGATCGACGAAGTAAGCTAGAGCGTTACATAAGCCGAACGGCATTACTAACCACTCGTAGAATAAGTCTGGACCTCTAAATGATGTCATAGTAACACACTCTTCGGGAATTCGAAGTTGATGGAAGCCTGTAGCTAGGTCCATCCTTGAAAATACTTGTGCGCCATTCAGACGATCCAATAAATCATCGATTCGCGACAATGGATATTTGTTCTTTATTGTCTGCTTGTTCAAATCACGATAATCCACACATAGCCGTAGAGTACCGTCAGATTTTGGGACAAACACAACTGCTGCACCCCAATCAGAGAAACTAGGCCTGATCAGACCCTTCCATACGAGCTGTCGTGTTTGATTGTCTAATTCATCTTTCTCTTTCAAGGACATTCTTCGAATAACATGAACTACCAGCCTTGCATTCGGAATCAAAGCGATCTTGAAATCTATTTCTCTCTGCGGAGGTAAGCGAACAACTTCTTCAAATACATCCGCCTAATTCTTGACGACAGGAATATCTTTCACTAGGTCGGGAATATTCTCTGTGACTTCAGGGATATTTTCTATTTGAGCAGGAGAAACATCCAAAGTAGCCCAGTAATCTTTTCTATTTGAATTCTGGCCTTCACAGGGAATGGTTATATAATCACCTGATTTTATCTTTGCCTTAACGACTCTGTCGGCGCATTTAACCTCAGCTTCATACTTGGTCAACCAGTCTAACCCCAACATAAGATCAAACTCTGTAAAATTCATGACGACCGCGATGGTAGGAAACCGATAACGAGGAAAAGAAACCGGCATTCCACAAACCCAACTGAGATCAATGGAACCCCCAACCGGATTATGGACATTCATTGGTTCCTTGAGCTTCTTCAAATTCAAATCCAGCTTCTTAACTGCATTCTTTGCAACAAAGCTTCGCGACGCGCCAGTGTCAAATAGTACTTTAACAGGAATGTCTTTGACAGTAAGCGTGCCTTTTTAAACATCTGGCCTTTCCTGAGCAGACGAAGATGCAGGCACTTCTGCTACTTCATTTACATGTATTGCTTCAGATTTCTGAGATAGCGGGCAGTTTTTCGCAATATGACCGGCCTGGCGGCACTGATGGCATCCTCTTTTCTCTTGAGACCTCTTACCGGATTTAGACCCATCCTTTATTTGTTTCTTTAAAGATCTGCAACTTATCGAGAGATGTCCTTGCCTATTGCAGTTACTGCATATAGTTGTCGTTACTGGTTCTTTCTCAGATCTGGCCCTTTTTCTCTTAGCACTGGGCTTCTTACTGACCTCAGACACCGTACTGGCCTCACGATTATCTGTTTCCGGCTCACCTTTGTTACTCGAACTGACTTCCTCTTCGTCGCGCAACATACCTTTCTTATGGAGATCTTCATACTGATAAGCCATGTATATCATTTCTGAAAAAGGAAGCTTCACATTACTCATCACACTATTCTGATATCTCCTTTGCAGGCCATGAATAAATCTCAGATTCTTTCTCTTTGGATCTTGAATCAGATGAGGAGCAAAGTGAGAAAGTTCGTTGAATTTCTTATGATATTCTGGAATGGTCATATCACCTTGTATCAGATAAGAGAATTCATCATATAATCGCTCCGTCACTTCGGGAGGATTAAATCTTTCTAGGAAAATCTCTTTGAATCTATCCCAGGTGATATCACCTTCTGGATTTTCGTTAATGATTGTTTCCCACCAGATTAAAGCTTCTTCTTTGAGCGCCCAAGATGCTACTAACCTTTTCTGGTCATCTCTCAGCGGGAAACACTCAAATATTCTTTCTGCAGAGCTCACCCAAGCTTGAGTTTGAATAATAGATTCATTGCCCGAGAATTGTGCTCCACCCAGATTTCGATATCTCTTAAATAGAGCCTTTAGATCTAGTTCTGCATTTCTTCTGTTTCTGACACTCATTTTCTAGTACTTCTGCAAACAGAAGATCAAGTGTCAGGTCATAGAAAAGATATTTCAAAACATAGAAACATATACTTCAAATGTAAATGTGTCTAGTGGGGTGTATTTCATTCTGCTTTACTCATACTAGGATATTACTGATCCTATCTGTAATGAGTTACCCGTCCTAGAACACTACTGGTTCTATTTCTGACGAGTTCGTTAATATGTTATATTCCAGCACTAAGCTTAACCAAAGCTCTGATACCACGTTGTGACGACCCCAAACCCCGTACTAACGGTGGCAAGGGTAATCCTTGGAATATAACACATAAACAGATAATAACAGAATAGAAATAAATAAATACACAAGATAATGCACAATAGAATATACTGGATAAACGTAATCATCAGAGTTACACAGTATACAGGATCTTACTTAGTATAAATACAGTTCAGCTATACATAAATGTCTACAGCGGTAAACAAACATAATGTACAATAGGAGCTGAACAACATAAAAAGAGATAAATGAAGAATCCATCTTCAGCTCCAGCTATCCAGAAAAATCCAGCTAAAACCTGAATACAAAGTTGCCCGTGTAGAAAAAGGGGCACCCGAGTTTGAAAGTGAAACATACTACGACTCGGTCATGGGACTGGTATGAGAAATCTACACAACACATTTAAAATATGGCTAATCACAGGACCACGCCACTTTCGTGGAACGGGTTTACTCCATCGGATTGCCACTGCTTTAAAAACAAACAATTCTTTTAAACATCGCAATGCTTTTTATAAAAATGAAGCCATTATAAGACTTAGTTCCCATCACACAATGCAACGCAAACCGGAGGATAGAGTTTTACCTTATAATGGCCAAAATATGGTTGATACGAATAAAACAAAAGCAATTGATATTATTACTAGTGTTTACATGTTTCAAAAACAATTTCGAATCATAACTATCAATCATAGACGGCATGGGTACCATATATCATATCGCCATATATATATATACACACACACACACAATCAAAACCGCATGATGTCGTATTTGGAAATTGGATTTCCATCATGAACCAAGGCAAAAGATAGTCCTTACCGACTTCGAGACTCTCTAGCCCGAGCCTCAGGCAAGTACTCAGTCAAGCCTTTGGATCGTCAGGGCCGGTCCACCGATGTGGATTAAAATTCCTGAACAATGCGTTTTCCCGCCCTATGGGGCGTAAGTGAGCCAACGAATGACTCCATCGGTCCCGGATCGACCGATATTTCTGAGGTGCCTCGCAACAATAACAACCACATAAGTCAAACTCGTCAGAGTGTGTAAAACCACTGACGCCACTTCTAGCTAGAAAGAAACGCATGTCCCCCCTGAGGTCCTCTCCCGTTTCTGGTTCATACCGTGGTGTGAGGCTCGCGAATTCACGTTATACACAAAGCTACGCCACACAGGCGGTGCTTTGATCATCGATCACAAGACTTTTCTTTTCAACAGAGGTCCTGATCACTGCACCTTAGCATGCCACACAGGCAATTCACACCGTGTAACTGATGGCTATCAATCACACATAATAAATTCCAATGTCAGACACACCATCCATCTACAAGTCTGTTCTGGGTCTGAACGAAACCGGAGGCACTATATACCTCGCAAACCCATCGACCTCCCCGTACGTCTGGACGATCACCACTCATTATCCATATTTCGGGATGCCTCCCAATCAAGACATCAGTTACCATCCAGACGAGGTGAAGATCTCCGGTCTTCGACCACCATCTTCATCTTCGATTTCTTATCGTCGATTCAGTTATTCAGAATGGGATAAACCCAGTCTTTCTGAACAACTCGCGTATATAATGAACAAGTGCTGCACAAACACTACATACGCATCATTTCAATTCATTAATTACTAACCGTCAATCAGTAAGAGAACGATTTCCCAAATATTAACCCCGAAGGCCGAAACCAACATCAGATCAAAATCCAGGAAACCATTCGACTTAGCCCACCTTCAGTTAGTTTCTAAATTTCACATCCATATCGTTTATAATATTTTATAACGATTTATCGCTATTTTATTTTAAAATAGCCAATTTATTCAAAACGACGTTTCGGGACATAACGCGGCCGTGGCGCTGTTTTTCTTCAGATTTGATTTACACATATATGAAAATCTAACCATTGGATCTTCACAAAATTTACATTATTAGAAAGATCTTTTCAAAACGAATCTAACGGTTCCAGTTTCGGGAAAATCCGACGGTCGGATCTCCCGGTATAATCGTTTGAAGTTTCGATTTCAAAATATGAACTGCAGCGTCGTTATTCGATTTAATATAATTATATATATATATAATCGATTCTGGCGCTGTTTTTCTTCAGATTTGAATTAAACATTCCAGACAATCCAACCATTGGATTTTTACAAAGTTAGTGCCGGTGGAAAGATATTTCCAAAATGAACCCAACGGTTGCGGTTTTGGGAAAATCCGATGGTCGATGTCCCGCACTAATCGTTTGAAATCACGGTTTCAAAATACAAACTGCAGCTTCGTTATTCGATATATTTCAATTTTATATATATATATATATATATATATATCGATTCTTCGATTTCAAAACTATATGACTTTCATACATTTGATAAAAATGATATTTTTATCTAACTGTCTTCTATTTCAACACTTCGCAATTTTTAACAATTCATGTATATAATAAAAATGTGATTTTTAATGTAAAACAATTTATTTCAAAACTCGAATACTTTATAGTTAATATAGGTGATAAAAATAGAATTTTTATTATAAAACAATTTATTTCAAAACAAGATTATTTTATATAGTTCATATTGATGATAAAAATAGTATTTTTATTATAAAACAATTTCTTTTAAAATATGAATACCATCCAACACATGAATTTCAATTCAACGAATGAATTTCGATTCAACACATGAAGGTTTTCTATAGTTTATATATATGGATAAAAAATTGATTTTTATATTTAAAACACGAATACCATTCAAGACATGAATTTCTATCCAACGAATGAATATCGATTCAACACATGAAGGTTTTCTATAGTTTATATATATAGAGTAAAAATGTGATTTTTATTATTAAAACAATTTATTTAAAACACGAATACCATTCAACACATGAATTTCAATTCAACGAATGAATTTCGATTCAACACATGAAGGTTTTCTATAGTTTATATATATAGATAAAAAGGTGATTTTTATATTTAAAACACGAATACTATTCAACACATGAATTTCTATTCAACGAATGAATATCGATTAAACACATGAAGGTTTTCTATTCAACGAATAAATATAGTTTCAACAAATGAAAATAATTCTAACACATGAATATTATTCAAAATTTTGGCAGCATAATGGCAGGGTAGTTAAAACCGGGACCGTCCCTAGTACGGCTCCTCGCTCTACCTTAAAGCCTCGCAGCTTTTGACAATGGGAAATCATGCATCTAGTTCGCACGCAGGCGGCATGTATATTTTTTTTCATTTCCACAAACTAATCCTATGTGGTTTCAACCAAATATTTCTCAACCACAAACGGGTATTTTTCAACCATAATCAATCAATTTCAACCACAAACAATTTCAATCAACCATTCGCTATCAATCAATTTTCACACCAATCACAACCAATAAATATCGTCCATGGTTTGTGGACGAGGGGCGTATATATATATATATATATATATATATATATATATATATATATATATATATATATATAGACACACACACACACACACACATAGCATTTCACTTACACTCAACACATATATAATTTTTTTACAACACATATACAACTTATATATCGAACGTACAACTTATACAACGCTTATACAAGAGCTGTACAACACTTATATAACTCATACATCGATTATATAATTTATACATCGTTGTTTTCCATATCGTTTATAAATTAGAAATCTCACATTGGGTTCCACTCCACCAAAAATAGCAGAAGGCTCAGAAAAATATGCGGCCTCTTCTAGAATGTAGAAGACGTCCACACGAGTCCACTGTTCTTGTTTCACTGAAATTCATCAAGAAACGAAAAAGATATGATTTTTCAAAGTTTGCAACGGTTTAAAGGTGTAAAAATCTGTTCAAAATAAATTAGCCGTATACCTCAACTTGATGTTCAAAACTAGGTTTAAGGTTTTCGTCGAATCCGTGAAGTTGCAGCTCGATCGGAGGATACAGCGTCGAAGAGGGAGGAACAGGCTTCTCGGCACCGGTGGTGGGGCCTGGATCGAAGAACGGTGGAGGGAGAAACCAGGGCGCGAACGACTGAAGTTTGCGGAGGTGGATCTCTCGAACGACGTGACGAGGAGGGGCAAGGCTTATACGGATTTGAAGAGGGGACTTCGATCTTTAAAAAGTTCCGAAGGAGGGGGTTGTTTCGTTGAGAGATGGAAGAGAAAGAGAGGAGGGAAGAACGGAATGATTTCCGCCATTAGGTTTCAGGGCATCGGGGAAGAAGCGGGGAGAGAGAAAAAGTGAGGGCCAAACATATTTTTTTATTTTATTTTTATATTTTTAAATTTCTAAAATACCCCTTGTCACACACGAACACCAATTCAAACCCAACGACTATCGTCCCTAGCGTTTCACCCCCATTTCGAACACAATGGGATATGTTTCGTAGGCCCGTTCGACTATTTCAGTCAGTTTTCCTTCAATTTAAAATATATAACATTCAATATTCGATTTGAACGTACATTTCAATTTGCTAGGGCCACAAACTGATTCGAAAAATTCCAGAAAATTAAATCAAGCTATGTTTTGACGATATGGTCCCAACAAAACTAGTTTCGTCGAATTCTGAGACCGTTTGAAAAATGGCCCATTTTTGGTCGATCCAATTTTACTATAATTGACCAAAACAAATTTTCCTTTGCCATGCTCGCATACTACTTCAAAAATTATGAAATTTGAAACATAGCAATAACTTCACATCCCGGATCCACCGAAAGAGGTTTCGTCGAATTTCGAGGTCGTTTGCAAAATGGCCAATTTCACGGGCTATATAAATTCCATAGCGACCTTTCCGAAAATTCATTTGGCCATAACTTTTGCTTCCCGTTATGAAACTTCAAATTTTCAGATTCGTTAGAAAGCTATTCATTAACAGATTTAAATATTTTTGGTTTCACTCAAATCCGCTTTGTTTTGCACCCGGTATGGCCAGTCAAAGTTTGAATTCAAATTTTGAAACTAGCGCGCCATTTCAGGCTTTGTTTATAATTAGAATTAATTATATTTATTTTCAACTTCAATTCAAACTTACTTTTCATCATTATTATTTAAAATATTTATTATAAATATTTAAAATCCACTATTTTAGCCAATTTAAAATTTTTAATTTGGTTCAGATTTTCCAGGTCGTTACACTCGGATATATCGGTGACCGTGTGGAGCCGATGGAGTCATTTGGCTCATTTTCGCCCCATAGGGTGGGGGAACGCAATGTCCAGGGTTTAAGTTTAATCCACATCGGTGGACCGACCCTGATGATCCAAGGGTCACTCGAGCTATGATCCTGAGACATGGTAGGCTAGATTGTCTCGAATCGGTGAGGAATATCTTTTGCCTCAGTTCACAGATGGAAATCCAACTTCCAATACGTGACATGTGCGGTATTGATTGTAGATCCTAGTATGGCGACATGATATATGGTACCCATGCCGTCTATGATTGATACTTACGATTGAAATTGTTTTATACACTATATACGTATACTAATATCAAAATAATGTATCAAGCATTCTTTGGCTATTATAAGATAAAACCCTATCCTCCGGCTTGCGTTGCATTATGTGATGGGACCTGGGTCTTATAATAGCTTCATTTTTCTTTATTTAGCATTGCGCTGTTTGTTTTATGCACTAGTGCTCTTAGGAGGAACCCATTCCGTGCTATACGGCGTGGTCCCTTGAATTACTCTCCTTTAAATAAAGATTAATAACTGTTTTAGCTCTCACACCAGTCACATGACTGACCTGGAGTTTATTGTTTTAACCTAAACTCTGGATGCCCCTATTTTCCACACGGGCTGCTAGTAGTTTTGGTTTTGCAGATTTATATTCACAGGATCCTGATTTACAGCTGGAACGATGCTCGGAAAGCTCTGTATCCATGTATTACTTTCAGTTGTGTTTGTATTATTTTTCCACTGCTATGTAATTTATTGTAATCTCTGATATTTATCAAATGTGTAATATTGATTCGTACTCTGTATATTCTTGTATTCTGATGGAATTGTTGTAATAAGCAATGAAATGTTCTTCTATTTGCATCCCGATGTGTGTTGTTCTCAATGCAATCCGTGCTTTCCTTCACGGGGAAGTTTGGGTCGTGTCAGTTTGGTATCAGAGCTTTGGTTTACAGAGCTCGAGAACAAGACACATTAGAACCAAACGAAAGAATTCATCAGATATTGGATTAGCAATATCCAATGAGAATAACTCGTCAGAGATGGGATCAGTAGTATCCTAGAACGAGTGTGAAGAGTATATTTTTCAAATGAAAACAATATTGTTTTGAAAATTTAAATCATTTTATACGTATTTTAATATTTTATTTTATTGAATTTGGACAATCGAGTATATAAAGATTTCGCGTATACATGTCATGAACGTATATTCAAAGTTTTAATATACTGGATAGATATAAGATCACACTCTAGTTGCCCGGGGATAATTCTGATAATGCTGCAGCGTTATCAGTATTTATTTTCGTGTATCGAAGGTGTGATATCTATATATTTCCATTAGACTGGTGTGAGAACCAAAACTAGATAAGTTAATTGTTGTGATTTGGCATCAAAAACATGATTTTCTGTATATGTATAAAAAATATGAATAAGAAAAAATAATTCACTAATTGATTGTTGATTGTGTTGTTTGTTTGTTTGTTTGATAATTTTGAACCATTATGCCAAATTGAACCAAATAGTGAATTGTATTGAAAATTTATCGCATATGCATGCACATACATGTACTTTCATTGAACAAGTCATAGCAAGGAGGCTAGAGCAGGAAAATAAAATTGTTTGCCCAATAAATAGGTACATGTTTACAAATTTATTGGGTTTGGATGATTTTATGAGCCGATTGGCTAGCCGCTTGGCTTTTTCTTTTTCTTTTTGGATTGATGAGGGCCGTGGGAGGCTATTTGAAATATCCCGAAGAACCCGGTGCAAGGGAGGTTATGGCGAAATTTTTCGAAAATTTAGTGAGTTAACCAAAAATTTTGAAATTTTGAAAAGTTCTTAGAAACTGAGAAGTTGAAGAACTTAAGCTGTAAAGAAAATAATGGAAGTTGAGTTGGTTTTAAAACAACTTTCGGCTTCGTTCCTTTTAGGGGACGAAAAGTTTTAAGTGGGGGAGATTGTAATAACCCGGAAATTCTGGGCCAATTTAAAATTTTTATTTTGGCAATTTTAGTGAATTTTGAATATTTAAAATGATTTGCTTTAAATAATATCAACGACATATTTATTTCGAATAGAATTAGAACGTATATATTTATAAATATCTTCGTTAGAATATTAATAATTTATTTTAATTATATAACGAGCCTGAAATGGTGTGTAGTTCAAAAATTCGATTTCTAATTTCAAATGAATGTACCAGGTGCAAAATAAACTGGATTTTAGTGAAACCAAAAATAGTCGAATCTATTTGAGAATATCTTTCCAACGAACCTGAAAATTTGAAATTTCAAAGCGGGAATCAAAAGTTACGCCCAGTTGAAAATTCAGAATAGTCGCTATGGAAATTTTGGACCGTGAAAATGGAAATTTTGCAAACGACCTCGGTTTTCGACGAGACCACTTTTGTTGGATCCGTGATGTCAAGTTATAGCTAGGTTTCAAAATTCGTAATTTTTCGAATATATATGTGAGTGTTGCAAAGGAAAACGAATTTGATCAGTTTCAGTTGATTATGATCGATTGGAAAATGGCCATTTTTCAAATGGTCTTCAAATTTGACGAAATTAGTTTTGTTAAGACCGTATCATCAATACGAGGCTAGAAAACATTTTTCGGGAATTTTTCAAGTGAGTATGTGGCCCTGGTAAATTGAAATACGCGTTGAAATTCAATATACAGAGTTATATTTTGATTTTGATGAAAATTGATCGAAGCAGTCGAATCAGCCTGCGATACATATCCCATTGTGTTTGAAATGGGGGTAATTAGCTATAGATGACAGTCGGTTGGTTCGATTTCAAGTTCAAAATTAAAAGTTTCTTTTTTGAAATTAAATAACTAATAAAAAAAGTCAAACCTTTTATCTCCTCAGCCCCCCCTTTCTTTTCATTTGAGAAAAAAAAAGAAGGAGCGACGGGGGAGGGGGAACGCCGCCGCTGCCCCTCCCAGGTGGCGCGCCGACCATCGAGGTCACCCCCCTCTCTTCTCCTCCTCTTCCTATTTCCTCCCTCCTCCTCGAATTAAACGACAGCCCCCTATTTCCCCCTCCGACGCCGCTGGAGGCGGCGCCTCGCCCTAGCCACCGTCGATCGGTGGCGCCCTCCCTCGGCCCCCACTCCGACGTCCTCGTTTCCTCCCCCTCTGCACAAAACCCGCAACCCCTCTTTAAACCGAGTCCCCACCACCCTAACCACCCTCCCCTCCTGTGCCTCAGCCCCCTCAACACCCGGCGAGCGATGCAGACTGTAACGTCTCGCATTTTTGTCGGTTTGTATTTGAATATTTAAATCAGTTTAAATATTGAATTTGTAATATAAGTGGATTTATATATATTAATTAAAACGAAGTTGAACGTATAAAGATATATATTAATTATAATCGAGCCCATAACGACGCTGCAGTTCGTAATTTAACGTTCTGAACTTCAACTGAGTGTACCGGACTCGTTTTGAATCGGAGTTCTTCGAAACGAGAAATGTTGGAATCTGTTGAACTGTATCTTTCCAACGAAAGTGGAAAATAGAGATTTCGTCGTACAGATTGCAAGATATGTCCAAATCAAATATTCAAAACGTCGCTGTGAAATCGTATATCGACCGTAACGGTTATTTGATATAACTTGATATCGGGTGCAAATCGGGATAAGGTTTTTTTGAGGTGCAGCGATAATTTAATTTTTAGAATTTTACTGTAATTTTTAATTAATTAAATACGCAACTTTTTATTTGGAGTATTGTGCACCCTATATCGGTATTTCGGGGTTTCAAAATATAAGTCCATCTACCGGTATTATTATATTTTTGGGATCATGGCACATCGCTCGACACTACCGTATGCTCATCTCTGTCCGTAACGGCTTAGACACGAACTGAATCTTACATAACACGATACCCTATAAAGATCTAACCTACCTTAAGAACAACCACCCTTAGTAAACACCAAAGCCATATTTCATGGAGCGTTCCTTTTAAGAAGACATCACAGACTTACTTTTTACCATACTGATGGTGGATGAACATATTTCGAAATGACCATGCATAATAAAGCTATCCTTTCTTTCCCAAGACCAAATATCACCTAAGCGGACCTACAGGAGGAGAGGTGTACATGCTCATCTAACAGTGAACCTACCTGGTACATGCTGCTACTGAAGAGAAAAGATAACCTACCTAGTACCTCCCTCATTACTTAAGTCCTAAGCCATTTAATATAAGGAATATAAAATCACATCACGTCAAGCATGCCATACCTCTTTTAGTCCACGGCTACAAACTTGTACGTGGCTACAATACAGGCCTATTCCTTGCTTGCGAAGGAATTTGTATTATAAATACCCTGAGTCTCCATCTCAGTTCTTCCACAACTAAGATCAAAACAAAAACCCATTTCCTATTTATTCGAACCCAATGGCCACGCATGGCCAATCACCTCTCTCGCATACCATCTTGCGTATATTATGATGATCGAAATTCTTAAGTAAGCTAAGGATCGAAGGTGGAGGAGGAGTATACTGAGAAGAGGCGCGTGCAAATGAGTGAGGAAAGGGGGAAGTTTGCTGTGAAAACGTGTGTACAGGAGTGAAGATGGGAGCGTGTACTGCTGTGTTGAAGGGAGTATACAAGGAGGGCACGTGGGTGCTGTTGTGGTAGTGGCGTACGGCGTCGGAGATGGGGGAAGAAGACGGTGTTGTGGGTTCCAATGGCCTGTCGAACTGAGGGTGTACTGTGCAGCGAAGTGACTGTGGAGCTGAGAGTGAGCGAGTGGTATGTTATGTGTCTGGCGTAGGTATGGGACGGAGAGGAGAAGAAAATGGGACATGCTGATGCATTTGAGTGGAGTAACAATGCGTTATGGGCATGTTTGTTGCATGAATGGAAGTGGAATAAGTCAGTATTTATTTCTTGTAACGAAAGTGACTGGGAGCGAGACATGCTGTGGACCGTGAAGCGAAGAGGACTGCTGCATGGTGGAGGTGATTATTTGGTTCACGGTGTACTGTAGCATAGTGTATGATGTGAGCAGGCACTAATTTTCTTCACATACACACGCATGGGAGGGTACGGCTTGAAGCGTGCATGGATGGAGAAAATGGATCAGTAGTGGGTGGTTATATGCGTGGTAATGGAGACAAGGGTTGGAGCAAAGCTTGAGGGTGCTGTCGGTATTTGCATGAAAAGCAAACACAAAATGAAGACAAACAAAAGGTCAGTAAGGGTGGCTCCTGTAGCATGCGGTAAAGAATGGGAAAGAAGCTATAGAAGTTGGGCAGTGGATGTTGTTCGTAGGCCTGTCATGTTGGGAGAAGATATAAAGGAAGCTGTTGATTTTAATATTCAAATAGGGGCGTGACTCGTGATGGAGGGTTAGCTTTGTGGTTCCAACGAACCATACGAGTTTGAAATGGAGTGATGGATCGGAGCGTGCTTTCTTATACAGTACTGGAGCTGGCCACGTTCTTCATGCTAGTTTTCTAACCGGTGTGCGATGGACTTAGCGAGATGGAGTAGGAAGAAAACACGGTCATGAAATGGAAGATTGGCGAGATGTATACGGTGAAGTTTCGGTCTGTGTTGTGTGTATCTAGAGGAGCGGAAGCTGATGTGTTTTGAAGCAAATGGTGTAAGAATGGTGAGGTTGGTTTCGAATATACTGGAGTTGATCCGAAGCAGTTCTGGAGCTCATTAGAAATCATGGCAAAATTGAACGCCTGGTTCAAGCAACTGACGCAAATCGTTATTTAACGGTTAACGCGCACTGTGAGTAAAATCACTAACTCTGATCTATTTTAAAATATTGCAATTATATTTTAATGTTGTTTGAATGCTGTGTGATGGTTAATTAGGTTGATTACAATTAATTTGGTTGAATATTATATACCGTTATATATATATGTACACATCATCAGTTGGACACTGATTCCACCGATTAGAATACCCCCTAGTATAGAGTTAGTGTAAATTGTATTGACTAACATCTGTGGATGCGGAAAACAGGTTGGAGGAATCCGACCGGATTCCTTGATAATTATATGTACTGTTGTTTTGTATGAACCCGAATTATATTTAAACTCCATGTGAATATTGATGTTGAACGGAAATTCAACATCTGTTTCGATAAATCAATAAACGATATCAATTTAGAAAGTGATAACAGTCGACCGTAAAACCATCGTTTTGATAAGGAGTGATTGGCCGTCAGGCAAATCAATGAGGTTAATTATAAAAATTATATTTTTATAATTAAAATGAAGATTTAAATTTATAATAGAAGTTCTATTATAAACCAATATTTTAGAGTTCGCTTTTATAAAATAAATAAAAACGATTGTTGACATTTAAATGAGTTTATAAAGCAGAAATTATCCGATGATTAAATATTTGGATGATTAGATTTAAGATAAACAATTTAGAAATATTATTAGATTAATTATATTAATCTAATGTTGAGAAGTAATTAAAATCAGTTAACGAATTTACTGATGGAATGGAGTTGATTTAATCAACTGTTATTTGGGAAAATGGTTATTAGATTAATTGGTCTTTAATTAATCTAATGAAACAGTTTAGAAATAAATTAATCCAAAGTAATGAGATTTAATTACCTTTTGGTTAAGAAGTTATAAATAGAACTGTGGGATAGAGAAAGCGAAAAGCTTATGTTTAATATAAATAATCATAAACAATAGAGATTTCAAAGTAAGAATATGATGTTATAAAACCATAGTTAAAATTAAACAAGAAAATACGATTTGTGGTATAAGGTATTAGAATACAGACTTATATTTGTTCTAAGGTAAGAACGTTGTCGATCAAGGTTTGAGAGGTAAATAGAATACCCCAACTTGAACGGTTTCACTATTATCGAGGAACGATATCAGTTTGTGACGGAGATAGATGTTAAGATTAGTAGAAAAGGAATATGGCAGCATATGCAAGTTTAGAACTATAGCGATAAAATAAACGTTGTTGATTTGGCTTAAGCGTAACTGTTATGTCGAGACTAGTTATAACATAGAATATTACAGCGTATGACAAGTTTGAACTATAGCGATAAAATAACGCTGTTGATAAGGTAAGGGTGACTGTAATGTTGAGATTAGTTATAAAGGGAATATTACAGCGTATGACAAGTTTAGAACTATAGCAACAAATTAACTGCTGTTGATTAGGCTTAAGCGTGACTTTTATATATAGCAGCACTTCCTAGGAAATGAAGCAGTTTAGTTGAAATCCACTTATTCGAAAGTGAGAAATAATGATGTCATAAGAAAAATATAAGAATCTGTTTTAGAAAGGGAAATTGGAGAATCGTGTTAGAAAACGATGACAGCATTTCGATGTTCGAAATGTGATTAGAATTAAACCGTTAGGATTTGGAACTAGAATTCGACGATGTCGAATGTATTAAAAGTAACTATTTTAGGGATTATAATCTGATAGAATAATTAACATTTAGTTTTAAACAAATAAATGTTAATAGGATAGGAGTCAGTATTTAGTTATAAACTTGATATCGATTTGATAAGAAGTTGTCTTAGAAAACAGAGTTTATAAAGTGGATTGGGAATATAAAGTATGAAAGAGGTTTCGGTAAACGAGATAAGTATTACTTGAATAAAGAGTTAATTGATAAAGGTATTCAGATTTCTATAACAGGAATGGTATTCACATTTTTAAGTGAATTATGTTTTAAAAGTAAACGGTTGGCCGATTACAATATTTATAATGAAATTGGAAATATTTTCCAATGAAGATAGGGTATACGATCCAAGTGTAGAAACCAAGGAATGTGAAAAGAATGAAAATGTTTCGAACGTTAATAACGTATGTTTCTGGAATATGAAAGAACAAGAGTTTTATAATAACTGGAAATGTTTTCCAAGAGTGTAAAAGGGTAAATCGGGAGTATAGTAATATCCGGTAAGATATGGGAATTCGAATAATAAAAATGAATATCAAATAAAAAGTACCCGTGGTTGTGTGATATTAGTTGTACATCTAAATGAATGTTGTTTTTACTTCGATAGTTAAATAACCGATTATCGAAGTGTTTTGACCATCGTTGTCAATATGGAGAGACCGGTTGGATATATTATCCGGAAACCACTCCGTATAGGCATAAGCGTTGCGAATTAGATATGCTGAAGATAATTGAAGACGGAGTTAAATGCAAGGGTCGTCCAGTCCCAGAATGATGTTTTCTTTCTGTTTGTCCAGTCCTAGGACAACTTGTATGGACGAGTGTCTGACAGAGTATTTCCAACGGTCACGCCGTTAATTTTACGAATATACCAAGTTGGTGGGCAGAAGATAACTTCTCTTTATTCTACACCCAGTGTGCATTTGTGTAATCAATGTGTGATTACGGATTTGACGATGTGACATTCAAAGTGAATGGTGATTAGATGTTCTGAAGATAGACGTAGCCTCTAGTCTCACAACCAGGAATGACAGAAGTTGGGCTAGGCAGCATGGCTAGTTGGGTCATCCCCAAGCAGGGTGTATTGTCACCGATCTAGAGAAAATTCATATTTATACTTCTTTTCGATTCTGTATCTTCGGATGACGGTTGGATGGCCTACAACCGGGGTGGCAATATATTCGCGTCACTCAAGCTAAATGAGTGAGCGGTCATGTGTGGCCGGGTTGCAAGACGTTCTTGTTGAACCCTGAGTGTATCCCCTCTAGAGTACACTATTCAGAAGGTGCTCCCATACCTTGTCTGTTGAAAACCATTCTCCGATAAGCGCCCTGCGGTTTATGATTTTATACTATATATATGTGGAACGTGAGATGCAAGCGTTCTGCTACTTGGATAATTATTTGTTTAGACATTATCATAATATCACTGTTTTTGATATCAAAGTAATTTGGGTTATAGTAAGGTAAAAGCCGTCCATGTTTATGTGTGGGCTGGTCTTACTATTATCCTTTTGTTTCAAAAGGATTTTCTTCAAAGTAAAACCGTATAGTTGGAATTTACTCACACCAGTCCCATGACTGACCCAGAGTTTATTTTGTTTGTTTTCCCTAAACTCTTGGGTGCCCAAATTTGTACGGGCAATCAAGTGTTTCAGGCTTTGCAGATTCACTTGGAGGAGCTCAAAAGCAGGAAGCTTCACCATTAGTTATGTAGAGTTATTTCCGCTGTGATATGATGTATTGTACTCTGATAATGGTATGTATATACAATACAGTTTTGTATTCAAAGTTATGTTATATAATACATCTTATTTTGTTCCGCTGCGAGTTTCGTGTTACTCTGATTCTGTTCAGTTGTGATCTTCTTCTTCTTCTATTCTATTAGTTCTATCTTTTCTTTCTCACCCTCTAAATTCTTCTATTAATGTCCCGGTATTTTTCGATACTTGAATAGTCAACAGTGTGTTTTTATGTTGATTTTCTGGGTCGAAAATTCCCGCCATTACAGATGGTATCAGAGCTGAAGGTTAAGAAATTACCTTGGCTCTATGGCGTGACTCAATAGAGATAAGGTTAGTAATACCTTAGATTGAGTATGAGTGTATATGTATGAGCGCGTATTTGTAAATAAAAATAAAAACCATTTTATATTATGTTGACTGGTCAGTCGAGTGGTTTATGAATTCTGGTCGAAACAGTAATGCAAACTGAGTCGATAAGTGTTTCTAAACTCTTGAACAGAGTAATTCGACACAGTATGTTTTGAAAAGAGGGTAAATGAAATAATTTTACCCAAAGTATATTTTGATATAAAAAGAAGTGTACATCTTGATATTAATATAATATATTGGATATGTGATCATTATTTTGATCGAATAAGATTATAATTGAGTTGGTTATATAAATTACCAATCGAAATATTGTATAAGTACGATATGCAAAATCAGATGAGCTGAATCTGAAATAAAAAACCAGAATTGAAATAAAACTCTAGAAACTTGGAAAAGAATTGAAATTTAATTTGAATTAAATATAAGGGAATTTTAAAATCCTGGGGGATTTGAAAATTTGTTTTCCAAGTGCTATGAAAGATATTTTGAAGTAATTTCAAAAATAGAGTGATTATAAATAAGTTTTTAAAGCAATATAGTATTGAACTCACTTCGATGGTTGGAAAATAAATTCTGATGATGATCGCGACATTATCGGTGTTCATTTTCGAGCTGGTAAGTGACGGATTACTACCAAAGATTTTGTTTTGTATTGTTTGAGAAACAAGTTGTCAGAAATTCAAATGTTTTGAATTATATATGATTTCAAACTGATTTGAAACAAATCCCAGGAATTTGAATTATGAAATAAAAATTTAACTTATGGAGTTAAAATGGTAAAAATGGAATTTAAACAAAGATAACAAAACTGGACGGAATTTGGAAAGATCCAGAATGAAAATTATAAAAGAAAAATATTGGAGATTCGAGTTATTAAAAATGAATTGATTCTTGGAGAATAAGAATCGAATTTTGAATTAGAGATGGAGATAACTGATTTGAGAAATAAATCAGTAAATGGAATGTCATAATAAAACTTAACAAGGTTAAGAACTGAGAGTGGAATAAGAGTTGAAATAGAAATTTGGCTTAGTAAAAGAGAAAGACTGGTTTGAGAACGGATTGATGGGAGATCAACCAAGGATGCTTGGATATGCTGGTTTGATAGCAGATGGCAGAGATAGAGTTGAATGCCCAACAGAGAAGGTACACGTTTATTTTTATGAGTCAGTTTGGGCAAGCCGTTTGGCTGTTTGATTTTCTTTTGGATTGGAGAAGGCCCGGAGTGGCAAGTTCTTGTAGTACCAAGTGAGCCGTGCAGAGGAGATGCCGGCGAGATTCTCTAAAAATTTAAGCTGTTAGGAAATTTTCAGAAATTTTGAAAATATTCGAAATAATAAGGAATTAATATTTTAATTTGAAATAATCAGTTCAGTGGAAACTGGAATTATGAAGTAAACCAAAAAGATTTTTAACCAGGTTATAACAGAGATTGTAGCATTTTCCCTATCTTAGCAATTTCAAGGACGAAATTATTTTAAGGGGGAAGGTCTGTAACGTCTCGCATTTTTGTCGGTTTGTATTTGAATATTTAAATCAGTTTAAATATTGAATTTGTAATATAAGTGGATTTATATATATTAATTAAAACGAAGTTGAACGTATAAAGATATATATTAATTATAATCGAGCCCATAACGACGCTGCAGTTCGTAATTTAACGTTCTGAACTTCAACTGAGTGTACCGGACTCGTTTTGAATCGGAGTTCTTCGAAACGAGAAATGTTGGAATCTGTTGAACTGTATCTTTCCAACGAAAGTGGAAAATAGAGATTTCATCGTACAGATTGCAAGATATGTCCAAATCAAATATTCAAAACGTCGCTGTGAAATCGTATATCGACCGTAACGGTTATTTGATATAACTTGATATCGGGTGCAAATCGGGATAAGGTTTTTTTGAGGTGCAGCGATAATTTAATTTTTAGAATTTTACTGTAATTTTTAATTAATTAAATACGCAACTTTTTATTTGGAGTATTGTGCACCCTATATCGGTATTTCGGGGTTTCAAAATATAAGTCCATCTACCGGTATTATTATATTTTTGGGATCATGGCACATCGCTCGACACTACCGTATGCTCATCTCTGTCCGTAACGGCTTAGACACGAACTGAATCTTACATAACACGATACCCTATAAAGATCTAACCTACCTTAAGAACAACCACCCTTAGTAAACACCGAAGCCATATTTCATGGAGCGTTCCTTTTAAGAAGACATCACAGACTTACTTTTTACCATACTGATGGTGGATGAACATATTTCGAAATGACCATGCATAATAAAGCTATCCTTTCTTTCCCAAGACCAAATATCACCTAAGCGGACCTACAGGAGGAGAGGTGTACATGCTCATCTAACAGTGAACCTACCTGGTACATGCTGCTACTGAAGAGAAAAGATAACCTACCTAGTACCTCCCTCATTACTTAAGTCCTAAGCCATTTAATATAAGGAATATAAAATCACATCACGTCAAGCATGTCATACCTCTTTTAGTCCACGGCTACAAACTTGTACGTGGCTACAATACAGGCCTATTCTTTGCTTGCGAAGGAATTTGTATTATAAATACCCTGAGTCTCCATCTCAGTTCTTCCACAACTAAGATCAAAACAAAAACCCATTTCCTATTTATTCGAACCCAATGGCCTCGCATGGCCAATCACCTCTCTCGCATACCATCTTGCGTATATTATGATGATCGAAATTCTTAAGTAAGCTAAGGATCGAAGGTGGAGGAGGAGTATACTGAGAAGAAGCGCGTGCAAATGAGTGAGGAAAGGGGGAAGTTTGCTGTGAAAACGTGTGTACAGGAGTGAAGATGGGAGCGTGTACTGCTGTGTTGAAGGGAGTATACAAGGAGGGCACGTGGGTGCTGTTGTGGTAGTGGCGTACGGCGTCGGAGATGGGGGAAGAAGACGGTGTTGTGGGTTCCAATGGCCTGTCGAACTGAGGGTGTACTGTGCAGCGAAGTGACTGTGGAGCTGAGAGTGAGCGAGTGGTATGTTATGTGTCTGGCGTAGGTATGGGACGGAGAGGAGAAGAAAATGGGACATGCTGATGCATTTGAGTGGAGTAACAATGCGTTATGGGCATGTTTGTTGCATGAATGGAAGTGGAATAAGTCAGTATTTATTTCTTGTAACGAAAGTGACTGGGAGCGAGACATGCTGTGGACCGTGAAGCGAAGAGGACTGCTGCATGGTGGAGGTGATTATTTGGTTCACGGTGTACTGTAGCATAGTGTATGATGTGAGCAGGCACTAATTTTCTTCACATACACACGCATGGGAGGGTACGGCTTGAAGCGTGCATGGATGGAGAAAATGGATCAGTAGTGGGTGGTTATATGCGTGGTAATGGAGACAAGGGTTGGAGCAAAGCTTGAGGGTGCTGTCGGTATTTGCATGAAAAGCAAACACAAAATGAAGACAAACAAAAGGTCAGTAAGGGTGGCTCCTGTAGCATGCGGTAAAGAATGGGAAAGAAGCTATAGAAGTTGGGCAGTGGATGTTGTTCGTAGGCCTGTCACGTTGGGAGAAGATATAAAGGAAGCTGTTGATTTTAATATTCAAATAGGGGCGTGACTCGTGATGGAGGGTTAGCTTTGTGGTTCCAACGAACCATACGAGTTTGAAATGGAGTGATGGATCGGAGCGTGCTTTCTTATACAGTACTGGAGCTGGCCACGTTCTTCATGCTAGTTTTCTAACCGGTGTGCGATGGACTTAGCGAGATGGAGTAGGAAGAAAACACGGTCATGAAATGGAAGATTGGCGAGATGTATACGGTGAAGTTTCGGTCTGTGTTGTGTGTATCTAGAGGAGCGGAAGCTGATGTGTTTTGAAGCAAATGGTGTAAGAATGGTGAGGTTGGTTTCGAATATACTGGAGTTGATCCGAAGCAGTTCTGGAGCTCATTAGAAATCATGGCAAAATTGAACGCCTGGTTCAAGCAACTGACGCAAATCGTTATTTAACGGTTAACGCGCACTGTGAGTAAAATCACTAACTCTGATCTATTTTAAAATATTGCAATTATATTTTAATGTTGTTTGAATGTTGTGTGATGGTTAATTAGGTTGATTACAATTAATTTGGTTGAATATTATATACCGTTATATATATATGTACACATCATCAGTTGGACACTGATTCCACCGATTAGAATACCCCCTAGTATAGAGTTAGTGTAAATTGTATTGACTAACATCTGTGGATGCGGAAAACAGGTTGGAGGAATCCGACCGGATTCCTTGATAATTATATGTAATGTTGTTTTGTATGAACCCGAATTATATTTAAACTCCATGTGAATATTGATGTTGAACGGAAATTCAACATCTGTTTCGATAAATCAATAAACGATATCAATTTAGAAAGTGATAACAGTCGACCGTAAAACCATCGTTTTGATAAGGAGTGATTGGCCGTCAGGCAAATCAATGAGGTTAATTATAAAAATTATATTTTTATAATTAAAATGAAGATTTAAATTTATAATAGAAGTTCTATTATAAACCAATATTTTAGAGTTCGCTTTTATAAAATAAATAAAAACGATTGTTGACATTTAAATGAGTTTATAAAGCAGAAATTATCCGATGATTAAATATTTGGATGATTAGATTTAAGATAAACAATTTAGAAATATTATTAGATTAATTATATTAATCTAATGTTGAGAAGTAATTAAAATCAGTTAACGAATTTACTGATGGAATGGAGTTGATTTAATCAACTGTTATTTGGGAAAATGGTTATTAGATTAATTGGTCTTTAATTAATCTAATGAAACAGTTTAGAAATAAATTAATCCAAAGTAATGAGATTTAATTACCTTTTGGTTAAGAAGTTATAAATAGAACTGTGGGATAGAGAAAGCGAAGAGCTTATGTTTAATATAAATAATCATAAACAATAGAGATTTCAAAGTAAGAATATGATGTTATAAAACCATAGTTAAAATTAAACAAGAAAATACGATTTGTGGTATAAGGTATTAGAATACAGACTTATATTTGTTCTAAGGTAAGAACGTTATCGATCAAGGTTTGAGAGGTAAATAGAATACCCCAACTTGAACGGTTTCACTATTATCGAGGAACGATATCAGTTTGTGACGGAGATAGATGTTAAGATTAGTAGAAAAGGAATATGGCAGCATATGCAAGTTTAGAACTATAGCGATAAAATAAACGTTGTTGATTTGGCTTAAGCGTAACTGTTATGTCGAGACTAGTTATAACATAGAATATTACAGCGTATGACAAGTTTGAACTATAGCGATAAAATAACGCTGTTGATAAGGTAAGGGTGACTGTAATGTTGAGATTAGTTATAAAGGGAATATTACAGCGTAT
Organism: Allium sativum; assembly: GCA_030737875.1. Lineage (NCBI taxonomy): Eukaryota > Viridiplantae > Streptophyta > Magnoliopsida > Asparagales > Amaryllidaceae > Allium > Allium sativum. Next base: position 867,737,242 of record CM060922.1, read on the forward strand.
GACAAGTTTAGAACTATAGCAACAAATTAACTGCTGTTGATTAGGCTTAAGCGTGACTTTTATATATAGCAGCACTTCCTAGGAAATGAAGCAGTTTAGTCGAAATCCACTTATTCGAAAGTGAGAAATAATGATGTCATAAGAAAAATATAAGAATCTGTTTTAGAAAGGGAAATTGGAGAATCGTGTTAGAAAACGATGACAGCATTTCGATGTTCGAAATGTGATTAGAATTAAACCGTTAGGATTTGGAACTAGAATTCGACGATGTCGAATGTATTAAAAGTAACTATTTTAGGGATTATAATCTGATAGAATAATTAACATTTAGTTTTAAACAAATAAATGTTAATAGGATAGGAGTCAGTATTTAGTTATAAACTTGATATCGATTTGATAAGAAGTTGTCTTAGAAAACAGAGTTTATAAAGTGGATTGGGAATATAAAGTATGAAAGAGGTTTCGGTAAACGAGATAAGTATTACTTGAATAAAGAGTTAATTGATAAAGGTATTCAGATTTCTATAACAGGAATGGTATTCACATTTTTAAGTGAATTATGTTTTAAAAGTAAACGGTTGGCCGATTACAATATTTATAATGAAATTGGAAATATTTTCCAATGAAGATAGGGTATACGATCCAAGTGTAGAAACCAAGGAATGTGAAAAGAATGAAAATGTTTCGAACGTTAATAACGTATGTTTCTGGAATATGAAAGAACAAGAGTTTTATAATAACTGGAAATGTTTTCCAAGAGTGTAAAAGGGTAAATCGGGAGTATAGTAATATCCGGTAAGATATGGGAATTCGAATAATAAAAATGAATGTCAAATAAAAAGTACCCGTGGTTGTGTGATATTAGTTGTACATCTAAATGAATGTTGTTTTTACTTCGATAGTTAAATAACCGATTATCGAAGTGTTTTGACCATCGTTGTCAATATGGAGAGACCGGTTGGATATATTATCCGGAAACCACTCCGTATAGGCATAAGCGTTGCGAATTAGATATGCTGAAGATAATTGAAGACGGAGTTAAATGCAAGGGTCGTCCAGTCCCAGAATGATGTTTTCTTTCTGTTTGTCCAGTCCTAGGACAACTTGTATGGACGAGTGTCTGACAGAGTATTTCCAACGGTCACGCCGTTAATTTTACGAATATACCAAGTTGGTGGGCAGAAGATAACTTCTCTTTATTCTACACCCAGTGTGCATTTGTGTAATCAATGTGTGATTACGGATTTGACGATGTGACATTCAAAGTGAATGGTGATTAGATGTTCTGAAGATAGACGTAGCCTCTAGTCTCACAACCAGGAATGACAGAAGTTGGGCTAGGCAGCATGGCTAGTTGGGTCATCCCCAAGCAGGGTGTATTGTCACCGATCTAGAGAAAATTCATATTTATACTTCTTTTCGATTCTGAATCTTCGGATGACGGTTGGATGGCCTACAACCGGGGTGGCAATATATTCGCGTCACTCAAGCTAAATGAGTGAGCGGTCATGTGTGGCCGGGTTGCAAGACGTTCTTGTTGAACCCTGAGTGTATCCCCTCTAGAGTACACTATTCAGAAGGTGCTCCCATACCTTGTCTGTTGAAAACCATTCTCCGATAAGCGCCCTGCGGTTTATGATTTTATACTATATATATGTGGAACGTGAGATGCAAGCGTTCTGCTACTTGGATAATTATTTGTTTAGACATTATCATAATATCACTGTTTTTGATATCAAAGTAATTTGGGTTATAGTAAGGTAAAAGCCGTCCATGTTTATGTGTGGGCTGGTCTTACTATTATCCTTTTGTTTCAAAAGGATTTTCTTCAAAGTAAAACCGTATAGTTGGAATTTACTCACACCAGTCCCATGACTGACCCAGAGTTTATTTTGTTTGTTTTCCCTAAACTCTTGGGTGCCCAAATTTGTACAGGCAATCAAGTGTTTCAGGCTTTGCAGATTCACTTGGAGGAGCTCAAAAGCAGGAAGCTTCACCATTAGTTATGTAGAGTTATTTCCGCTGTGATATGATGTATTGTACTCTGATAATGGTATGTATATACAATACAGTTTTGTATTCAAAGTTATGTTATATAATACATCTTATTTTGTTCCGCTGCGAGTTTCGTGTTACTCTGATTCTGTTCAGTTGTGATCTTCTTCTTCTTCTATTCTATTAGTTCTATCTTTTCTTTCTCACCCTCTAAATTCTTCTATTAATGTCCCGGTATTTTTCGATACTTGAATAGTCAACAGTGTGTTTTTATGTTGATTTTCTGGGTCGAAAATTCCCGCCATTACACAGACCCCCCACCTGCGACAGTAACCTCCGGTTCGACTGAAAATGTGAGTTTTTACATGATTTTAATTTTTTCCAGTTTTAAACAGAAATATCATTATATAACCTGATCTTTAATGTATATATATATGGCACTAGAATAAAGATGTGATTTTTATATAGTAGAAATAATAAAGATGTGATTTTTATGTAGTAGAAATAATAGAGATGTGATTTTTATATAGTAGAAATAATAAAGATGCGATTTTTGTATGATAAAAATGCGATTTTTATATAACATGTGAATAAAGATATGATTTTTATGTTAAAAATATAATCTTTAGTTCATGAAGAAAAGTATGATTTTTGTGATAAGAAAAACATTTTTATTATGAAGTATAAAATATAAAGATCCGATTTTTAGAAATAAAAAGATTAAATTTTTATTATATATATGTTGAAATAAAAATGTGATTTTTATAGCGATGATATGAAAATTCGATCTTTATATTAGAAGTAGATATATAAAAATAAAATTTTTATATAGTGATCAGGATAAAAATAGAATTTTTATCTATATAGTAGCGGTGTAAAAATAGAACTTTTATCTATATAGTAGCGGTGTAAAAATATAATTTTTATCTATATAGTAGCAGTGTAAAAATAGAATTTTTATCTATATAGTAGCGGTATAAAAATGTGATTTATATATATATAGAGAGAGTGAATATAAAAGTGCGATTTTTATATATATATAGTGGACATGGACAACGAAATTGACAAACGGCGAGCACGACGAAGATTTCTACATATGAAGAGTCGTGGCATTTGGTTTAGCTAGTCGGTAAGAACTTCTCACTTTAAATCTTGTTTTCTAGTTAAAATATATACTAGGATGCAGACGGTGCTTAGCAACACCCGACACTTGTCGTCCACAGACCATAGACGACTTATACGCTTGTTTGATGTGTTGTGAAGTTTGTTTGTGATGTTGATGTGAAATGGATAATAAAAATTCATGTGTTGAAATAGATTAATTAACGTTAAAAATATAATTTTTAACATGAATATGAATAAATAAATATTCATTTACAAATCGGACGGAATGTTTATGTACACCTATTTGAAGGATATTGATTGGGATGATAAATTTTATACGTCGCCCAACTGCACAAATAATATTCAGTGTTTGCGGATTGAAACCCATATGCGTGTTGGGATGATATTTGACATACACTAATCCCAATTGTTTAGTGATGTGTCGATCGTTTGATCGACAGACTGTATGAGCGTTAATTATTTATATTTATTGCTTATGCAGTTGTGTGACACACTTTGGATGATGGTTAATTATTTGTCGTTGCTATTATATACATATGTTGTAGAAAATCCATATAATTAACATTATATGGTAATTGATTGGTCCTCATTCCAATATAGAATAAATATTCATGTGTTGAATAGAAAACCGAAAATATATTCACGTGTTGAATAGAATGAAAATTCATGTGTTGAATAAAATAAATATTCATGTATCGAATGAAATAAATATTCATGTGTTGAATAAAATAAATATTCATGTGTTGAATAGAATAAACATTCATGTGTTGAATAAAAGCTGTGTTGATTAGATTGACACCATTTTAGCGTGAATGATATTTATATCAATTTTATTCATTTTTATAATGAATATAGAAAAGAAAGTGATTTCAAAATTTAACGTTTTGAAAATATTATCATTTGTATATCGATGATGTGGAATATTCAATTTTGATTAGAAATTGAATATAATGTTGAAATTATTTTGAAAACGAATTTAAAATGATTTATAAAATACGTTTTAAACGGAAATCGACGAAGTATATATTATATATATAATATAATGGCCTGAATAGAACGCGCCGCGCCGTGGCAGTTCGCGAATTTCGACCATTGGCTTCAAATGAATATTGCGGGAGATCCGACCGTCGGATTCTCCCAAAACCGGAACCGTTGGGTTCGTATCGAAAATAGATTTCTAACGAATAATAGGGATTTGAAATATAACGGTTGGATTTGGAATTATGCCTAAATCAAATTTGGAAAAGGTCGTTGTAAGTGCAGTTCGATGGCCATTGATGAAAATCGACTATACGGGCCTTGATAAAATCATTAAATAATTTGTGTAAAATCATGAGAACTGATTTCTGAAGAACCGGGATGAAAAACTCCATATTTGAAAAGATAAAAATAGATTTTTATCGAAATGAACTAGTTTTAAACTAGAATTATAGTTCTATATATTTTTAAAATAAATAAAGTGGATTTGAAATGGTTTTGAAAATAACCAGAATTTCCAATAATTGAATTGGAATGGATTTGAATTGAAATTATCTTTAGAATATTTCGATGTTGGATTTCGTGATTATACAAATACTGTTGTGGAAATTTGAAAGATATATTTATATCGTTATTTCCAATACGATATTTGATGGTCGTAGAATTTGATATTGAATATAAGCCGATATATTTTCTATTCAGAGCCTTGTATTTAATGTCAAATGTGATTTGAGTTTGTCGCGAATTGTAATAGCCCGGAAATTCTGAGCCAGTTTAAAATTTTTATTTTGGCAATTTTAGCGAATTTTGAATATTTAAAATAGATTATTTTAAATAATATCGACGAGAAATTTATTTTGAATATATTTAGAATGTATATATTATACGCGTCGTCGTTAGAATATAAATATTTATTTTAAATTATAAATAGAATTGAAAATGGCGCAGTAGTTCGATAATTCGATTTCAAACTTCAATTGAATGTACCGGGTGCAAAACAATCCGGATTTTAGTGAAACCAAAAATAATAGGATCTAATTGGGAATATCTTTCCAACGAATCCGAAAAATCAAAATTTCATAGCGGGGATCAAAAGATATGTCTAGTTGAAAATTCTGAATAGTCGCTATGGAATTCAGGCCCTTAAAAATGGAAATTTTGCAAACGACCTCGGATTTCGACGACACCAATTTTGTTGGGTCCGTGATGTCAAATTATTGTTAGATTTCAAATTTCATAATTTTTTTGATTCAATATGTGAGCGTGGCAAAGGAAAACGCGTTTGACCAGTTTTAGTTGATTTTAATCGACTGGAAAATGTCCATTTATCTAACGGTCTCAGAATTCGACGAAACTAGTTTTGTTAGGACCGTATCGCCAATACGAAGCTAGAAAATATTTTTCAGGAATTTTTCTAGTTAGTATGTGACCCCGGTAAATTGAAATGCGCGTTCAAATTCAATATATAGAGTTATATATTGATTTCAATGAAAACTGATCGAAACGATCGAATCAGCCTACGATACATATCCCATTGTGTTCGGAATGGGGGTAAAACGCTATGGATGATAGGCGGTGGGCCTATTTTTGAGGTCGAAAATAAAAGTTTCTTTTTGGTGGAAGATAAAATAATTAAATAATAAATTAAAACTCTCTCCTCTCCTTTATCTCTCTCTGACCCCCCACCCCTTTATTCATTCGTTCAGAACAGAAATTAGAAAAAAAAGTAGCAGCCGTAGCTGCGATCCACCACCACAAACCCCCCAGGCGACGCGCCACCGCGCCACGATACCACCCCCCCAAACCCCTCTGCTGCGATCGACGATACCCCGCCGCCAAATCCCTCATCCGCGATCGACGAAACACCCCCCCCCCCCCAGGCGCCGCGCGACACATCGAAGCCCCCCCACCCCCGAAGCCGACTATTGCACCCCCTCCTCCGATCAAAGTAAGTTTTAATTACTAATCTAATTTTATTTTCAGTTTTAATTAAAATTAGCATAGGTAAAAACCGATTTTATTATATAGAGATTTAGGATTTTTAAAAACCGATTTTGTATGATTTTTAAAACTGAAAATTTCATGACTTTAAAACTGAAAATTACGTGATTTTTATATTGTAAAAGACGTGATGTTTATATGGTAAAAGACGTGATTTTTATATGGTAAAAGACGTGATTTTTATATGGTAAAAGACGTGATGTTTATATGGTAAAAGACGTGATTTTTATATGGTAAAAGACGTGATTTTTATACGGTAAAAGATGGGATTTTTAGTAGTGAAAAGGCGAGAGTTTTAAATAGAAAGGCGAATTCTTTATATATGTAGCAAAATAAAAATGTGATTTTTATGGTGATGAAATTGAAAAGGTAAAATCTTTATAGTTGAAAAGGCGAGATCTTTATATGGAGAATAACGAAAAAAAGGATTTTTATATATTGAATAACGAAGTAAAATTTTGACTTTTATATAATGAATTGCGATGTAAAAATATGATTTTTATATATTGAATAGCGAAGTAAAAATTTGATTTTTATATATTGAATAGCGAAGTAAAAATTTGATTTTTATATATTGAATAGCGAAGTAAAATTTCGATTTTTATATATTGAATAGCGAAGTAAAAATTCGATTTTTATATATTGAATAGCGAAATAAAAATTCGATTTTTATATATTGAATAGCGAAATAAAAACTCGATTTTTATATATTTAATAGCGAAGCGAAAATTCGATTTTTACATATGTAGAGAATACGGGCAACGAAGATGACAAAAAGGCGAGAACGACGAAGGTTTCTGCAAAAGAAGAGCCGTGGAGTTAGGATAGCTGTTTGTGAGAATTTTTCACTTTTCAATTTCTTTTTCTAGTTATATATATATACACTAGGATGCAGACGGTGTTTAGTAGCACCCGACACCCGTCATCCACAGACCATGGATGGCTTGTTCGTTTGATTGATGTGTTGTGAAATTTGTTTGTGAAGTTGATGTGAAATAGATAATAAAATATTTATATAGTTAAAAATATTTTATCATTAAAATTATAATTTTTAACGTGAAAGTGAATAAATAAATATCTATAAACAAATCGGCCGATTTGTTTATATACACTGATTTGATTAATATTGATTGGGTCGATAAATTTTACACATCGCCCAACTGCACAACTAAAATCTGTGTTTGATAGTTTGAAACCCCAACCGGGTGTTGGGATGAAATTTGAAGTTCACTCATCCTGATTGATTAAATATGTCGATCGATTGATTGACAGGCTGTTATAAGCGTTAGATATCTATATTTGATGCTTATACAGTGTTGTCCACTTTGGTTGATGGTTGATTATTTTTCAATGCTATTATATACGTGTGACGTATGAAAATCCATATAATTAACATTATATGGTGATTGATTGGGCCTCATTCCAATTTAGAAAATAAAGGATATTATAAAATAAAGGTTCATGTGTTGACTGTACTCATCCGTTGAGATTAGTCATGTGTTGAACGAAATATTTTAACAATAAAATTTACATCTTTATCAATATAAAATAAAGGTTCATGTGTTGACTGTACTCATCCGTTGAGATTAGTCATGTGTTGAACGAAATATTTTAACAATAAAATTTAAATCTTTATCAATATAAAATAAAGGTTCATGTGTTGACCGTACTCATCCGTTGAGATTAGTCATGTGTTGAACGAAATATTTTAACAATAAAATTTACATCTTTATCAATATAAAATAAAGGTTCATGTGTTGACCATACTCATCCGTTGAGATTAGTCATGTGTTGAACGAAATATTTTAACAATAAAATTTACATCTTTATCAATATAAAATAAAGGTTCATGTGTTGACAGTACTCATCCGTTGAGATTAGTCATGTGTTGAACGAAATATTTTAAAAATAGAAATATTTGAATAGAAAACGAAATGAATTGGATTCAAATAGAAAACGAAATGAATTTGATTCAAATAGAAAACGAAATGAATTTGATTCAAATAGAAAATGAAATGAATTGGATTCAAATAGAAAACGAAATGAATTTGATTTGAATGGAATTTGAATTGAATTGAATAGAAAACGAATTTGAATTGAATCAAATAGAAAACCAATTTGAATTGAATAGAATAGAAAACCAATTTGAATTGAATCGAATAGAAAACGAATTTGAATTGAATTGAAATTTGAATTGAAAAGAAATGAATTCTAAAACGAATTTATAAGGAAAAATTCAATTTTGATTTGAATTGAAATGAAAGTTGAAATTGTTTTTGAAACGAATTTAAAACTATTTATATAATTCGTTTTAAATAGTAATCGACGAAATATATATTATATATATTATATATATAATATAATGGCCTGAATAGAACGCGTCGTGCCGCGGTAGTTCGTGAATTTCGACCATTTATTCCAAACGGACATTACGGAGATCCGACCGTCGGATTCTCCTAAATCCGGAACCATTGGGTTCGTATCAAAAAGAGCTTTCTAACGAATATTAGGAATTTGAAATCTAACGGTTGGATTTGGAGATACGTCCAAATAAAATTCGAAAAAGGTCGCTATAGGTGCAGTTCGATGGCCGTTGATGGAAATCGACTATACAGGCCTTGATAAAATTATTAAAAATAGTAGTAATTTGTATAAAATCATAAGAAGCGATTTGGGAAAAATTGGGATGAAAAACATCATATTCGAAAAGATAAAAATAGATTTTTATCGAAATGAACTAGTTTTGAACTGAAATTAAAACCCATTTATTTTTAAATAAATAAATTGGATTTGAAATGGGTTTAAATAGAATTGATTCATGGGTTTATCGTGAACTGTGTTTTAAATAACATTTGTTCTTTAACCCGATAGTAAATAGAATGTGATTTGGGTTTGTCGTGAACTGTGTTTTAAATAACATTAGTTCTTTAACCCAGTAAAAGGAGTTTTAATGAATCTGCAATTAGATTGAATTGTGAATTGATAATCTAAATTATCAAATTTAGAAAATGAGCGAGAATGGAGTATTACCAGTTTTGCTCCAAAGCGATAGTTAAATCTTTAATTAGATTTGAACGTGAAATGGTAATTAATTTTACCGATAACACCGTGGTATTAGATATGGAGTATTACCAGTTTTGCTTCATGGGATGAATAGGTTGGGATTGGGAAATAAAATAAATAATTAATTCGGTGTGGTTCGCTAATCTCGACTAGTTTAGAAAACCATAATTTGGTTTGAAACGACATCCAAAGGAAGATTAAAGGATAAATTTTAAAGAATTTATCTTGGATAAAATTAATGGGAACCTTTCCCTAAGAATGTGGAATTTAAAAACTAGCTGTAGGTTAGTTAAGAGGATTGGTTTCCTGGATATTGATCTGATGTTGGTTTCGGCCTTCGGGGTTAATATTTGGGAAATTGTTCTCTTGCTGATTTACGGTTAGTGACTAATGAATTGGAATGAGGCGTATGTTGTGTTTATGTAACATTTGTTTTCAATATACGCGGGTTGTTCGGAAAGGCCGGGTTTATACCCATTCTGAATAACCGATTCGACGATAAGTCGAAGATGAAGACGATGGTCGAAGAACGGAAGTCTTCACATCGTTTGGATAATTACTGACGATCCTGATTGGGCTGTACACCCAAGAGGATGGAAATAGTTGGTGATCGTCCAGACGTACTTGGAGATGGATGGATATGCGAGGAAAGTGCCTCCGGTTTCGTTCAGACCCAGAACGAACTTGTAAATGGATTGTGTGTCTGACATTGGATTTTATTCTATGTTGATTGATTTCTATTAAATATATATCTGTTTGGCGGCGGAGAATTTATTCTCTTGCTTAACGCCCTTCTCTGAGACGTACGAGCTTAGAGGTTATATATCGATAGATATCAATCGCATGGCATGAATTGCCTGTGTGGCACGCTGAGATATAATTATCAAGGCTTCTGTTGAAAAGCAAAGTCTTGTGGTTGATGATCAAAGCACGGCCTCTGTGGCGTAGCTTTGTGTATAGCGTGAATTCGCGAGCCTCACACCTCGGTATGAGTTAAAAACGGGATACGGACCGCTGGGAGAGCACGACGTTTCTTTCTAGCTTTGGAGGTGTTAGTGACTTACCAGCCCTGACATTTATATACTTTTCACCTATGTGGTTGTTGGAAGCGAGGCGCCTCGATATTAGGTCTGTAAGGACCGGGAAACGTGTGTTCAGGAATTGCCAATCCTCTAACGTAAGTGAGGATCGGCCCAGCCGATCCAGGGTTGCCCAGAGTGCGTAGCCCTGAGACATTTGCTAGAGTGTCTCGAACGCGGAGAGGAGCTAGCCCCTTGCCACGACTCATGACGGAAATCCAATTTTCAATACGTGTATTGCGGTTTTAATTGTAGAACTAGTATGGCGACATGATAGATGGTACCCATGCCGTCTATGATTTATATTTATGATTGAAATTGTTTTGACACTATACACTTATTATAGTATCAAATGATTTGTTTTAAACGTACCAAGCATGTTTGGCTATTATAAGGGAAAACCCTATCCTCCGACTTGCTTGCATTGTGTGATGGGACCTGGGTCTTATAATAGCTTCATTTTTTCAAAGAGCATTGCGCTGTTTTGTTATATGCACTAGTATTCTTGGGAGGAAACCCGTTCCGTGTTATACGGCGTGGTCCCTTGAATTACTCTCTTTTAAAGTAAAGTTTTAAATAACTGTTTTAGTTCTCACACCAGTCACATGACTGACCTGGAGTTTATTGTTTTAACCTAAACTCTGGGTGCCCTCATTTTCCACACGGGCAGCTAGTAGTTTTGGTTTTGCAGATTTATATTCACAGGATCCTGATTTACAGCTGGAACGATGCTCGGAAAGCTCTGTATCCGTGTATTACTTTCAGTTGTGTTTTATATTGTTTTCCGCTGCTATGTAATTTATTGTAATCTCTGATATTTATGAATGTAATTTATTCATTTATACTCTATATATTCTTGTATCTGATGGAATTGTTGTAATAACAATGAAATGTTCTTCCGTCTGCGTTCTGATTTGTCTTGTCCTCACAGTAATTCGTTCTTTCTCATCTCTTCGGAGACCGGGGAAGTTCGGGTCGCTACACGAATGGTGTCTTCATTAACACTGTTCTTAAACCCAGTTGAGAAATAGATTAAATCTTTTTATTTCGATTTAATAAGTGTACCAACTAAATGGAATTTAATTGGAATTGAATTTGAACTGATTTTTGGGTTTACCGTGAACGGTGTTTTAAAAAACACTTGTTCTTTAACCCGATAATTAATGGAATGTGATTTTGGGTTTATAGTGAACCATGTTTTAAATGAAATTGATTCTTTAACCCAGTTAAAGCCAGGATGTGATTTTCCCAAGTTAAATAATCATGGATATTGATTTTTAGGAAGATTAAAACTAAGTGGAGTTTTAATGAATTTTTAATTAGATTGAAGTGATCGAGAATGGAGTATCACCAGTTTCGCTCCACGCATTAGTTAAATCTTTAATTAGATTTGAACGTGAAATGGTAACTGAATTTACCGATAACCCCGTGCTGTTAGATATGAAGTATTACCAGTTTTACTTCATGGGATGAATAGGTTGGGATGGGGAAATAAAATAAATGATTACTTCAGTGTGGTTCGCTAATCCCGACTAGTTTGAATTGATATTCAAAAGAAGATTAAGGAATAAATTTAAAGAATTTACCTTTGATCAAATTAATGGGAACCTTTCCCAAAGTATAAGAATATTTGAATAAAAGAATATTCTGAATTGGAATGAAGCGTATGTTGTATTTGTGTAACACTTGTTTATTATATATGCGAGTTATTCAGAAAGACAGGGTTTATCCCATTCTGAATAACTGATTCGACGTGGTGTCGACGATGAAGACGATGGTCGAACACCGGAGATCTTCACGTCGTTTGGGTGATTACTGATGATCTTGATTGTGTCGTACACCCAAGAAGAGGGAATCTGTTAGTGATCGTCCAGACGTACTTGGAGATCGATGGATATGCGAGGTACAAGGTGCCTCCGGTTTCGTTCAGACCCAGAACGAACATATGAATGGACTATGTGTCTAACATTGGATTTTATTCTGTGTGATTGATTACTATTAAATATATATCTGTTTGGCGGTGGAGAATTTATTCTCTTGCTTAACGCCCTTCTCTGAGACGTACGAGCTCAGGGGTTATATATTGATGGATATCAAACGCTTGTAGTGATTTGCCTGTGTGGCATGCTTAAGTTGCAGTTGATCAAGGCTTCTGTTGAAAAGCAAAGTCTTGTGGTTGATGATCAAAGCACAGCCTGTGTGGCACAGCTTTGTGTAGCGTTGATTCGTGAGCCTCACACCCCGGTTGTGAACCAAAAACGGGAGAGGACCTCAGGGAGGACATGCGTTTCCTTCTAGCTAGGGTGGTGTAAGTGACCTACTAGCCCTGACATTTATATTATTTTCACTAGTGTGGTTGTTGCTGTTGCGAGGCGCCTCGGATATATCGGTGACTGTGTGGAGCCGTTGGGCTCATTTACGCCCCAAAGGGCGGGGAAACGCAGTTTTCAGGCATTTTAATCCACATCGGTGGACCGGCCCTGACGATCCAAGGGACGATGCGTTCTGTTAGAGGAATTTTTCATTTTGTTTTGGCCGATCAGTGAACTATGAAATGTATTCTTCTGATTAAAAATTAATTGTATATTTAACTTGGTTGTATTATTTACTTTATATTTACTATAACTTTAGTTTTTTCTTAAGCAATCATATCAGTTAGCCTGTTATTTAGTTATTGGTGTATTTAAATGATTATATATTTTTAATAAAATTAGGACATGAAATGATAAATGGGTGAGATTTTGTATAGAAAATTATAATTGGGACAGAAAATGATATATGATTTCACTTATAACTCCATTTCAATGTATAATTACAAATGGAGCTAAAATCTTTTTATATTAAAAGAATACTGCATTTAAATGTATAGGTACAAATGTTATATATAAAACCATGATCCTTCTTAATGTAAGATAACCGAAAAACATTTTGCATAGTTTTTATTGTTGTATGTATATTTGATCCAAAACAAATATTATAAAAGATTAAAGGTTATTTAATTTGACGTACTGGATGTTACTGTATACATGATTTTAAAAAGATATACGCATTTATCTTTTTTTAATAATAATGAAATAAAATATTAAGCTGTTCTTATATATCATAGTTACTAGTACATGTTAAAAATATGTATAAAATTTCTTTTGATTTGATATTCTTAAAATAGGTGTACAATTTTTTTTTAATAACATATAGAAAAGATAAAATCATATATGTTTTAGATGTTTGAATTTAAGTTTTGTATTTTATGCTTCACTTAATTTTGATATCTTTGACATTTGTACTTTTCCCTCATATAAAACATATTCAAGTAACAAAATTAAACAATAGAAGGAAAGAAATGATGAATTGACTCTAGCAATTTTATGTTTCCTTTATTTTTAACATGGTGATTTCAGTTATTTATAAATAATAAATGCTTATTTATTTTTTTGAAAATGCTATATCCCTGTATTATGTTTTAATATGTTTATTTTTTTTATAATGATTATTATATGGCATAATGTAGTTGATTTGTCCATCTTCCAGTTCAATGAAGACTTCGTCAATTTCTACTTCAAATTTTACCGCGGCAGTAGGAATTAAGCTTTACCACCACAGAATCCCACCAAAGTTGAGGACTACGAAGGCAGGGTTTGAATGTGGGGAAGAAGTTTTATGGTTGCTCCATGTGGCCTGTAAGTATAAATTAAGTATTTTTAGTTGGTTTGTCGATTAATGTATTTTTAGTGCCATTGAAGTTGAGAATTTAACATATGTGCAGAATGATGATTGTGAGTTTTTTATGTGGCATGAAGAAGTTCTTAAAATGAATAACAATGCTAAAATGGAAGATAGCAATGTTAAATTGATGGAAAAAGAAAATTATATATTACATTTGCTCATGGAAAAGAAGAATCTTTAAGAAAAGTTGCTGAAGCAAAAGCGAAAGAGGGTAAAAGTTGATGAGATTGTAGCTGATATGAAGGTAGAGATGGCTTTAATGTGCTTTAAATGTGGAAATCATGAGAAAGGAAAAAAAAAATCTTTGCAAGAGCTTTAGCTATGTCATGGATCATGTTTGGGATTATTTTGTGTATGCTTATAGCAATGTAATGTATTGAGGTATAGTTTTTATTCATATTTTTTTCCTTTTGGGAGTTGATTAAATTTGATGTGTAATTTTTTATGTTTTGAAACGAAAATATGAATGGTGTTTTATTATGAGTACTAAGATTATCCTGATGTAGAAGAAAGATAACTAATTATATATTTTTTTTGAGAATAATTTAAGTTTAACTGAATTTTGCGATTATATTGTGATGGCTGATGTCGAAAACTTTTTAATGAATTTGATAATGAATATCTATTGTATGATAAAGTTATTCACATAATTGAGCTTGACTTTGTAATATGTATTGAATGTTCTGTTTTCTAAAAACAAATTGTATATTTTCAACAAACAATTAACATATGACATATGTGTACAATTTTTTTTTAAAATATGAATTTTTTTTTGAAAGATAGAAGCAACTATCTTTTTTAAATATGAAATTAAAAAAATAGTCTACAAAATGTTGTTGATTGTAAATAGTAATACTTGTTTAAAAAGATATACGTATTTATCTTATTTACTACATTATCAATATAAAGTTGATGTATGGTTTTATAAAGGTAAATGTATATATCTTTTTAATGTTTGTAATATTTAATAAGATAAAAACAATTACCTTTTTAAATAAATTATATCTTTTAAAAAAACATATTAATTTTTCAATATAAATTGTGAAATTATATTTTTGTATATACATGGAATGTAATTTTTTATAAAAAAATTTAAAATCTATTTTTTAAATGAATATATCATTTTCAACATTATCTATGTAATAATGTAGAGAAAAGATAAATATATTTATCTTTTTGAATAGTTTATGTTTTTCCCATAAAATTTATACATTTTCAAAATATAAATATATTCCAAATACACGTTATCACACTACATAATATATACATTATATGTTTTTATATGATTATGAGTAAGTGAATTTGCCATATGTTGCAACTAAAAAACTAAGAGAATCATATCATTTGTATATGTTAATTATCTTAAAAATATAAATACATATACCTTTTTGCAAAAGTTATATGTTTTCATGCAATATAATATACAAGGTTTTTATTTAGTAAAATATAATTACAACTATGGTGTTTACAATGTCATTCACAATTTTTACCCAGAATTTTAACTACATGAATGGAATTCACATATAATTCCATTTATACTTCATTAGTAAAATGTTTCCCAATTCCATTTTTTTACACAGCAAACAAACGCAATATGTGGAACTTTTCCTACAGAAGAAGAAACTGTAATATTTCTCTAAACACAGGTAATCATTTCCTGTGTGAAAAATTTATTAATTTGTTGTTGTATTTATCATATTTACAAAATATATAAATATATATATATATATATATATATATATCTTCTTTACCATCTTTATGTTAGTGTGTATGATTAATTGCTAAATTTTTTTAGTGTGTATGATTAATTGACGTATTTTCTTATTCGGTATGATTAAATGATATCAAAATTGTAATTATTCCAATTAGTAATTCATTACTGTTAATGGAAGTATATATAAAAAGATAAAACTAATTTTATCTTTTTCAAACTGTAAACAACATAAGATTATAATTTGACATTTAAATAATTATACAATTATATAATAACGTATTGAAACAAAAATACATTACAGAACACAAATACTCAGACAACATGAACCTATTAACTTTACTACATACAACAAACTTAAATTACAAAAAAATAAAACTATTTATCTTTTTCATGGCAATTATTAATTTAGTTTGTAGTGAAGATGAAATTTAAACTATTTATTATAGAAGTTATTATAGAAGTTTTATAAAATGTAAACAAACAAGCAATACTAAAAGGTAGTGAATTAGCATGATTCACGCCTGAATATATTAAGTACCATAAAGCAACTAGCATTCATGTTTTTACAGCATATATACAAACAAAAAGCAGGCTATCGCAACATATCAGCGATCAATACATACAGCCTGGCCAACAAAAGATCATAAACATCATATTACATATTACATTATACAAATGACATTAAACTAAAGCCATTGGTACCCATCTTCAAGCATTGTGTCCAGTAATGTGTCTCAACCGTTTGCGAACCCTGTCTTCAATGCACTCAATATGCCTCCTCCTTGCCATGCCTTCCAATGGATGTGGAAGGCCACCTGCGCTTTTCCTTAGCAATACCACTCCCGACTTAATGGGCCTTTTGCCTCTCCTCCTGCTAGTTGTACATGATTGTTCACCAGAGTTAGTTATAGCCAATTCATTGTCTCCACCACCAAGATTAACATCATCATCTTCACCACCAAGATCATAGTTCTCCCCCTCCTCATACATAAGGCTGTCTCCAGATTCCTCACCACCAACATCATCATTCTCACCATCCTCCAGCCCAATATCCTCGTCATCATATTCTCCACCTACTTCAAAGCACCACTGGGATCACCCACAACCTCCTTCACAGCATTCTCATCATTCTAAACCACTACATCGTGTTTAGCATTCAAAATATTCATTCTATCATCGTCATCTCTGACAAAAACGCTTCTACGAAGCTCCCTTCTATCTACTTCATCAGATAATTCTCCAACCACCTTCGATATCGACACTTCATGAAAAAGGCCTTCAACAGGGACAATAACATATGGTGGTAGATCCATTGCCTCATCAATTAAGAACAACGCCCTTAAAGAAGAAAAATCTGGTGCATGCAATACTCCACGTTGAAGTCTGGACACGTCTCCCAAATCAGCCAACGCCGTCTTGAGGGAATTTAAGATTCTACATACTAAAGGCACATTCTTGAGAGCAACTCAAACATAGATTCTTTTCTTAGTCATGCTTCCATATTGCGGACTCCACCTTTTCAAATTGAATACTCCTTTCGGATCAAAAAGAGAATAGTAAAGATTCTCAATCAACAACGAAGGAGGAAATTTCACAATAAAATCATCTCCAAATTTCCTAACCGTCCAGAGCCAACTGGGTGCTCTTCTACCAATATTAGATCGTAAGAGGTTTTCCAGCTCAATGATAGAGAAAGCGCCACGTGCAATGGAAATAACTACCATTGATCTAGCCCATTTAAAATCATCAGGAAAAGAAGCGGTTGAAATTTTAGGGGGAAATTTAGGGTTCGCCACATTTTTGGGGTTTTTGAGATTAATTTTACAATTAAATCCTTTATGCCTGGTTTTATTGCAACTGAAGCAGACAACAGGATTTGGACAGCTCTTTGCCCAGTGATCTGAATATCCACATCTGAAGCAACTGTAACGGCAAGGAATTTCGCTCGATCCGAATCGATTGTTAAACCGACTAAGACCGTTCGAAAACCCCTGATCGTTTGAGAACAGGACAAATCGGAACGCAGACGGAAGAACATTTCATTGTTATTTCAACAATTCCATCAGATACAAGAATATACAAAGTATAAATGAATAAATTACATTCAACAAATATCAGAGATTTAAATTACATTTAAATACATTGCAGCGGAAAAATGTACAAAATACAACTGAAAGTGATACACGGATACAGAGCTTTCCGAGCATCGTTCCAGCTGTAAATCAGGACCCTGTGGATATAAATATGCAAAATCAAAACTACTAGCTGCCCGTGTGGAAAATAGGGGCACCCAGAGTTTAGATTAAAACAATAAACTCCAGGTCAGTCATATGACTGGTGTGAGAACTAAAACAGATATTAATATTGGTTTTAAAGTTTGGTAAATCAAGGGACCACGTCGTATATCATGGAACGGGTTTCCTCCCAAGAATACCAGTGCATAGAACAAACAGTGCAATGCTAAATAAAGAAAAATGAAGCTGTTATAAGACCCAGGTCCCATCACACAATGCAACGCAAGACGGAGGATAGGGTTTTTACCTTATAACAGCCAAATCATGCTTGATACGTTTAAAACACATTATTTGATACTATTATAAGTGTATAGTGTCAAAACAATTTCAAATCATAAATATCAATCATAGGCGGCATGGGTACCATCTATCATGTCGCCATACTAGTTCTACAATTAAAACCGCAGTATCACGTATTGGAAATTGGATTCCATCATGAGTCGAGGCAAGGGGCAAGCTCCTCTCCACGTTCGAGACACTCTAGCAAATGTCCCAGGACCCCACTATGATCCTTGGATCTTCAGGGCCTGTCCTCTCTTACTTTTGAGGATTGGCAATTCCTGAACACACGTTTCCCAGTCCTTACAGACCTATATCCCAGGCGCCTCGCATTCCAACAACCACACAGGTGAAAAGTATATAAATGTCAGGGCTGGTAGGTCACTGACACCACCCTAGCTAGAAAGAAACGTCGTGCTCTCCCTGCAGTCACTATCCCGTTTTTGACTCATACCGAGGTGTGAGGCTCGCGAATTCACGTTATACACAAAGCTACGCCACACAGGTCGTGCTTTGATCATCAACCACAAGACTTTTCTTTTCAACAGAAGCCCTGATCAATTGCCACTTACGCGTGCCACACTGGCAATTCACTCCATGCGACTGATGTCCATCGATATACAGCCTCTGAGCTCATATGTCTCAGAGAAGGGCGTTAAGCAAGAGAATAAATACTCTGCCGCCAAACAGATGTATATTTAATAGAGATCAATCAACACAGAATAAAATCCAATGTCAGACACACAATCCATTTACAAGTTCGTTCTTGGTCTAAACGAAACCTGAGGCACTTTCCTCGCATATCCATCGATCTCCAAGTAACTCTGGACGATCACCAACTGTTTCCCTCACATTAGGTGTACAGCCCAATCAAGATCATCAGTAATCACCCAAACGATGTGAAGACTTCTTGTCTTCAACCACCGTCTTCATCTTCGACATCTCGTCGAATCGGTTATTCAGAATGGGTATAAACCCGACCTTTCTGAATAACCCACGTATATGATAAACAAATGTTACACAAACACAACAGACGCCTCATTCCAATTCAGAATATTCTTTTATTCACAAAATCACATTCTTAGGGAAAGGTTCCCATTAATTTTATCCAAGATAAATTCTTCTAAATTTATTCTTTAATCTTCCTTTGGATATCATTTCAAACTAGTCGGGATTAACGAACCATATCGAAGTAATTATTTATTTTATTTCCCAATCCCAACCTATTCATCCCATGGAGCAAAACTGGTAATACTCCATATCTAACACCATGGTGTTATCGGTAAAATTAATTACCATTTCACGTTCAAATCTAGTTACAGATTTAACTACCGCTTTGGAGCAAAACTGGTGATACTCCATTCTCGATCACCTTTCAAATTTGATAATTTAAATTATCAATTCACATTTTTAATCTAATTAAAGATTCATTAAAACTCCACTTAGTTTTAATCTTTTCAAAAATCAACATCCTGCCTTTAACTGGGTTAAAGAACCAATGTCATCTAAAACACGATTCACGATAAACCCAAATCACATTTGATATTACCTACAAGGCTCTGAATAGAAAATATACCGGATTATATTCAATATCAAATTCTGAAACCAACAAATATCGTATTGGAAATAACGATATAAAATATATCTTTCAAATACCCATAACAATATCTGTATAGTCACGAAATCCAACATCGAAATATTCCGAAGATAATTTCGATTCAACTCCAGTCCAATCCACGTATTGGGAATATTGATTATTTTTAAAATCACTTTCAAATTCAATTTATTTATTTCAAAAATAAATTGATTTTAATTCTAGTTCAAAACTAGTTCATTTCGATAAAAATCTATTTTTATCCTTTCAAATATGGAATTTTTCAGCCCAATTTTTCCCAAATCATTTCTTATCATTTTACATAAATTATAGATATTTTTATTAATTTTAACAAGGCCCGTACAGTCGATTTCCATCAACGGCCATCGAACTGCACTTACATCGACCTTTTCCAAATTTGATTTGGACATAATCTTAAATCCAACCGTTAGATTTTAAATTTATAATATTCCTTGGAAAGCTCTTTTCGATACAAACCCAACGGTTCCGGTTTTAGGAGAATCCGACGGTCGGATCTCCCGCAACGTCAATTCGAAGTTAATGGTCGAAATTCACGAACTGCCGCGGCGCGGTGCCTTCTATTCAGGCCATTATATATATATATATATATATATATATATATATATATAATATATATATATATATTATATATATTTTGTCGATTTCCTTTTAAAACGTAATTTATAAATCGTTTTAAATTCGTTTTCAAAACCATTTCAACGCTACATTCAATTTCAAATCGATTTGATTTCAATTCAATTCGAATTCATTTCTATTTTATTTAATTCGAATTCAAATTCGTTTCAATTCAATTCAAATTCTAATTCGTTTCAATTCAATTCAATTTGAATTTACCTTCTATTTAATTCAATTCGAATTCATTCCAAATTGATTTCAATTCAATTTCAGTTCGTTTTAAATTTCATTCAAAACAATTTCAATTCGTTTTTAACTCAATTTCAATTTAATTCAATTTGAATTCATTTCTAATTGATTTGAATTCAAATTCACTTTCTATTCAATTCGAATCGAATTCATTTTCTATTCGATTAGAATTCATTTCAAATTGATTCAATAAAATTTCAATTTGAATTTTAATCTAATTTAATTTGAATTTCATTTCAAAATATTAAATTTTGAAATCACTTTTCAATATTCATTATAAAACGAATAAAATCGATATAAATATCGTTCGCGTCAAAATAATGCATCTCTGATCAACACGGCTTTATATTTTTCAAAAACTTCTTTATTCTATTCAACAAATGAATATTTATTCTATTCAACACATGAATCTATATTTCTTTCAACACTTGACTAATCTCAACAAATGAGTACTGTCAACACATGAATCTTATTTTATAATATTCATTATTTTCCCGATTCGAATGAGGCCCAATCAATCACCATATAATGTTAATTATATGGATTCCATACAACACATGTATATAATAGCAACGATAACCAATCAACCATCATCCAAAGTGCACCACACAACTGCATAAGCATCAAATATAAATAATTAACACTTACACAGCCTGTCGACCAATCGATCGACATACAATTAAATAATTGGGATTAGTGTACGCCAAATTTCATCCCAACACCCGTGTGGGGTTTCAAATCAACAAACACTGCATATTATTTGTGCAGTTGGGCGATGTGCAAAATTTATCATCCCAATCAATATCAGTCAAATTAGTGTATATAAACAAATCGGTCAATTTGTTTATAATATTCATTTATTCACTTTCACGTTAAAAATTATATTTTTAACGATAATTTATTTATTTCAACACATGAATATATTTCATTATCTATTTCACATCAACTTCACAAACAAATTTCACAACACATCAATCAAACAAACAAGCCATCCATGGTCTGTGGATGATGGGTGTCGAGTGCTGCTAAGCACCGTCTGCATCGTAGTACATATATATAACTAGAAAAAGGAAATTTAGAGTGAGAAGTTCTCACCATAGCTATCCCAACTTCACGACACTTCAAAAGTAGGAGTCTTCGCCGTTCTCGCCTTTCGTCACTTTCGTTGCCCGTGGCCACTACATATATAAAAATCACATTTTTATATTGTTGCAATGTATATAAAAAAATCATATTTTTATAATCACTCTATATGGATAAAAATTCTATTTTTACATCGCTACTATATAGATAAAAATTCTATTTTTAAATCGCTACTATGTACATAAAAATTCTATTTTTACATCGCTACTATATAGATAAAAATTCTATTTTTACATCGCTACTATATAGATAAAAATTCTATTTTTACATCGCTACTATGTAGATAAAAATTCTATTTTTACATCGATGTCAATAGAATAAAGATTATATTTTTATCACGCTATTCTTTATAAAAAGATTTCGCCTTTTCAAATATAAAGATTTCGTCTTTTCAAATATAAAGATTTCATTTTTATTTCATCACTATAAAAATCACCTCTTTATTTCAACGTATATATAATAAAAATCAGATTTTTATTTCGCTACATATACAAAGATGATATTTTTATATTCTCTATCTTATAAAGATTATATTTTTATAGTTCCTACTATGTAAAAATCATATTTTTATCCTTCTACAATATAAGAGATTATATTTTTATTATCTATATAATATGAAAATTATATTTTCAACCTTTACATACGATAAAAATTATATTTTTAACTTCCTTATCATATAAAAATCATATCTTTAACTTTCCTATCGAATAAAAATTCTATCTCTAATTTTCCTATCGAATAAAATTCAGTTTTAAAATCAAATAAAATGATAACTGAAAATAGAAAAATAAAATAAAAACTTACAGCTCGAGGTGGGAAAGCACGGCGGTTTATGAAAAGGATGGAGAGGCGCAGGGTTTCAGGAGGGAGGGGGTGCGGTTTTGAGATGGTGGAGCAGGAGGCGGCGGGGGAAGAATGGGGGGCGCTGCGTTCGACTGGAGGGAGGGGGTGTGGGTTCGGTCAGGGAAGAAAGGAAGAGGAGGAAGAAGAGGAGAGGGAGGCGGCGGCAGGTGGTGGCACCCCACCTGGGGCGGCGGCGACTCATCGGGGGGGGGGGGCGATGATGGCACGGGGATCAATCCGGATCCCCTTTTCTTCTTTTCTTTTCTTTTTCCCGTGAATGGATTATGAGGGGGCAGAAAGAAACGATATGGTAGGGGGATTATTTTAATTTTAATTTTATATTATTTTAATTTCAAAAGGTAACTTTTTCATTCGACCTCGAAACAAGGCCCACCGCCTGTCATCCATAGCTAATTACCCCCATTCCGAACACAATGGGATATGTATCGTAAGCTGATTCGACCGTTTCGATCAGTTTTCATCATAATCAACGTATAACTCTATATAATGAATTTGAACGCGCATTTCAATTTACCGGGGTCACATACTAACTAGAAAAATTCCAGAAAAATATTTTCTAGCTTCGTATTGACGATACGGTCCTAACAAAACTAGTTTCGTCGAATTCTGAGACCGTTTGAAAAATGGTCATTTTCCAGTCGATAAAAATCAACTAAAACTGGTCAAACGCGTTTTCCTTTGCCATGCTCACATATTGATTCGAAAAATTATGAAATTTGGAATCTAACAATAATTTGACATCACGGACCCAACAAAAGTGGTTTCGTCGAAATCCGAGGTCGTTTGCAAAATTCCCATTTTTAAGGGCCTAAATTCCATAGCGACTATTCAGAATTTTCAACTGGACATATCTTTTGATTCCCGCTATGAAATCTTGATTTTTCGGATTCATTGGAAAGATATTCTCAATTAGATTCCATTATTTTTGGTTTCACTAAAATCCGGTTTATTTTGCACCTGGTACATTCAATTGAAGTTTGAAATCGAATTATCGAACTACCGCGCCATTTTCAATTCTATTTATAATTATATATAATTATTTATATTCTAACGATGACGTATATAATATACATTCGAATTATATTCAAAATAAATTTCTCGTCGATATTATTTAAAATAATTCATTTTAAATGTTCAAAATTCACTAAAATTGCCAAAATAAAAATTTTAAACTGGCCCGCATTTCCGGGTTATTACAGCAACCATTACTGGATTTGATGGTTTTAATTTTTTTCAAAATAACGATTCGCATTTCGAAGCGGCTAATGAGAAATATGATTTTTTTTTTTAATATGAAAATTCTATTGATTATCCCAAGGAAAAACGTTACGCTTTACACCTGGCTTCATCAAAACCTCCTTGTACGAACCCTTATCCTTATTCTGCCTGTCGTCTTGTAAAGAAGAAATGTGATTAAAGAAAGAAGATGTTAGATTGTTAACCGCGTTTGTTGAATTCTCCATTAGGGATTTGAACGTCAACATGGCTCGTAAGGGTTTTGAAAGAAACCTGTGTTATATTTTTTGATTTCAGGGCGCAATTTTTAAAAGAAAAAAGATAAATGGTTTTATTTTTTTTTCAGTTAAAGTATAACTTATATGATTTTCTGAGAAAAAGATATAACCATTTATCTTTTTTCTATTAAAAAGAAAAAAATTAAATGTTTTTCTGAGAAAAAGATAAAACAATTTTCGTTAAAAATTATCTTTTCTAAATATCTTTTTTAAATATGAAGTTTAGTTTTGGAAAGATGGATACAAATATCTTTTTAAGCTGAAAAAATCATATGAATATATACGTATGAACAATTTAAAAACCTTAAGATGTTAGCTAGATACAAAAAGTTTGGCTTTGGAAAGTAAGATACATGTGAAATAAAAAGATAAAACCTTTATCTTTTTAAGCTGTAAAACAAATTAACATGTCCCACTAAATATATACGTATAAACAATTTCATCATCACTATAAATTGATTCATATTACGTTTTATTAACCCACTGTGTGTGTGTGTGTATATGATTAAGAAAACAACAAATATGTTTACATTTATTGGTAATTTTCAAATATTGCAAAATTTCAATACATAATTAAATGATTCAATTCAAAAGATAAACACTTTTAACTTTTTAAGTTGTCAAACAAAATAAATTCTACCACTAAATATATACGTATGAACAGTTTTATATAGCAAATAAAATCAACAAGTGACTGTGCACTTACTTCAGCTAATAAAAAAAAATTGAGGAACAACAAACAACAAAGATAAACAAGTACTAACTTGTTTAATAACTACTAAACAAAAATCGCGTCTTTTAAATAGTAAATAGAAATTGCATGTTAGTTTCTTTAGCAGAATAAAGGTGAGGCGATTAACATCAGCAATCGACATATAAAAACAGTAGAAATAAAAAATTATTTACTTGTTCATCTGAGAAAAGTGATGAGGTTTGATTCCTTCAACAAATCAAATGAGTCGATTTTGTTTCTACAGTAAATTAGCCTTAGATTTGATTTCAAAACTATAAAGATGAAGAAGAAAGTGGATTTGAAATCGATTTCGGGTTTTTCTGAGATTCGATAGTGCTTACAGAAATGAAGAATATAAGGAACAAATAGCCGAAGGAAAATTCTATTCAAACCGCCCAAAATGCTGAGTTGCCCCCACTCAAACAAAGAATTTTGATGGACGAAAGTGCCCTTCATCTGTTTTTATTCTTTTTCATAGCTTCAGACTACCTCGTAGTGCCACTGCGAGGTTCTTACACCTACCACTCAGTGGCACTGCGTGGTATTCTAGGAAACCAGGTAGCCGCTGTGCGTGGTTACTCGGAATACCACGTAGTGCGACTGCGTGGTATATGTAAGAACCTCGTAGTAGCGGTAGGAGGGAGGGTATTTTTGTCTTTTTTTAAAAGATAGGGGGCAACTCGGAAAATCAACGGGATCTTTGAACTTTTTTGTATTCAGGGGACAACTCAGCGATTTTGGAGGTTCGAATAGAATTTGCCATAGCTGAATTAATTTTTGTCCTTGAAAATAATTATTATTACGGCCTCCTACAAACTAGTTAGCGGATGAATGGAGGCCCTTATGGTAAAATGCCCCATTATATAAAGAAATATTATTCACATTCTCTGTGAAAGATTAGATTAAAGTAAATATTTTGCAAACAAAATATCATAAAAGAATTTGGGGTTTGAATAGGAATTAAAATGGAGTTAAAGGAATTAGAAACTGACTGGAAATTAGTTGAATTGAATAACTTTCTGGGTATCGATCAGATGTTGGTTTCGGGCTTCGGGGTTAATAAGTAGGGAATTGTTCTCTTACTAGTTTACAGTTAGAGACTGATAGAGGTGGGAAGATATTGATGCATGAATCAGAAACGGAAGCTTTTTCCAACGTTAATAATGTATATTTCTAAAATTAGAAAATAAGGATTTGATACATATATGGAAACGAGAAATGGGCAAATGAATAAATGTCGATTGATGATTGATCAATAGAATTTCCATCTGGAAATAATATCGTTGTTTGCACACATGTTTTCTTTTGATAGTTAAATCACCAACTATCGAAGATTTTGACCATTTCCGTTGTCAATACGGAGAGACGGGATCAGATATATTATCTGAAAACCACTCTGTATGGCATTAGCGTTGCAAATCAAATATGATGAAGATAATTGAATACGGAGTTATGCAAGGGCTGTTCAGTAAATCCTAGGTAGAAATTGCCTAAGATGGATTTACAGAATAGTGCCTTCGGGTTGTCCAGTCCTAGGACAAATTAAATGGACGAATGTCTAATAGAGTATGTCTGGTAGATCGCGTAAGTTAATTGATTCATACGTATTTACGTTGGTGGCGGAGGAATTCGTTTCTGTTAGCTTATACCCGTGGTATTTTTGGGGAAATCAATTTGTGATTTGACGGGTATGACGATGTGGCATTCAAAGTAAATGAAGGAGTGATCTGTTAAAAGATACGTTATGACCTCAAGCCTCATCGACTGGGAAATGACAGAAATCGGGCAGGCAGCATGGCTAAGTGGGTCGCATCCAAGTAGGGTATACTGTCATCATCTAGAGAATATTCATATTTGTTACTTCTTTCAACTCTGTATCTTCTGGGAACGGTTATGTTGGTATACCAACCATAAGGTGATAATATACTCGGAACATTCAAGCGAAATGAATGGTCGGTCATGTGTGGCCGAGTTGCAAGATGTTCTTGTTGAACTCTAGTGTATCGCTTCTAGAGTACACTGATCGGAAGGTGGTTCCATACCTTGTCATAGTTGGAAATCAATTACCCAATAAGAGCCCGCGGTTTTGATTGTATATTATATATGTAGAACATGAGATGAAAGCGTTTCTGCTAGATTTCTATTTACTTGATCTAGGCATTATTATAATATCAGACAAGTATCGTTTTAGAAAAATATTTTGGGTTATCGTAAGGTAAAAATCGTCCGTGTTTATGTGTGGATCGGTCTTATGATTATCCTTTATTTCAAAAGGATTTTGAAAAGTTAAACAAATGATTTGTGTTTACTCACACCAGTCACATGACTGACCCAGAGTTTATTTTTTTTGGTTTTCCCAAAATTCTAGGGTGCCCAATTTTGTACGGGCAGTCAAGTAGTCGGGATTTTACAGATACTTGAAAGTTGGACCAGGAGGCTTCATGATTATATAGCGGGTAGTCACGTGTGAGTTATCTAGAGATCCTTAATGATTATTGTATCTCAAAGTTGGGCTACCTAAGCAAAGAACAAAATAACATACCTAACCAAAAAGAAAATTTATAGACCAATGTACATATAAATTAAATCATCTCTTCATGTATAAGAAAATGTACAGTATAACTTAAACTAGGAAACAACTATCCTATTCTTAGTTCACAGCTATTTTTCTACCCTATTCTAAATTCTTTGCAGATGTACACTTGCAGCCGACATAGTGTATTTAATACAATCACATGCTACCTCCATCTACTCCGGTCTTGTAATGTCAACTTTCACTATCACTATGTGTTGTATCCTCACTATTACAGGTCCTCTTCAACATAGACCTACCGTGCGTACATATGCCCGATGGAAACGAAAACTCATGCTACTTCTCTTTACCTATCCTATACCTTACACCAGCTGAAATGAATTTTCTAATCACACAGTCGAAAGGAAAATTCAACGCACAGAGCCTCTACTTCCTGCTAACCTTCCCTATGTTGTACCATTCAACTGAAAGATGTAGTTCTTATCCTCCTATGTCTGTTTCTCCATATATATGACCATTTGTCACTTCATATTCGCTAGGAGAGCAAGAGAAAACAGTTTTGGGAAGGCAAAACATAAATGAAAATCCATTTCTCTGTAACAAATAGTATATCGTAGAAAAAGACTCCTCTCTACAATTTTAAATACAACGCAGGCTTTCACCCAAAGTACGTTCCCGTATATGCAGTCAAGGATCGGTGGCTCACTAAAATGGCGGTTTGCATTTTCGAATAAAGGAAGGAGAGCGTGTTCAGTGTTTGACGTGAGGAGAGGTGTAAGCGGGTAACAGGCCGGTGAACAGTTGATAGTGGTGAGGAAGTTGCAGGTCAGGCGGTTGGCGTCTAGGGAAGGGAAGAAGTAGTGGATATGCGAGAGAAACGGGCTGTATGGGTTTTTGTATATATAAAAAGAAAAATAATATAATACAACGAAGAAGAAACGCACTGTAAATGGAACAGTGGAGGAGCGGTGGTTTAAGAAGCAAAGAAAGGTAGTGGATTGATACAAGTGGAAGTCGAGCGCCAGTGGTCAGGGTGGTGAGATCAGTGGAGGAGGGGTGCAATGTTGTCCATAGAAGAGAATGAGGGCAGGTTCTTCATGAAGTATGGTTGTGACATGGGGGAGAAATGGAGGATGACAATGGGTGGAGGCGGAGACGCGCAACTGGATGAGATGGCATGAGTGGGGCCGCATGTAAACAAAGTGGAGGCAGAGACGTACAATTGGATAAGGTGGCAGAAGAGTGGGAATGTCTTTAAACACGTCAATATATATATATATATATTTAGAGAGAGAGAGAGTGGAAGCTAGAGGAGAGATGAAAGAAGGCTTGAAAGGGGGATGATTCTTTGTATACACAAAATTGGGGAATGACATTAAAAATAAAAGCTAGGGAAAAAGTGAATAAAGGGAGAGTGACTCATGCATTTAAATGTCTAAGTAATATGGAGGTTAACAAGAAGGGGCACAGTGAGGTTACAGGGATTTAAAACTGGAAAGAAGTAACAGAAGGAAAGAGAGGAAATGTGGAGTGCGCAATTGGTGTCAGGTCTGATATCTTGGCAGCGTCAAAGAAGGATCAACGAGGCGTTGGATGTGGTGATGAGGTGATCAGGCTGATATATGGTGCATGAGTGATTGAACAAAGTAACGGTGAGAAGAAAGAAAAATATAAAGAGAGGGTGGAGAAGAACGATGAACAGGGTACGTGAGTTGCGCCTAATCATTTTGTTTATATTGTGACCTAATTACATTTATACGTTACGCCATACATATACTATATAAATGCCTAATGTAACATGCCCCATTTATATACCGATGAGACCATTTGAGTTTAATCCTTTATATATATGTTTCAAATCTGCCTAACCTATATACTATAGTGCATGACTAATCTATTCTGGACATGTTGTGTTATAATGAATTTTTTTTAAAATGGTATCTGTAAAAATAATACGGATTATTAAACTAACTAATATAATTAGTTATAAATTTTATTATTTAGGTAATAAAATATTAGTTAGTTATTAATAATAGTAATTTAAATAAAAAAATACCATATTAAATTTATATCATCGTCATAAAGTACTGGAATTGAATGGAACAGGAGACGATGGAATTCTATGGACGTAGACGATGCGATGTGACTGGTTTGGTCAGAATTGATAGTTACAGTTGTAATAACTCGAAAATTCCCCTTGCAGGAAATCGCCGGATACACTAACTTTGGGCATACAACACATCAGAACAAATAAAAGAAGACTTTTATAAACATCATAATAATGTTACATCAGAGTGCAGAATATCAGAGTACATCGAATATAATATAGCGGAAGATAATTTACAACACATACAATACAACGCAGTAGAGACAAATAACTAACACAGCAGAAGACTATCAATACTCTGGACACCGCTTTAAGTTTCGATCTAGAATCCTACTCAATATATCTGCAAAATAAGCTACTCGACCACCCGTGTGGAAAATTAGGGCACCCGAGTATGCAAGTGAAACAAACTAACTGGTATGAAAAGTCTTACTTAACCTATCTAATAGTAAGGCTAATCACAGGACCACGCCACTAATGCAGAACGGGTTTACTCCAGTGGATTGCCGGTGCATAAATAAAGTGAATCGTTAAACAATGCAATGCTTTTTAGAAAAATGAAACCGTTATAAGACTCATGTCCCGTCACACAATGCAACGCAAACCGGGGGATAGAGTTTAATCTTATAATGGTCAAAAATGCTTTATACAATAAAACGGATCTGATATTATTATTAGTGTATATATGTTTCAAAAACATTTCAATCATAATGTATCAATCATAGACGGCATAACTACCATATACTATGTCGCCATACTAGTTCTACAATCAAAACCATATGATATCATATTGGAAGTTGGATTTCCATCATGAACCAAGGCAAGGGATCGTTCTTACCGAATTCAAGACAATCTAGCCTACCATGTCTCAGGATACAGCTGCAACTACACCTAGCAGCCACAGGGCCGAACCACAACTAACGTTAGTGGATTATATATAATTCCTGAACAATACATCTCCCTGACCTATGGGGCTTAAATAAAGAGCCACTAGGGACTCCAATCTGAGGTACCTCGCTTTCCATCATCCACATAAGTAAAAATGTCTGGGCTCCATACCATGACACCACTTCTAGCTAGAAAGAAACGCATGTTCTCCCTGGATCCTTCTCCCATTTCTGGTTCATACTGGGATGTGAGGCTCGCGAAGTAACATTATACATAAAGCTATGCTGAAATAAAGTTGTGCTTTGATCATCAACCACAAGTCTCTGATTTTCAACAATAAGCCTTGATCATTTGCATCATGGAATGCCACATTGACAATTCACGCCATGCAACTGATAACTACCAATATATAACGTCTGAGCTCGTACGTCTCAGAGAAGGATATTAAGCAAGAGAATAAATTCTCCACCACCAAACAGATATATATTAAATAGAAATCAATACACACAGAACGAAATCCAATGTCAGACACACATCCATTTACAAGTCTGTTCTTGGTCTGAACGAAACCGAAGACACCTTATTCCTCGTCCCATATGTCCAATACAGGAGTGAGGTTCTCGCATATCCATCGATCTCCAAGTACATCTAGACGATCACCACTTATTACCTTGTCTTAGGATGCCTCCCAATCAAGATATCAGTAATCATCCAAACGATGTGAAGATCTCCGGTCTTCAACTACCGTCTTCATCTTCGACTCTTAATCGTCATAGTAATTATTCAGAATGGGTTAAACCCGATCTTTGCGAATAACTCACGTATTTTATAATCAATAATCAAGTGCTATAAAAACATGTCATACGCCTCATTCCAATTCATAATAATCTTTTAAATAAATATTCACATTATTAGGGAAAGGTTCCCATTAATTTTATCAAAGATAAATTCTTTTAAATTTATTCTTTAATCTTCTTTTTAAAGATTTATTAAAACTCCAATTTGGTTTTAATATATGAAAATCATTACTTTATGATTATTCAACTTAAAGAAATTAATCTTGTCTTTAACTCGGTTAAAAAACCAATGTCTTTTAAAACACAGTTCGCGATAAACCCAAAATCATCTTCCATTAAATATGGAATTTTCACAGAAATCAAATCAATATATAATCGATCTAAATTCCTGTATCAAACTAATAATATAAATGGAATAACGGCAAAGCCTTTTAAATTCCATATATAATAACGGTCTTCTTTTACAGAAACTCATCTTGATGATTACCAAATCGAATTCCATTCAATTCCAATTTAATATATAAAATTGGAAAACCTTACTTTGGAAAATTTCCATTTAAATATTAATAAAAGATTTATAAATTCCAAATTATATTTTCACTATTAATTGGATTAAAGAACAAATGTCGTCAAAAACACAGTTCACAATAAACCCAATTCACATTTCATTTTATTCCAATTACTAAATATAATGGGAAACTCTAATAATCTTAATTAAAAGATTTATTCTTTTCATACGGGGTTTAAAAACAGTGTTATTTAAGACACCATTCATGACAAAATCAAAAATCCAATTTATCTTATTTAATTCCAATTAAATATTAATTAATTGGAAAACTTCATTAAATCTTAATTTAATGATTTATTCTAGTTAATAACTAGTTCATTTTGATAAAAATATATTTTTATCTTTTCAAATATGGAATTTTTCATCCAATTTTTTTTCCAAATTATTATTTATGATTTTACAAATTTTTTTCCA
Source organism: Allium sativum (assembly GCA_030737875.1). NCBI lineage: Eukaryota > Viridiplantae > Streptophyta > Magnoliopsida > Asparagales > Amaryllidaceae > Allium > Allium sativum. The sequence goes on from CM060922.1 coordinate 867,769,554, forward strand.
TATTTTTAATAATTTTATTAAGGCCCGTACAGTCGGTTTCCAATAACGGCCAATAAACTACATCCATAGCAACCTCTTTCAAATTTGATTTGGACATAATTCCAAATCTAGCCATTAGATTTCAAAACTCTTATATTCATTGGAAAGCTGTTTTCGATACGAAACGAAGGTTCTAGTTTTGGGAGAATCCGACGGTCGGATCTCCCGTTACATCAATTTGAAGTTAATGGTCGAAATTCTTGAACTGTCGTTGCGCGGCGCGTTCTATTCAGGCCATTATATATATATATACACACACACACGCGCGCGCGCGCACACACACACACACACTATATTATTAAAGTTGTGCTTTATTTCCTTTGCTCTCAAGCCCTCTCATGAAATCCAACACATTTCTGCCACGTGTATTTGTATGTTCAAGCATCCCATTCTCCTTAGGGCTGTCAATGGGTCGTGTCGGGTAGGGTTCGGGTCGGGTTAACTTGGGTTCGGGTCAAAACTTAAATGGGTCGGTTAACCCGTTAATTAAACAGGCCATATTTTTCTCAATCCAAAACCAACCCGTGTTACGACCCGCATTCTACGCATCGAAGGATCGTAGAATATTTATTTCTTTCACATACGAAGTCATATGGTCATGTAACTTTGGGAGACGACTATTGAAGTCATTTCCCATGTTCATGATTTTTCCCGATTTTTAAATGACCGTTTTGCCCCTAGCTGATCTTGTTTTAACCATAACTTTTGACTGGAAAGGAATTTTGACCTGAAACCATTTCCATTGGCTCTGGATCATGGTTTACAATTCCATATATTGGCCACAATAGCCAAACGGACTCACCGTTTGGGAGATATAGCTGAAACAAGGTTTAGAAGGTGAAAAACAGCTTAACCGGACCTAATTAAGGTGATTAGCAAGAGGGCCCATGACCCATTTCGGGATTTGAGATGTATAGGGGCTGATTAGGGGTTAGAAAACATTTCTTTCAGCCGCCACTTTCATTTTTGGAACCCTAGTAATGGCCTCCAACACCCAAATCAACTTCTAATCACTTTCTAATCAAGTTTTGGCTTAATCAACATCAAATCAAGGAAGATCTTCACCAAATCATTATTAGATCTGCTGTTAGACAACAGTATTCGCCCAAATTAGCGAGGTTCCAGCTCTGAAAATTTTATTTGTGGCCAAGGTGAGTGACTAGCATTGTTTTGACACTAATTACAGTTAATTAGGGTAATTCGTGATAATTAGCGAATTTAAACATGATAAAATTCTAGAAAAATATTTATAAATTCTAAAATAATGTTTTAGACCTCTGTTAGAAATTTGGTTTGATTTGGTTAAGTTTTACTAATCATATCATTAGTTTTGCCTAAACATGCTTAGGGGAAAATATCGGATTTTGGCTTTGTTTGATCCATTTTACATGCTATGATTCATTGTTTTTGTGTTTATGGTTAGTTCTCTATGTTTCTATGACTGTATGGTGTGCTTTGTGATTGATTAGAAGAGTTAGATTAGTCGAAAACGCTGTCGAATGGCGTAAAATAGTCGCTGGAAAGATGTGTAGGAATTTGACCTAGTTGGATGGGATCGGAGGAGGGAGCCCGAAACGAACCGCCTCTCCAATCTGTTGCATCCACGAGATGATTTGGAAAATTGGGGAGCATCTTCTCCGACCCGACCCGTGTAGTCTTCTCCGAACCGAACCGATGGGAGCTCCGGACCGATTAGCTTATCTAGAAAGCCCACGATCTGAACCATGTTATCCGATCCGCACCGATGCGCCATGGAAGAACTTGAGGAACTCAACCCGATCCGAGGTGATGAAGCATTCTGATCCAAACTATGGAGCTTGGACATGAGGCGTGGATCATGAACTGAACTGGGGAGCACGATCCTAACCCAATGGGGGTACGATTCGAAGCAAAAAAGGGAGGAAACGAACCGATCTGGTGATGACTAAAAACCCGAGACGCAAAGGTGGTCCAAATGGAAGTTAGAGCTCAGGATCCAGTTGGGAATCAACGAGTTCACTTCATGGTTGGGCTTTGCTGCAGGACGTGTGCTAAGGGGTTGTCGATGTTTCTTACTTTGGATCACTATGTGTAGGGGGTACGTGAACGGATTCAGGGCCGTAGTGGCCTAGGTATGACTAAAGAGCTATAGACCAATGAAGTGGGGTCATTTGTAAAGATTTGGTCATGACTCCATGTGGTAAGCTTGGTAGTAGCAGTAGTTGTACAAGTCGAACTCCGTCACTACTTCGATGGGTCTAGTGATTGACAGTGGTGGACATCATATGCTTTACGCACTGAATAAGAGATGTGAGGAATGGTTGCTATGTTTGATTTGGTTGCCATCATTATGACATGCACAACCCCACCCCCGTTACCTTTACACCATCTATTCAGTGGCACCTTAAAGTATTGTACGATATGTAGTGCTAACTCTTTGGTTGCAGGTCTAGGTTCAGGTATGGTTTAGTATACCAGTTATTGTTCTGTTTAGCTGCTTATCGCTCATACCAGACTTTTTGTCTGACCCAGAGTTTTATGTCTCTTCTTATTACTCTGGGTGCTCCCACGAGCAGACTAGAGACAGGTTAGCTGGGTATGCACGAGTAGCTGATCCGAAGACGAGCAGGAGGCTCCCGCGTATGATACACATAGTATTCTCCTTGTGTCGCTGTTGGTCACTACTTTGGGCATTAGTAGTGTACCCTTTCTTTCTTTTGTTTAGAGACAGTAATTTGGAAAGTTATAATAAGATGTATTTGGATTTCCGCTTCTCTGATGATGATGTTGAAGTTGGTTTTAGTCATCAGCTTATGCACTGTCTTGCCTGTTTTATGTCAAGTATATTATTATTATATTTTGTTTCATTCGCTGTGAGACATTCTACAGGTTTTCGATTAGTTCATTCTCTTCTTTCCTTTCTTTGGCGACCGTTCCGTGCTAGTCGGGCATGTGTACAGCGCATTTTCGAAGGAAATGCCGGCTGGTGCGGGGCGGGCCGTCACACTTGGTATCAGAGCTCTAGGTTGCATAGTTAACCTCGGGAAGTCATCAGGGAGAGATAGTATACGTATATATGAGAACGTATTTGTGATTATTCTGGTTTTCAAAAGATATATATATACTCTTAGTATAGCTAAGGATGAAGTCGCACTGCACTAGCACCACTATGGAGATGGTTAATCGTTTTCTCTTCACAGATTGAACGATGAGCCGATACGCAAGAGGTGCTGGTAGAGGAGCCAAAGCCGCAAGCAAGCGGTGGAGGCAAGAATAGTTCTCAGAACAAGAGGAAGCAGAACCAGAATAAGGATGGCCATAAAAAGAATAAGAAAGATGCTGAGTGCTTCAGCTGTGGTAAGAAGGGCCATTATGCTAGTAATTGTCGAGCTAAGCCAGCGGATAGGAAGTGCTTCAACTGTGGCCAAGTGGAACATCACAAGGACAAGTGTCCGCAACCCCCTAAAGAAAAGCATGTGGTGAAAGCATGTGCCCTTAATGCTATTCCTTCTTCGTCGAATGCCCCAACTGCGGCGGAGAAGGGAAAGAATGTCGTTATTCAAGGTATGCTTTCTGTTTATGATGTTCCTATTAGAGTTTTGTTTGATACCGAGGCTTCTAGTTCTTTCATATCTAGTTACCTGGTAGATAGGTTGGGATTGGAGCCCGAGATTGTCGATAGACCTTTAGTAGTGACGAACCCGATTGGTGGTTCGACTAACCTTAGCATGATTTGTCGTAATGTGGTCTTATCGAGTCATGGATGCATGTTTGTTTGTGATTTTTTTTTTTGGGCTTTACTGGGTTTGGCATTATTTTGGGAGTCGATTGGCTCCAAGGATACGGGGTGGGGGTAGACTGTGAGGGCTTTTTGGTGACAGCTAGAGCGGATGATGGGCGGAGGGTAGTGTTTGGTGGTCTACCCGGTGATGGGGTAATGGCTACTTTTCTAAATTCCCTTGACATCCTGCATAGTGAGTTGTCAGGTTTGCCCGTGGTTGGCCAGTATCCGGATGTTTTCGAGGAAGTGACCGGGCTTCCACCACACTGAGAGATTGAGTTCCGTATTGATTTGGTGAAAGATGCCAGACCTATAGTGATGCCACTTCGTCGTATGGCACCAAGGGAGCAGCGAGAGCTTGGGGTGCAAGTCAACGATCTTTTGAAGAAGGGATTTATCAGAAGGAGTGTTTCTGAATGTGGAGCACCAGTTGTGCTTGCTACCAAGGCGGATGTTTCCCTTCGTTTGTGTGTAGACTACCGCGAGTTGAATAAAGTGACGAGGAAGAATAAGTATCCTCTACAGCATATAGATGATCTGTTTGATCAATTGAGTGGCGCGAGTTTATTCTCTCAGTTGGATCTCGCGACAGGTTTTCATCAGCTTAAAGTGGAAGCTGAGAGTATAGCTAAAGCGGAATTTCGAACGCCGTCTAGATTTTATGAGTGGTTGGTCATGCCATTCAGGCTGCCCAATGCCCCAGCATACTTTGTAGATCTTATGAATAGGGTATTCAGAGATCAGTTGAATAAATTTGTCCTTGTGTTCGTGGATGATAGTGATGGAGGTGTTGAGAAAACACCAATTGAAGGCAAAGTTTTCTGAGTGTCACTTCTGGAGAAGGGAAGTGAGATTCTTGGGCCATGTTGTTTCAGAGAATGGTATTGCCGTGGACCCTGCGAAGGTGGCTATGGTACAAGATTGGTCTACACCCAAGAATGCAACGGACATAAGAAGTTTCTTGGGGTTAGCTGGATATTATCGTAAGTTTATCCAAGACTTCTCCAAGATAGCGGCACCGTTGACTCAGTTGACCAAGAAGAATCAAGTCTTCGTCTGGGACAAAAGGTGCGAAAATGCATACAACAGTCTAAAGGACAAGTTGACATGTGCACCAGTGTTAGTCATTCCTAAGGGGAATAAAAAGATGACGATATACACAGATGCATATGGTACTGGACTTGGCGCTGTATTGATGCAAGGAGGTAGGGTTGTAGCTTATGCAAGTTGGCATCTGAAACCGCACGAGAGAAGATACCCTACCCATGATTTGGAATTAGTAGCGATCGTGTTCGCATTGAAGATGTGGAGACATTATCTCTTGATAGAAAGGTTTGAGCTGTTTACCGATCATAAATCGTTAAAGTATCTTTTCTCCCAAAAGGATCTAAATCTCTGACAGCAAAAATGGCTAGAATTCTTGGCTTCCTATGATTTCGACATCGCATATACACCAGGAAAGGGCAATGCGGTCGTTGATGCATTGAGTAGAAGACATGCCAGTTTAGGGGCTATGTTTCTAGATTGGAAGCAACTGGAGTACATCACTGGGTATAATTTCAGACCAAAGTGCGAGTTGGATCAAGAAATGTTAGCAAGTTTGACGATTAGACCTACCTTGATTGAGTGGATTGGTTCCAGTCAGAGGAGCGATCCTAACCTATTGGAAATCATCTCAAAGTTAGAGATGGGAATCGACGGAGAGATGAACAAGTATGGGCTTGATCGAGATGGATGGCTTAGAAAGAATGGAAGGCTAGTTGTACCCAATGTCAATGGATTGAGAGATGAAGTGCTTAGAGAATGTCATCACTTGAAACTGACTATACACCCCGGTGGTAAAAAAATGTACCGAGACATGAAGCAGACCTACTACTGGGAAGCCATGAAAAGAAACATTGGGAAGTTTATATCCAAATGCACGAACTGCCAGCAAGTTAAAGCTGAGCAAAAGAAGCCTAATGGTTTGTTACAACCATTAGAAATTCCAGAATGGAAATGGGAACAAGTGTCAATGGATTTCATTGATGGGTTACCAAGGACTAGATCGGGCATGATAGCATTTGGGTGATTGTGGACCAATTGACTAATAGTGCAAGGTTTATACCCGTCAAGTCAAACAGGACGGCAGCTAAGTTAGCGGAACTGTATATAAAGTGGGTAGTGAGATTTCATGGAATACCCATGTAAAGGCCCGAAAATCCGTACTGATTTGACCTAACTAATATACTACACATTCAACTCAAAATGCACGAAATTCAAATCATTAATAGAAAGAAATTAGAGGGTGAGAAAGAAAAGATAGAACTAATAGAATATAAGAAGAAGAACACAACTGAACAGAATCAGAGTAAACACGAATCTCACAGCGGAACGAATAATATGTATTATAACATAACTTTGAAATACAAATATGAATTTGTATATATACATACCATATATCAGAGTACAACTCATATATATCACAGCGGAAATAATCTCTAACTAATTAATGGTGAAGCCTTCTGCTTCTAGCTCCTCCAAGTGAATCTGTAAAATCCTGAAACACTTGATGCCCGTACAAATTTGGGCACCCAAGAGTTTAGGGAAAACAAACAAAATAAACTCTGGGTCAGTCATGGGACTGGTGTGAGTAAATTCCAACTATACGTTTTAGCTTTGAAAATCCTTCTGAAACAAAAGGATAATAGTAAGACCAACCCATACATAAACATGGACGTTTTTTACCTTACTATAACCCAAAATATTCTTGATATCAAAACCCAGTGATATTATAATAATGTTTAATCAAATAAATAGCCTAGTAGCGGAACGTTTGCATCTCACGCTCCATATATATAGTATAAAATCATAAACCACAGGGCATGTATTGGAGATTGGATCCCGACAGACAAGGTATGGGAGCACCTTTCGATCAGTGTACTCTAGAGGGGATACACCTGGGTTCAACAAGAACGTTTTGCAACCCAGCCACACATGACAAACCACCCATTTAGCTTGAGTGTATCGAATATATTGCCACCCACGGTTGTTGACCATCCAGCCGCCATCCGAAGATATAGAATTGAAAAGAAGTATAAATATGAATTTTCTCTAGATCGGTAACAATACACCCTGCTTGGGGATGACCCAACTAGCCATGCTGCCTTCCCAACTATTGTTACTTCCTGGTTGTGAGGCTAGAGGCTACGTCTATCTTCAGAACATCTGATCACCATTCACTTTTGTAACACCCCACGTCCATTAATGTCACTCACAAAGGGAATGCATTAACTTCCATGGAGGTTTTAAGTGAATATAGAACAGAAAAATTACAATAAGACAGATAATAAGTATTATTTGGAAATTTAAAACTTCATTTAATTACAGTGGAAATTAAACATTTTTGTTACATCATAAAACCATAAATCAGAGTCAAGTACAATATCCATATTAATAAAACAAAATACATAATCCCATTACACAAATAGCCATTAAAGAAGATAACAAGCTGGACTTTACTTCAACGGTCCAAGCTTTCCAAGAGAGATAAAGCAGTCCAATCAAACTCCACTAGAGCTGGGTCCAACCTGAGGACCTGGAGGGGGAAAAAGGATAGAAATGGATGGGGTCAGACATAAAGTCTAGCGAGTATGATAATTCTAACAATACTATTATCAAAATAACAAGACAAAGGCATAAGCTGGAAGACAAGTAAATGTCTATAAACTATTAGGTATGGAATGAGCAGATAATGATAACGTGAAAGATAACGTTAAAGGCACACCTAATTGTTAGAGTTTATGCCCTAGAGGCAATTCGTTTGATGAGATTGATAACACTGTTGATGTTATTTTATTTGGAATAAAATATTATTCTATTATATTGTATTTACTGCGTAATATAAATAATAATATAATAGAAGTCCTTAGAATAATAATATGGAATTATATAGTTCGAGTAAGACTGAATTTGAGATTATATAATTATTAAGTTTTATAATTCGTAAATGTCCCTAGTCGAGTTTTATTGTTTATATAGGACAACAATAAAGCGTTGAGACTAGTATATTGATTGACTGATGATCACATCTCATTGATCATTAATATACATGATATTAAAGTCAAGATATAAATACGTATTGGAGAATAGCGTATTGGGCTGACCCACCGTGAGATAACTCCATGGAATATAATTAACAGTATCATAAGTTATTTTCATAGTGACAGTGATGTAATGGTCCTCAGACCTGAAATCATTATAATTTTATTCGAGGATATTTGTGTTTTGATATCATTTAAAGTTATTCGTAACAGAGTAACGATAACGGTGATTATTGGATACATCTAGAGTCGAATGAAAATTATGAATGATCTAGATGGGATTTAACCCTACGATGTAATTGTAGTGATATCCATGGGCCTCTTGATTGAGTGAGACTGTGAAATGCATGGCCGTGCTCAAATATTGATTTGTTTTAAATAGTCTACTCATCGATCAAGAAAAACGGATTAAATTATAAAGAGGATGATACCATCCATGCCTTGAGTTTAATCCTGGATATACTGGTTAAAGGGATTATATTACATTGATACATTGGTCACAGAAAGGTTGTATCGAATCGATAATATTGTTATAACTTGGGTAGCAGTGATGTGTTGCTAGATACCACTCACAGTTTATAATTTAAATATGATTTAAATTATTGCCAACGTTGTAGTAACCTGTAGGGTCACACAATATAGAACATTATGAAGAAGAAAATATTTTGGACGAATAAAATATTAAGTTGTTAATATTTTATTTATAGTTGGAATAAATATTTAAAAGAATCCTATTCTTTTGGGTTAAGCTTGGTCATTAAAAGGATATTTGAATCCTTTGTATAAGGGGAGAAAAACTGGCTAACCCTAGGCAATATATATGTGACAATGTATAGCCGACAATACTATTCCAAACAAAAAACCCTAAAGTATCATGGCGGCTAGCACCGTCTTCTTCTTCAATTCCTTTTCCCGATTCGATCGAAAGAGGAAGGTGTTCTTGTGGATAACCTATGGAGAGCCGGCGATATGCTATGCTTTTTGATTCGATGCACCATCCCTCTTTCATTCGATTTGATTTCGTTGGATCTTCATAGATTCGGCTCGTAAGGTATGAATCTTTAACTCCAATTATTCTGAATGTTCGATTTATAATTTCCGCATAAGATCCCTTTTAAGTTGTTAAAATAAAATTAGGGTTTCGATTCAGATTGATTTGAAACCTACAGTGGTATCAGAGCGAGGTTAATTGCGAGAAATTATAGATTGAACATTGGTTTTAGGTTTGTATTTGTTTGAATTCGGATCTGATCGAAAGCGTAGGATATAGATATTAGGGGTTTTGATTCTGGATTGTTGAATCTGATGAATAAGGAACGATTCCTGAAGAAGATTTAAACTTTGTTGATTTAGTTGTATGAATTCAATTCATTTGGGTTAAATCGTTTAATCCACTTTAAATGAATACGAATATACTTGCAATTTTGCACAGTGTTGAGAACACTGATTTATTTTGAATAGAACTAAAATTGAGTATATTCAAAAACCCAGAGTATGTTTCAGTATAAAATTTGATTTTATATTTGATATAATATCTTGATGTAAATTAATAATTAATCTAGAGTTGGGTATTTTATATTTAAAATAACCCTGTTCTGTTACATACTAGGACATATGACAGAGCTATGAACTTTAGTACTGTCATGTTAGGGATCATATTTTTTTTAGTATACATATTTTCCTGATATATCCTATCTATTAATTTGATCTTTGTGATCTTATAATCAAGTTATATGATTAGATTATAAATCTGGTTTTGCTGATTCATGAGGAGTCTGTATACACATATAAGTGATATGTTCTACAAGTTACATAGCAGATTCCATTTTTCCAGTTATACTGGATACGTGATCTTATTCTTATATTTATATGATACCTTTTATATTGTATACTGATACAAAGTGTAAAAGGGAAGTCATAAATTTATATTTGACATATTAACTATAAATATAATTAAACATGGTGTTGAATCAGTCATTTTCTATTAAATAGTGAATAGATAATGCAGTTGTGTCTGTCATGAATTAATAATTGATTTAATTTCCTGTTTTGATTTCTTTTATTATATACATGCTGCTTGTGAAGTTGTATGTATTAAAACTGGATTTGGATTTATTATTTAGAATATGATTCAACTTATATCTTTGCTAATATATATTTACATTAGCAGGGTGTTTTAAATTCATTTACAATTTGTAAAATATATACATGTTTAACTTGCACCAGTTCAAGTTTAATTAAAATACCTCTATTTTAATATATAATTATATTGCTGATCAAATGTTGGTTCAGTATTATGTTATTGTAAGAAAAGTCATTAATACATGAAATTGATTTGTATTCATTGATTTATACCATTATTACTTTGGTGGATGACCATTGTTGATTCAATGATTTCGAATCATCTTGAATCTTGGGATTTAATATTATAAATATGTAGATAAAGTTTTTTTTTTAAAAAGCTATATTGATCGTATATGTATACTGATTTTGATTTGTAAATTTGATTTACAGATTTCCACAACTATTTAGAGTTGGAAATATAAAATTTATGAATTTTATTAGATCAAAAGTTGTATTTACATAGCTGAGTTCTATATCAGATATAGTAATTCTAATACATACATACATACATATATATATATATATATATATATATATATATGATATGATATATGTGTTCTGTTAGTTCCTATGTATATGTTGTAGATTGAAAACAATATATCATGATATATGAGTTTGCATCAATGAACTGCTTGATTATTCTATATACTATAATCATTCTATAAATGGGACAAATTCATTAATGCGAGGATATATATAAAGATATCTGTAAACATATATCCTTGGCAAGTATGACTTACCTTAAGTATATGTATCTGAATATCCTGAATCTGGATTGACATGCATTGATGATTGATATTGGCTGTTTATCGTACAATTACTTGATATATACATGAAAAGGGTTTCATAAAATAAGGATAGTTGGTCTGCTGCCAGATTAGCATCTCCTGTAAATGTTATCTTATTATAAATTTGTTTAGATTATATGATGAAATTTATGTACAATCTTGAACACACATTTCAGGCTTGTATATGATAATGACATTATTTATATATATATATTCAAAAGTTTTGGACCTGGTTTTGTAATGAGTGATTAAAGGACATTAGATGCTCCTGACATATAGTATTCATTGTGTTTGATTTGAAAAATGTTTGAATATAAAAGAGGTCCATACTCTATAACACCTGCTAACACTAATATATAAACTAAGATATAAAATTGCTGGTTATGAACCATCAACACAAGGATCCCAATTTTGATCAATCCATAAATTAAAACTGCTTGTTTGATTTACAATAACACATATACCCATGATGTGTATATCTGGATATTTAGATATCCCTAAAATCTTAATATATCCTACTATGATCTCCATGGACTTAATGCTGATCATGTTTACTGGATTGTCGAATATACTTTCTCCTTTCAAATATGGATCTGTTATTTTATATATTATTTATATATACACATACATATACACATATGTATATATACATATATGTGTGTGTGTGTGTGTCTGTATGTGTGTGTGTATTTTGACTGGATCATATATGTACACCTTTCATCCACTACTGATATTGATCTATATCTGATATGGAACTGTTATTTTACTGCATAAAGATGTTATATATATGTTTAGTGTATATACATGTAAATGCAGAAATGTTAAATACATATGATGTATTTAAATCTGCCAAAACTCATGGATTGAAATTGTTTCATGTTTACAGGAGTCGAAAATGCTGAAATTGTTTCAGTAGAAAGGCCAATTCAAAAAGGAAGAAAGCTCGGCAATATATGATATTACATTTCTCTGATCTTATTGCTTTGTACATATTGATGTACAAGTATAATGCTAAACTGTTTTGCTGTATTCAAATGGATGTTCGAAACAGGTGTAAAATAATGCAGTGTTTTAACTATGGTTGATAGCGTCTAACCTTGTTTTAATTCTGGTCTGGGAAGTCTGTTTGCAACTGTTTTGAATTGAAGTTTAGTTGAATCTTTACTGTATTTGATAAATGTAGTTTATGATAAATCTGTGCATTATTATATTCCAAAACAGTGCTTTACTGTTTTATTGTGTATACGGTTTAAATCCAAACTGTTAAAACTGTTTTACATGCTGAAATCAGATTTCAATATAAACAAGGATTATATAATGTTGTATAATAGGATTTTGTGCATGAATAATTAGTTGTTTAATTATGTGAATACATTTTATATTATGTTGCTTTAGAAATTTGAAAGCAATATCTAAAATGTAAGGTAATTTTGATCATTGCCCAAACATTGAAATGCTTAAAACGTGTATTGAAATGTTCAATACCACTTATATAGATATCTCTAAATCTGGTTATATTGAAATGATGTTCAAGACCAAATTCCTTGAAATGTTAAGAATAGGCACACTACCTATATATATCGTTGAATTTAAACATAAATATATAATTCATATATTATCCCATTTATATTACGAATATAAAATACATATATTTCAATGTGTATATAACTTTAATATTGTTCGCACTACGAATTATAAATTCCCTTTAAAGCAAAATATTTTGTTATATTAAGTCATGGTGAAGTCTTCCAATAATATACTCATCACTGTCCAAGATCAATGGTTGTAACTAACGCCAAAGCGTTGTGCACCTTTTATTTTGGTTATATGCGATGGAGTAAAATGTGGTGCTCCAACCTATTATTGGGTCTGACTTAACTAGGCTGCATAATACGATTATGGCCTTAGAGACAATAGCATTAATTATTCTATATTTTGAGCAAATGAATAATACTGAACAATATGTTCAACATGCGATCCAAGAGTTATGTAGAAAAAATAATTGACATAAGATGTCTACCTAAAAGGTTGTGTTTTGAGTTTAGCCAAAGCTGGGTCAAGGCATGACTAGATATGGATCTTGGAACACCATTATATGTATATAATGATTTACATATATAAACAGAGGGATGTTAATTTGAGTGGGAGCATATTTTAGTTTCAATTACACATTTATGTTAATATAAATTTTGATTGTCAAAATCTTGTATTAAATAATTATTACAGAATCAGTTATTATTTTATTATCTAATGTAGATATTAAATAATAAATAACTCGATAATTTAAATTAATCCTTAAGAAGGATATAAATTGAATTAAATCAATTTCTTGACTAACATTGAAATTTGAGGATTGTCCTCAAACAAATTAAACGTAATTGTTTTAGAAATAAAGAGAGGATCTAAAACGAGTTAAAGTATGACTTTAACCAATTAAGATATAAACGTTATAAAATCTATTTATATATATTTCTAGTATTAGATACTAAATATAAATCACATAAATGTATGTGGATTTACAGAAATTGCAGAATAAGTAGAAATCTTATGAAAGAACAAGTGGACTTATAAATGGAAATAAAGCAAATGTTGCTGGATTTTCAAAGGAAGTTGATTCTTGTTAATTATACTGGCTTAATTATATAAAATAATTGTTATAATGAAATTCCACTTAAGATAATTGTTACATTAAATCTTGTTCAGACAAGTTTAATTGTTATTCATTTTATTTAAATGAAATATCGTATGGAATTTCACAAATAGTTAATGATCTTTGTAAATCCTTAACTATAATGTACTTGACATTAATAATGAGTGGATTAAATTTAGTGATTTAAATCCAACATACCTTTAGTATTACCGGTTAACCCAATAAACAAGTGTATATCAAAACTCCATAATGATGGAATTTTGAGATCATTTAATTTTGAATTATGTGAAGAATACAAATCTTATTTATTAGGTAAAATAACTGGATCACCTTTCATTTTACGCAGTGAATGAGTGATAAGTATTGGGTCTCGTACATAATGATGTATATGAAGTAATGAACACATAAACTAGAGGCAGGTTTTATTACTTCATCATATTTACTGATGATGTCAGTAGATACAGATATGTGTATCTTATGAAACGCATATCAAAATCATTTGAAAAGTTCAAAGAATTCAAAGTGAAGTTAGAAACAAAATTTAGTAGAAAATAAATACTTTTCGAACAGTTCGAAAGTTAAGCCAATTAATTAATGACTGTAAATATGAGTTTGAAATTGTTTCATAACTTACTCCATCTAGAAGACCAAATTGGAATGGTGTGTCTGAATGGAGACATTGTACCTTATAAGATAAAATACGGTTAATGATAAGTCATATAGATCTTCCAAAATTAAATTTAGAACAATTGTATAAAATCCCACTAAAACGATCTGAAGATACCATATAAGATATGGACTAGGAAATGTCCTAGTGTATCTAATACGATGATTTGAGATGTAAAGACGTTTATTAAACGTCCTTCCTCTGATAAGATCAGACCTAAATAAAATAACTATTTTGTGGATATAAATTCTCTGAAAATAAAATGTTTATTGCTCGATTTGGTATCCTTTTAAAGAAGAGCCAGTCTCTAAGATACCGATGAGAATAAAATAGATTTCGAAATGTCTCGGAAACCACAAAATACCAATGAATCTTGTATAGACAAGAAATTGAGTGGGAGTGACACAATAATTCTGATGTTATTTGATAACACATTAATTATTGTAAACCATGTTAGTTTAAAAACAAGAAATAAATACTGATTCTAAGAAAGAAAATGTTTGGATTAAGAAGTTCATGATTGAACTTAATTCATTGTTGATCGAATGATATACATTGCGATAACAATATGGCTATATTGCTCAGGCCTAAAACATCAAACTCATCATCAATACAAACATATATTTTAAGAAATATAATTCTTATGTGAAGTTATTCACAGAAGAAATAAACATATCTGCAAAGTTACAAAAGCTATAATGTTGCAGACCTACTGAATTAAACACTGTCGCAGCAGAAGTTTAATAGTCACACTAGTTTCATGGGTATATGATACATGAATGATTGACTCTAGTGCAAGTGGGAGATTGTTAGAGTTTATGCCCTAGAGGCAATTCGTTTGATGAGATTGATAACACTGTTGATGTTATTTTATTTGGAATAAAATATTATTCTATTATATTGTATTTACTGCGTAATATAAATAATAATATAATAGAAGTCCTTAGAATAATAATATGGAATTATATAGTTCGAGTAAGACTGAATTTGAGATTATATAATTATTAAGTATTATAATTCGTAAATGTCCCTAGTCGAGTTTTATTGTTTATATAGGACAACAATAAAGCGTTGAGACTAGTATATTGATTGACTGATGATCACATCTCATTGATCATTAATATACATGATATTAAAGTCAAGATATAAATACGTATTGGAGAATAGCGTATTGGGCTGACCCACCGTGAGATAACTCCATGGAATATAATTAACAGTATCATAAGTTATTTTCATAGTGACAGTGATGTAATGGTCCTCAGACCTGAAATCATTATAATTTTATTCGAGGATATTTGTGTTTTGATATCATTTAAAGTTATTCGTAACAGAGTAACGATAACGGTGATTATTGGATACATCTAGAGTCGAATGAAAATTATGAATGATCTAGATGGGATTTAACCCTACGATGTAATTGTAGTGATATCCATGGGCCTCTTGATTGAGTGAGACTGTGAAATGCATGGCCGTGCTCAAATATTGATTTGTTTTAAATAGTCTACTCATCGATCAAGAAAAACGGATTAAATTATAAAGAGGATGATACCATCCATGCCTTGAGTTTAATCCTGGATATACTGGTTAAAGGGATTATATTACATTGATACATTGGTCACAGAAAGGTTGTATCGAATCGATAATATTGTTATAACTTGGGTAGCAGTGATGTGTTGCTAGATACCACTCACAGTTTATAATTTAAATATGATTTAAATTATTGCCAACGTTGTAGTAACCTGTAGGGTCACACAATATAGAACATTATGAAGAAGAAAATATTTTGGACGAATAAAATATTAAGTTGTTAATATTTTATTTATAGTTGGAATAAATATTTAAAAGAATCCTATTCTTTTGGGTTAAGCTTGGTCATTAAAAGGATATTTGAATCCTTTGTATAAGGGGAGAAAAACTGGCTAACCCTAGGCAATATATATGTGACAATGTATAGCCGACAATACTATTCCAAACAAAAAACCCTAAAGTATCATGGCGGCTAGCACCGTCTTCTTCTTCAATTCCTTTTCCCGATTCGATCGAAAGAGGAAGGTGTTCTTGTGGATAACCTATGGAGAGCCGGCGATATGCTATGCTTTTTGATTCGATGCACCATCCCTCTTTCATTCGATTTGATTTCGTTGGATCTTCATAGATTCGGCTCGTAAGGTATGAATCTTTAACTCCAATTATTCTGAATGTTCGATTTATAATTTCCGCATAAGATCCCTTTTAAGTTGTTAAAATAAAATTAGGGTTTCGATTCAGATTGATTTGAAACCTACACTAATTACTAATGAATGATTACTACACTGCACCGCACATTACTACACTGCACCGCACCAGTCACCCTAAAGGTTGATCCCACTTGCTTCACACAAAAACTTTATAAATAGCCTTGCGTACCCCTAGCTGACTACATAGGTGTCGTCTGCCCCTATCTCCACTAGGTGTACCCCACTACCCACTTTCGATCGGCTCCCTACTCGTAGATACCCGTGCTGGCTCCACAGTGGGGTGTATCACCCCCCTAAAGTGGCAACCCGATACAACTTGAGAATGCACGGCTTATACCTACACGATGCAACAACGTCTTACCTACCAGCCCGGGTCCACACACGCATATGAAACCCGTTGGACTTGCGTTGCCACCGCTCTCCATTTTGGCCTCTTATAGTCAAACCCAGCATGCGTGTCCCGTCCTCGACTTGGGTCGAGCCCACAAAGATACGTTTGGGATACTGGTTGAAATGGGCCCCCACAAGCTACCCACCTAAGCTTGCCACTACTAGTATATCCCACTTAACCCTCTTAGTCATGTTCATTTACATGTGTGTTTGGTTAAGTCTTACCACTCGTATTTGACATGCCACTAAGGGCACCCACCAGATTCCTCATGCCACCCAAGGCACCTATAATCTTTTACCCCAGTTTTAATAATTCCCTATTCAAATTATTAATTACTTCCAATTTCAATGATGTCCATAATTGACTCAATTATGGCCATCCACTTATGGCATGCAAAATCATATCAATTGCACCCCAACTTTTTAATATTAATTCCTTAATATTACCCCTACCCCACGTTTATACGTTCGCTTATTCAACGCATAATATAGGCTAGACTTGAATAGTCTAACACATAGCACAAAGATAAATTATCACAACATATAGACAATTAAAATAAATCTAATCATAATAGGGGTGAAACTTGCATAAACTACACATGTTAAGGATCAAAATATGTCAACTTGTTAAATGTCTCAATTTACATTATATGATCATAGCCCAAATCTATACATAAACTTGCATATGGGAGTTTTTAGGCAACATAATGATGGTGTGAACTAGCACAGGATATCACATATGTCATAGCATAATTCTAGATGTCATAATAGATGTCATGTCATATGTTCATAACTTTTCTAATCAATCTAACTTGCATATGTGACTTGTCATATAGATCAACATAGCCCAAACATGATGATTCAATTAATATGAACTAACTAGCATAGATAGTAACATCATGGCTTTTTAACATGTATGATTCATCACAACTTAGCATAGAAACTTTTAACATACATAACATCATCATAGCATGATTTACAACATATAGGATATCATCACCACATAGCATAGGATTAATAACATACATGATAGCATAAAGTTTAAAACAACATATATGACAATTCACATCATCTACTCATAATCCATTCATGACTTAACCTAATTAAAATGATAATAATCTTGTTAAGACTATCATACTCACAATTTAGAGAAGAAAAGTGTTTTGCTTTGCTTTAGAGTTGATTAGAATTAGAATTGAATTAGCTTTTCTTCCTTCTTAGTTGGCGGCGGCTAGACTGAATTCCATGGCAGCGGTATGACGGTAACTATTCTATTTTTCTTATGAATTAGGGTGAGAGACTACCTAGGTATTTATAGAGTTAGGATTTATTTTAGACCGTCAGATCAACTCAAGACTAATCTCAGCCGACCAGATTAGGTCAAAACCCTAATGGGTCATTACTCAGTCAAAATAGGCTCAGTCAAAAACCCTAGCCGCTAGACCCAGGTCGACACCAAGGTCGACTGTGCAGTCGACCTGGTCCCTGGGGTGTCAACTGCCCAGTCGACTCCCCAGTCGACCTGGGGGGGTGTCAACTGCCCAGTCGACTCCCCAGTGACCTGGGGTGCTGGGCGGGAATTTTCCGGCCTAGCCTGTTTGACTTCGAATTTTGAATTTTAAATTTCCTGCTAGCTGTTTTGAATTTTCTGAAACTTCCGATGGCCATAACTTCTTCATACGAAGTCCAATTCACGCAAACTCGGTCTCTATTTCAACCAGAATTCCGAGACGAATACAATGGCGCAACCCGTTTCCCACAATTCCCACGTATGAGATTAGTTATTCTTTAATTTGTGAATATTAATATTATCAGCATTACAGGGTGTTACATTCTCCCCTCCTTAAAGGATTTCGACCCCGAAATCTTTAAGTCAAGAAGAATGTATATCCTAACATCCAAACAACCATCTACTCAACCATCAAACACAGGCATCCATTGTCCTTATAGACCTCTAATGCTTTTATGTTTAAATGCACAGTGTGTGTATATTTTCCTTATCTAATGCAAAATCAGGCGGTCCACTGATTCAGTTGGCCTCCTTAATGCAAACCATGATAGTGCCATGCGTCCATTATGTATGCAAAAGTTCCCTAATGCTACATATTATCTATATATGCATGCACAATCATCATCTGAATGCAGCATCCATCTAATAATACAATCGTCATACATCCATTTAACTAAATACAACCATTTATATGCAATATGTAGTATGAAGTGACTGAGCCGATCTAGTGCCTAATAGTGTGTGTATATGCGTCCACGAGCAACCACTAGCAAACACTTGCATCCACTTTGCATCCACCAAACATAACATGTCTCAAACACATGTTTCAACCATAGGGTTATCCTAACTAAAGGTCAAAGATACTAGCGAAAGGACATACTAAAGATAAGATAAGTACAAGGTAAACGACAAAGGAGAAATTAAAGGACATACCCTCGAAAAGAAAAGGGTATCGTGAACGCATCTTCTCTTCTGTCTCCCAAGCAGCGTTGCTCTCATCATCTCCCCATTGCACTTTGACTAGTCTGACCTCTCGATTCCTCAACTTCTTGATCTCCGACCCAAGAATGCGCGTAGGAGCTCGTCGGATCGTCACATCACGCTCTATCTCCACCTCTCTAAGCAAGCTCAGCTCTACCACTTCCGCGGTCTCGTGCAAGCACTTCCTCAAATGTGACACATGGAATACGTCATGTACACCACTAAGTCTCTCGGGTAACTCCACTCTATACGCCATCCGTCCAATCCTCTCCTTAATAGGAAACGGTCCTACAAACCTTGGTGCTAATTTCCCAACGGACCCAAAGCGAACAACATTCCGTAATGGAGACACTTTGACAAAGACCATGTCCCCAACATCGAACTCGAGATATGTCCTCCTCTTATCCGCATAAGATTTCTGCCTATCCTGTGCTGCTTTCATCCTCCTTCGAATCAAGTCGATCTTTTCCGAAGTCTCTCTAATCATATCGGGCCCAAGTAAGAACTTATCCGTAGATTCCCACCAACATGTAAGTGAACGACAAGGTCGTCCATAAAGAGCTTCGAAAGGTGCCATGCCAATGCTAGACTGAAAGCAGTTGTTATATGCGAACTCCACCAATGGAAGATGCTCTTCCCATGTACCCCCAAAGTCTAGGATACATAGCCTCAACAGGTCCTCTAGAATACGATTCACCCTCTTGGTTTGGCCGTCCGTCTGAGGATGATATGCGGTGCTCAAACATAACTGAGTCCCTACCGCCTCTTGTAAGCTTCTCCAAAATTCGCTAGTGAAAATAGGATCGCGGTCGCTCACTATGCTAGAAGGAACACCGTGCAAACGAACTATTTCTCGGACATATACAGAAGCTAGCCATAGAGCAGTCCTCTTACTCTTCATGGGAATGAAATGGGCACTCTTAGTAAGTCTATCTACTATAACCCAAATTCCCGTATTACCCTTCCTCGATCGCGGTAATCCATCCACAAAATCCATCGAGACGCTCTCCCACTTTCGTAGTGGAACCTCCAATGGGTGAAGCAACCCACCGGGTTTCTTTTCCTCCGCTTTTACTTGTTGGCACACCAAGCATCTAGCGACATACCCGGCCACATCTTTCTTCATGCTGGCCGAAAAGTAAACTCTCTTCATGTCTTTGTACATCTTGTCCCCGCCGGGATGAATGGTCATCTTCGAACGATGTGCTTCGTCAAGAATAGTCTTCCTTAGGTCATCGTCTTTTGGTACACAAAGTCTACCATCCCTACTTAACCAACCCTTATCATCTAGGGTATACCTACGGAGATGGCTTGATGAGTCCCCTCTTTTGAGCTTTTCTACTAACTCAACCAACTGTGGGTCGTCACGCTGTGCCTCGCCTATCCATCCCAAAAGCGTAGGTCTGACCTCCAAGGATGCTAGCAAACCGGGTACGAAGTCAACGGAAGGTCTAAAGTCAAACATCGAAATAAATTCTAAGCTTCGCCGCTCAACAAACAAAGGACTTAAAGATAATCTTTTTCTACTTAAGGGATCCGCCACCACATTACCCTTGCCAGGGATATATGCTATCTCGAAGTCGTAGGATGCTAAGAACTCCATCCACCTTTACTGCCTTAAGTTCAATTCCTTTTGAGAGAATAAGTATTTTAAAGATTTGTGGTCAGTGAATAATTCGAATTTTTCGCCAAGAAGATAATTACGCCAAGATTTAAGCGCGAAAACAATAGCGGCCAACTCTAGGTCATGTGTGGGGTAATCTTCTCATGCGCTCTCAACAGCCTTCCACCATAGGCTATTACCCTGCCCTATTGCATTAAGACTGTGCCTAGTCCTGTCCCACAAGCGTCAGTATAAATAGTAAACGGCTTACTCCCGTCTGGCAATACTAAGACTGGGGCTGAAGTCAAAGCTCTCTTCAAACGTTGGAACGCATCATCACAATCCACGTCCCAAGTGAAAACTAGGTTCTTCTTCGTCAAGCGTGTCAATGGAGATGATATCCTTGCGAAGTCTTTGATAAACTTCCTATAGTAGCCAGCCAACCCCAAGAAACTTCTCACTTCGGTAGCATTTTTAGGGACCTTCCAATCTTGGATGGCCACCACCTTCGCGGGATCCACAGCTATCCCTTCCTTGGAAACCACGTGTCCTAAGAACCATACTTCCTTCCTCCAAAAGTGACACTTAGAAAATTTAGCTTTAAGGCTATGCGCTCAAAGAGTCTCCAACACTTCCCTAAGATGTAGGGCATGCTCTTCTTCATCCTTAGAAAAGATCAGGATGTCGTCTACAAAGACTACCACGAATTTGTTAAGGTACTCCCTAAACACCCTACTCATCAAATCAACAAAGTATGCGGGGGCGTTTGTCAAACCGAAGGGCATCACTAGCCATTCATAGAAACCGTCTGGAGTCCTAAAGGCAGTCTTGTCAATGCTATCCTCAGCCACTCTCAATTGATGGAAACCAGTGGCTAAGTCCAACTGCGAAAACACTGAGGCGCCAACTAACTGATCGAAGAGATCGTCAATCCTCGGTAGTGGGTGTCTGTTCTTCTTAGTAAGCTTATTAAGTTCTCTATTGTCCACACAAAGTCTAAGGGACCCATCCGCCTTCGTGGCAAATACTACTGGAGCACCCCACTCCGATATACTTCGTCTTATGAACCCCTTCTCAAGCAACTCCTTCACTTGCTTATCGAGTTCCCTCCTTTCACGTCGAGCCATGTGGCGTACTGGCAAAGATACTGGTTTCGCATTATCCACAAGATATATTCGAAAATCTATATCCCGCTTCGAAGGCAAGCCCTTCACCTCCTCAAACACATCCGAATACTCTCGGACCACTCTAACAGATCATAGATTTTCCTCAGACGCGTCAAGCGATTCTAGATAACTTAGCATAACATAATTTATGGGATTACAAAAGATTTCGAGAGTGTTGCCAAGGCGAGTCATGAGCCTAACTACTCTCCTTTCACAATCAAGAACGGCCCCATTTCTGGATAACCAATCCATTCCTAAAATTAGCCCATAGCCGTGAAGCCCAACACATAAGCATCACATCTAAACCCAACGCTAAGTATAGAAATTTTCAAATCCAAACACATCATGGACAAATAAGCTGAGCCTCCAATTGGATTCGAAACAACTAAGGGATCCTCTACTAAACTGGTGTTTAAGTGCAGTTATTCAGCTAATGATGTAGAGATAAACGAATGCGATGCGCCCGAATCGAATAAGGTACGGACATGATGATTAAACAGAAAAACTAAGCTTTCAACAGAAATGGTTCTACCTCGTTCTTGCAGCGGTGGGACCGCGAGAGCCTGAACTTGTCCCCTTGCCTGCCCTGGTGCCATAAGAGCCTGCACCTGTCCTCCCGAGGTAGCTCCTGCCCTCTGCCCCTTCTTTGGGCAGTCCTTCACTAAATGTCCCGCATCGCCACATTGAAAACAGCCAGTCTTCTTTTTCTTTTGGCAATCCTTACTGAGATGGCCTGGGGTTCCACAGTTAAAGCACTTCTTCTTTCCCTTGTCGTTATTGTCTTTTCCACCCTTCTTGTTTTGCTGTTGTGGTTTCTTCTGATCCCCTTTCTTCTCGGGTGCCTTATTAGCATTAGCGCTTTTCTCCTCGTGCATGAGCGCCATTTCTACTAGCTTCTCAAAGGTGGCCCCCATAGGGATGTGGGTCATAGCCAAACCTTGCAATGGTTCATTCAAGCCATTCACGAACCTCAGCGCCTTCTTCTCTGGCGTGTTCACTAAGTCCAAGCCAAACCTTGCTAACTGATTAAATTTGTTAACATATTCTTTCACTGATGAGCTTCCTTGCTTCAATGTCAAGAACCTTTCCATATATAGATTTTCTTCTGCCCTTGAGAGAAACTTCGCCTCGAACCTACGTCTGAAATTTGCCCTAGAGTCAACAGGACGCTCCCCATTAGTGACCTCCCACCAAAACGAGGCCTCTCCCTTCATCAACCAAGCTGCTAAACGAACTTTTCTCCCTTCTTCTACTTCAAAGATTTCTAGTAATTCTTCCACCTCCTTAAGCCAATCTCTAGCTTCCACAAACGTTTCTGAGCCTAGAAAAGGTTTTCCACTCATAGCCTTGAATTCCTTGCACGTCTTTGCAAAAGTATCTACGCGAGGAGGAGGGGGAGGAAGAACGGATGCAACTGGTGGTGGAGGAACATTAGCTGGACCTGCAGCGGCCCGAGCCTCTAATAACCTCCTATACCATCCTGGTATCGTTACACCATCCGGAAGGTTAAGATCTTCAGCCATGCTGAAACGAAAAAGGAAAGATTCAAAATGGAGAATTCGAAAGATAAAGATATATGGCTGTTTGGGGATTATGTTTTTCTTAAAAACTTTCCTCTTTAAAATAACTCATTAAGACATGTTTTTGAAAACACTTCTCCCAAAAATACTTTAGAAAAATAGTTTTTCTAAAAAAATTATTTGTTCTAGTAACCTTAAGCTCTGATACCAAGTGTAACACCCCACGTCCATTAATGTCACTCACAAAGGGAATGCATTAACTTCCGTGGAGGTTTTAAGTGAATATAGAACAGAAAAATTACAACAAGACAGAAAATAAGTAGTACTTGGAAATTTAAAACTTCATTTTATTGCAGCGGAAATTAAACATGTTTGTTACATCATAAAACCATAAATCAGAGTCAAGTACAATATCCATCTTCATAAAACAAAATACATAATCCTATTACACAAATAGCCATTAAAGAAGATAACAAGCTGGACTTTACTTCAACGGTCCAAGCTTTCCAAGAGAGATAAAGCGGTCCAATCAAACTCCACTAGAGTTGGGTCCAACCGGAGGACCTGGAGGGGGAAAAAGGATAGAAATGGAGGGGGTCAGACATAAAGTCTGGCGAGTATGATAATTCTAACAATACTATTATCAAAATAACTAGACTAAGGCATAAGCTGGAAGACAAGTAAATGTCTATAAACTATTAGGTACGGAATGAGCAGATAATGATAACGTGAAAGATAATGTTAAAGGCACACCTAATTACTAACGAATGATTACTACACTGCACCGCACATTACTACACTGCACCGCACCAGTCACCCTAAAGGTCGATCCCACTTGCTTCACACAGAAACTTTATAAATAGCCTTGCATACCCCTAGCTGACTACATAGGTGCCGTCTTCCCCTATCTCCACTAGGTGTACCCCACTACCCACTTTCGATCGGCTCCCTACTTGTAGATACCCGTGCTGGCCCGATAGTGGGGTGTATCACTCCCCTAAAGTGGCAACCCGATACAACTTGAGAATGCACAGCTTATACCTACACGATGCAACAACGTCTTACCTACCAGCCCGGGTCCACACACGCATATGAAACCCGTTGGACTTGCGTTGCCACCGCTCTCCATTTTGGCCTCTTATAGTCAAACCCAGCATGCGTGTCCCGTCCTCGACTTGGGTCGAGCCCACAAAGATACGTTTGGGATACTGGTTGAAATGGGCCCCCACAAGCTACCCACCTAAGCTTGTCACTACTAGTATATCCCACTTAACCCTCTTAGTCATGTTCATTTACATGTGTGTTTGGTTAAGTCTTACTACTCGTATTTCACATGCCACTAAGGGCACCCACTAGATTCCTCATGCCACCCAAGGCACCTACATAACCCCCATGTCCCACCTTACATGTTTATCTGGTTAATTATTTCTTAATTCATTCAGGCCATAACCTCATAAAGACCTCTCACATTAGACTTGCATTTATGGCAGTTGGATTTGCCGGGTGGGTCCGGGCAGTCTTACACCATAAAAGAGTCTAACCTCGTGTCTTTACAACTGTTATGCTTTAGTTTAGGCCTAGGATCTCTCACATTGGGCTGACATTTGTGACCACTGGATTTGTCGGGCGGGTCCGGGCAAGTTTACGTCACAAACGAGTCTAACCTCGTGTCCTAAGCATTGATTAACACTTATAATCTTTTACCCCAGTTTTAATAATTCCCTATTCAAATTATTAATTACTTCCAATTTCAATGATGTCCATAATTGACTCAATTATGGCCATCCACTTATGGCATGCAAAATCATATCAATTGCACCCCAACTTTTTAATATTAAATCCTTAATATTACCCCTACCCCACGTTTATACGTTCGCTTATTCAACGCATAATATAGGCTAGACTTGAATAGTCTAACACATAGCACAAAGATAAATTATCACAACATATAGACAATTAAAATAAATCTAATCATAATAGGGGTGAAACTTGCATAAACTACACATGTTAAGGATCAAAAGGTGTCAACTTGTTAAATGTCTCAATTTACATGATATGATCATAACCCAAATCTATACATAAACTTGCATATGGGGTTTTTAGGCAACATAATGATGGTGTGAACTAGCATAGGATATCACATATGTCATAGCATAATTCTAGATGTCATAATAGATGTCATGGCATATGTTCATAACTTTTCTAATCAATCTAACTTGCATATGTGACTTGTCATATAGATCAACATAGCCCAAACATGATGATTCAATTAATATGAACTAACTAGCATAGATAGTAACATCATGGCATTTTAACATGTATGATTCATCACAACTTAGCATAGAAACTTTCAACATACATAACATCATCATAGCATGATTTACAACATATAGGATATCATCACCACATAGCATAGGATTAATAACATACATGATAGCATAAGGTTTACAACAACATATATGACAATTCACATCATCTACTCATAATGCATTCATGACTTAACCTAATTAAAATGATAATAATCTTGTTAAGACTATCATACTCACAATTTAGAGAACAAAAGAGTTTTTCTTTGCTCTAGAGTTGATTAGAATTAGAATTGAATTAGCTTTTCTTCCTTCTTAGTTGGCGGCGGCTAGACTGAATTCCACGGCGGCAGTATGACGGTAGCTATTCTATTTTTCTTATGAATTAGGGTGAGAGACTACCTAGGTATTTATAGAGATAGGATTTATTTTAGACCGTCAGATCAACTCAAGACTAATCTCAGTCGACCAGATTAGGTCAAAACCCTAATGGGTCATTACTCAGTCAAAAACCCTAGCCGCCAGACCCAGGTCGACACCAAGGTCGACTGCGCAGTCGACCTGGTCCCTGGGGCGTCGACTGCCCAGTCGACTCCCCATTCGACCTGGGGGGGTGTCGACTGCCCAGTCGACTCCCCAGTCGACCTGGGGTGCTGGGCGGGAAATTTCCCGCCTAGCCTGTTTGACTTCGAATTTTGAATTTTAAATTTCCTGCTAGCTGTTTTGAATTTTCTGAAAATTCCGATGGCCATAACTTCTTCATACGAAGTACAATTCACGCAAACTCGGACTCTATTTCAACCAGAATTCCGAGACGAACACAATGGCGCAACCTATTTCCTACAATTCTCAGGTCTGAGATTAGTTATTCTTTAATTTGTGAATATTGATATTATCAGAATTATAGGCTGTTACAACTTTGAATGTCACATCGTCAAATCCGTAATCACATATTGATTACACAAATGCACACTAGGCGTAGAATAAAGAGAAGTTACCTTCTCCCGACCAACTTGGTATATTCGGAAAAATCAACGATGTGACCGTTGGAAATACTCTGTCAGACACTCATCCATATAAGTTGTCCTGGGACTGGACAAACATAAAACACCATTCTGAAACGTGACGACACTTGCATTTAACTCCGTCTTAAATTTTCTCCAGCATAATATATCTCGCTGCGCTTATGCCTAAACGGAGTGGTTTCCGGATAATATATCCAACCGGTCTCTCCGTATTGACAACGGTGGTCAAAACACTTCGATAGTCGGTTATTTAACCCTCGAAGTAAAAACAACATTCATTCAAATGTGTAACTAGACATCACACAATCACGGGAATTTTCAATTTGACATTCGTTTTTATTATTCGAATTCCCATATCTTACCAGATATTTCTTAAATCTCGTTTTAGCCTTTTTCACACTTCTTAGAAAACATTCCAAGTTATTATAAACTTTTATTCTTCCATGTTCCAGAAAATATACGTTATTAACGTTCGAACCATTTCCATTATTTTCACATTCTTTATTTCTATACTTGGATAATCTACCCTATTGGAAAATATTTCCAATTTCATTTTAACCTTTTAATCGGCCCAACGTTCACTTTTAAAACATTATTCACTTTGAAATGTGAATACCATCCCTTATTTTAGAAATCTGAATATCTTTATCATATACCTCTTTATTCACGAGATAATTTCCCTTATCTTATTTAGCGAAATCTTTTCCATACTTTTATATTCCTATTCCACTTTATAAACTCTGTTTCTGAGTCAACTTCTTATCAAATCAATATCAAGTTTATAACTAAATACTTATTCCTATCCTATTAACATTTATTTGTTTAAAACTAAATGTTAATTATTCTATCAGATTATAATCCCTAAAAATAGTTTACTTTTAATACATTCGACATCGTCAAATTCTAGTTCCAAATCCTAACGGTTTAATTCTAATCACATTTTGAATACCGAAATGTTGTCATCGTTTTCTAACACGATTCTCCAATTTCTCTTTCTAAACTTATTCTTATATTTTCTTACCACATCGTTATTTATTACCTTTGAATAAGTGGATTTCAACTGAACTGTTTCATTTTCTAGGAAGTGCTGCTATATATAAAAATCACGCTTAAGTTTGGTTAAAAGCGTTAATTTATCATTACAGTTCAAAACTTGTCATACGCTGTAATATTCCCCTTTATAACTAATCTTGACATAACAGTCACGCTTAAGCCTAGCCAATAGCGTTATTTTATCGCTATAGTTCTAAGACTTACAATATGCTGCCATATTCTCTTTATACAAATCTTGACATCTCTTTCTGTTACAAACTGATATTGTTCCTTGATAATAGTGAAGCCGTTCAAGTTGGGGTATTTTATTTGCCTCTCAGACCTTAATCGACAACGTTCTTACCTTGGAACAGGTATAAGTCTGTAACTCTAATTCCTTATTACTTATAATATCTATCAGACCATATTTTCTTGTTTAATTTGAACTATGGTTTTATAACACCATATCCTTACTTTGAAATCTCTGTTGTTTATGATTATTTATATTAAACATTAAGTCTTTGCTCGCTCTATTCCACAGTTCTATTTATAACTTCTTAAATTGAATGGGTAATTAAATGTCATTAATTTTGATTAATTTATTTCTAAACTATTTTCATTAGATTAATTAACGACCTATTTAATCTAATAAACATTTTCCAAATAACAGTTGATTAAATCAACTTCATTCCATCAGTAAATTCGTTAACTGATTTTAATTACTTCTTACCATTAGATTAATATAATTAATCTAATAATATTTCTTAACTTTTTGCTTTAATATAATTATCTAAATTATTCACTCGCAGGATAATTATATTTTAATAACTTATTTAAATGTCGAATAATCGTTTATATTTACTTTTATAAAACGAACACTAAAATACTGGTTTATAATAGAACTTCTATTATAAATTTAAATCTTCTTTTTAATTATAAAAATACAATTTTTATAATTAACTTCGTTCATTTTCCTAACGGCAAATCAACTTCTTAACAAAATGATGGTTTTATGGTCGACTGTTACCACTTCCTTAACTGATATCGTTTATTTATTTATCAAAGCAATTGCTGAATTTTCATTCAACGTCAATTTTTCTCATGGGATTTTAAATGTAATTCGGGTTCGAACAGTGCATACAAAACAAACAGTTCATATAAATATCGAGGTATCCGGTCGGATTCCTCCAACCGGTTTTCCGCATCCACAGATGTTAGTCAAAGAATTTACATTGATTCCTACTAGAGAATATTATAATCGATGGAATCAGTATCCAAAATATGCAACAATATATATTTAAACCAATTTAATTGTGATATACCTAAATGACCATCACACAGTATTCAACCAACAGTAAAATATAATTTTTATATTTTAAAATAGATCAGAGTTAGTGAATTTACTCACTTTGCGTGTTAACCGTTAAAAAACGATTTGCGTCAGTTGATTATACCTAGTGCTTCAATTTTGTCATAAATCCAAATGATCCCCGAACAGTTTCATACCATCTTTATAGCGTAGCCGGTGTCCGTATTATTCCAACGCTTTAGACGGCGTTCCAATAATTTAAAAGCCCCTTCCACATCAACTAGCGAACTTGAAACCCACCGTCCATCCCAACTGTGTTCGCATGCTTCAGCGTAGCCTGTTCACCGTATTTGCTTTCCTTTCTTTCGTTTTTATTTATTGGGCCTTTTTACTTTATACTTTAAAACTGGGCCTCACACACTATTTGAATAGCCCATCCATACCTTTGACCGCTTGCAATAGTAGCATATCTCCTCTATTCCATATATGTCAAACTCTCCTGTGCAACACCCCCTTACGTCATTTATTTATAAAACAATATGTCCCAACGAGCATCAAACTACCCAATGCATCACTTCCCCAATGTTATTACTAGCCATAACCGTCCCTGTTATGCCACCGCACTGTAATTGCCACAAATACAAAAACAGTCTTGGTCCTTCATAATTTTCACCACCAGACTCCTTCACGTTTTTCTCCCCCTTATTTTATTTTCTCATTCCTCTAGGCTTTATCAATAAGTAAAACAAGCCCATCCTTTATTACTTCGGCCCACCTCCACTTTATCACCCTCCTTCAGTATTTGTCTTCCCCTACTAAACATTATTCCGCTCCTTCTTGTTGAATTAAACAACTGCTCCATGTATAAAATATTCAGCACCCATCTCCTGTATAAAACCTGCATGCTTTGGTCCCTTGCTAGCAACCCTCGCCTCCGCAGATCTGCCCTCCACTCAGTCACCATGGCTTGGTTATGCTACTTCCAATTTTATTTTCCCTCTATGTCTTCATCTCGAAACACTCCACTCCATACATTATACTCCCAGTTACGAACCGCGCCATCGACATATTTCTCATTTGTTTGTTTTTATTTTATTATATCATTATAGCAGAAGCCGAACTAATAAGGATGAAAAGGAGTATTGGCATGATTGAAGAGGAGAATATGAAAGAAAGTGTGGGTTTATCTGAGTGATGAAGGCTTTTAGCGTAAGTATATATATAGGAATATGGGAAGAACTGACAAGAATGACCTCTCTTTCATACAGTATAGGGTATGGTAATTTGCAATAGTTAGGGAAGGTTGCTCATTCCCGAAGAAGCCATACCGCTAGATTATGGTTCATTAAGTTTTGATAAGCACCTTCCATCACTTTTTCTTAAGGGTATACGTAGAGGTATGTGCATTTTCCTTGGAAAGGAACACGATGACTAGCGTTAGGACATAGGCTTCTTAGGTTAGTGTAGTGTACCCATACTTCCTTAAGAGCGAAGGAAGAATATATATATATATATATATATATATATATATTATTTGCGATTTAGATAGGATTTGTTTTTTCTTTCCTTTCCCAAAGTCTAGACAAACTTATGACTGTTGGTGCATAGTCCTATTCGAGATACTAGAACGTGGTTTCTAGAATAGGTAAGATATCAAAAGATTTGAAAATGATGCATCAGAATTTTCACTATCTAAGGGGAGACAATCGTAAATGGAGTTTTAAACGAGTGATGTAGGAGTATGCCAATTATCTCACTGTTGCTTTGCATTAATATCATGATATTTCTCATGAGTATGTATGCTTTTGACCATTTTGCTATAATACCTGGCTACTAGTGCCTCTATACGCATGAGTAAGTATTTATGCTTCGTTCATATCCAAATTGATCCCGACAAAAATAAGGATACAGTCGTGCCCAGCGAGGTGCCACGATCCCAAAAATATAAAAATATCGTTAGATTAACTCATATTTTGAAACCCCGAAATATCGATACAGGGTGCAAAATAATCCATATAAAAAGTTTCCTATTTAATTAATTAAAAATTACAGTAAAATTCTAAAAATTAAATTATCGCTGCGCCTCAAAAGAACCTTGTCCAGATTTGCAACCGATATCTAGTTATATCAAATAAACTGTTACAATCGATAAACGAATATACCGCTGCTTTTCTAAATATTTGATTTGGACATATCTTGCAATCTATACGACGAAATCTTGGTTTTTCACTTCTGTTAGAAAAATAGAGTTCAACAGATTCCAGCGTTTCTTGTTTCGTAGAAATCCGACTGATAACAGGTCCTATACACTCAATTGAAGTTCAGAACGTTAAATTACGAACTGTCGCGATATTATAGGATCGATTATATTTAATATACATTTTTATACATTCAACTCCGTTTTAATTAATATATAATTCCATTTATATTACGAATCCTATATTTAAATATCCAAATACAAACCTATAAAAAATGCGGGACATTACATTCCGTCCCCCTTAAAATAATTTCGTCCTCGAAATTGCTAAG
Organism: Allium sativum; assembly: GCA_030737875.1. Classification (NCBI taxonomy): domain Eukaryota; kingdom Viridiplantae; phylum Streptophyta; class Magnoliopsida; order Asparagales; family Amaryllidaceae; genus Allium; species Allium sativum. The sequence continues at coordinate 867,801,272 of CM060922.1, forward strand.
ATAGGGAAAATGCTACAACCTCTATTATAAACAGGTTAAAAATCTTTTTGGTTTACTTCATAATTTCAGTTTCAACTGTACTGATTAATTCCAATTAAATATTAATTCTTCTTATAAACAAATACTTTCAGAAATTTTGAAAATTTCCTAACAGCTTAAATTTTCGGAGAATTTCATTAGTATCTCCTCTGCATGTCTCATTCGGTACTACTACATCTTTGCCTCTCTGGGTTTTCTCCAATTCAGCAGAAAATCAACAGCCAACCGCCTTGACAAACAGACTCATAAAAATTTCATACTCGTATATAAACGTGTACCTTCTCTGTTGGGCATTCAACTATATTTTTGCCATCTGCTATCAAACCAGCATATATCCAAACATTTCCAACTGATCTCCAATCAATTTACTCTCCAATCCAATCATTCGCTTATACCTCAATCAGACTCCATTTCAAACTCTAATTCTGATTTCAAAATCCAAATAATTCAATTTCATAACCAAGTTACGTTCCAATCCAATATCTTATTTCACCAAGTTTAATTCCATTCTAATACGATTTCCGCTTATTTGGTTTCAATTCAACTCTAATTTTATTCAACTTAGTTAAATTTTTATTTATTCACTTAAAAATTCAGAATTCAAATTCCTGGGGTTTATTTCAAATCAGTATGAAATCATATATTATTCAAAACATTTGAATTTCTAACAACTTATTTCCTCATAATAATTCAAAAACAAAATCTTTGGTAGTAATCCATCACTTAGAACTCGAAAATGAACACCGATAATGGTTGACTTCATCATCAGAATTTATTTCCCAGCGATCAAAGTGAGTTCAATACTATATCACTTTCAAAACTTATTTCAAAATATTTGTTTTGAAATCACTACAAAATACACTTCACAACGTTCAGAAAATATTTCTAAATTCACCCAGGATCTTAAAATTTCCATATATTTAATCAAAAATTCATGTACAACATCTTCTCAAGTTTCTAGAGTTTTATTTAAATTCTGGTTTTAAATTCAGATTTTGTTCATCTAATTTTAAATTTTTCACTCATATAATATTTTGATTAGTTATTTATACAGTCAACTCAATTATAAATCTTATTTGATTATAATAACGATCAACACTTTCAATATACTATAATAATCTCAATATATATACTTCTTTTTATATCAAAATATAATTTCAGGTAAAATTATTTCATCTACCCTCTTTTCAAAACATACCGTGTCGAATTACTCTGTTCAAGAGTTTAGAAACACCTATCGAAGCAGTTTGCATTACTGTTTTGACCAGAATTTATAAACCACTCGACTGACCAATCAACACAATATAAAACAGTTTTTATATCGATTTACAAATACGCACTCATATATATACACTCAGACTCAATCTAGAGTATTTCTAACTTCATCTCTATTGAGATACACCATAGAGCCAAGGTAATCCCTTAACCTTATGCTCCGATACCAACTATAAAAGCCGAAAATCCGTACCGATTTGAGCTGACTAATATACTATACACTCAACTCAAAATGCATGAAAATTCAGATCATTAATAGAAAGAAATTAGAGGGTGAGAAAGAAAAGATAGAACTAATAGAATAGAAGAAGAAGAACACAACTGAACAGAATCAGAGTAAACACGAATCTCACAGCGGAACGAATAACATGTATTATAACATAACTTTGAAATACAAATATGAATTTGTATATATACATACCATATATCAGCGTACAACTCATATATATCACAGCGGAAATAATCTCTAACTAATTAATGGTTAAGCATTCTGCTTCTAGCTCCTCCAAGTGAATCTGTAAAATCCTAAAACACTTGACTGCCCGTACAAATTTGGGCACCCAAGAGTTTAGGGAAAACAAACAAAATAAACTCTGGGTCAGTCATGGGACTGGTGTGAGTAAATTCCAACTATACAGTTTAACTTTGAAAATCCTTTTGAAACAAAATCATAATAGTAAGACCAACCCCCACATAAACATGGACGGTTTTTACCTTACTATAACCCAAAATATTCTTGATATCAAAACCTAGTGATATTATAATAATGTTTAATCAAATAAATAACCAAGTAGCGGAACGCTTGCATCTCACGCTCCATATATATAGTATAAAATCATAAACCGCAGGGCACGTATTGGAGATTGGATCCCGACAGACAAGGGAAGGGAGCACCTTTCGATCAGTGTACCCTAGAGGGGATACACCTGGGTTCAACAAGAACGTCTTGCAACCCGGCCACACATGACCGACCACCCATTTAGCTTGAGTGTTTCGAACATATTTCCACCCACGATTGTTGGCCATCCAACCGCCATCTGAAGATACAAAATCGAAAAGTAGTATAAATATGAATTTTCTCGAGATCGGTGACAATACACCCTGCTTGGGGATGACCCAACTAGCCATGCTGCCTAGCCCAACTTTTGTTACTTCCTGGTTGTGAGGCTAGAGGCTACATCTGTCTTCAGAACATCTGATCACCTTTCACTTTGAATGTCACATCGTCAAATCCATAATCACATATTGATTACAAAAATGCGCACTGGGTGTAGAATAAAGAGAAGTTACCTTCTCCCCACCAACTTGATATATTCGTTAAAATCAACGGTATGACCGTTGGAAATACTCTGTCAAACACTCGTCCATACAAGTTGTCCTGGGACTGGACAAACATAAAACACCATTCTGAAATGTGACGACCCTTGCATTTAACTCCTTCTTCAATTTTCTTCAGCATAATATATGTTGCTGCGCTTATGCCTATACGGAGTGGTTTCCGGATAATATATCCAACTGGTCTCTCCGTATTGACAACGGTGGTCAAAATACTTCGATAGTCGGTTATTTAACCCTCGAAGTAAAAACAACATTCATTCAAATGTGTAACTAGACATCATACAAACACGGGTATTTTCTATTTGACATTCGTTTTTATTATTCGAATTCCCATATCTTACCAGATATTTCTTAAATCCCGTTTTAGCCTTTTTCACACTTCTTAGAAAACATTCCAAGTTATTATAAACTCTTATTCTTCCATGTTCCAGAAAATATACGTTATTAACGTTCGAATCATTTCCATTATTTTCACATTATTTATTTCTATACTTGGATAATCTACCCTATTGGAAAATATTTCCAATTTCATTTTAACCTTTTAATCGGCCCAAAGTTCACTTTTAAAACATTATTCACTTTGAAATGTGAATACCATCCCTTATTTTAGAAATCTGAATATCTTTATTATATACCTCTTTATTCACGTGATAATTTCCCTTATCTTGTTTATCGAAATCTCTTCCATACTTTTATATTCCTTTTCCACTTTATAAACTCTGTTTCTGAGTCAACTTCTTATCAAATCAATATCAAGTTTATAACTAAATACTGATTCCTATCCTATTAACATTTATTTGTTTAAAACTAAATGTTAATTATTCTATCATATTATAATCCCTAAAAATATTTTACTTTTAATACATTCGACATCGTCGAATTCTAGTTCCAAATCCTAACGGTTTAATCCTAATCACATTTCGAATACCGAAATGTTGTCATCGTTTTCTAACACGATTCTCCAATTTCTCTTTCTAAACTTATTCTTATATTTTCTTAAAACATCGTTATTTATTACCTTCGAATAAATGGATTTCAACTAAACTGTTTCATTTCCTAGGAAGTGCTGCTATATATAAAAATCACGCTTAAGTTTGGTTAACAGCGTTAATTTATCGTTATAGTTCAAAACATGTCATACGCTGTAATATTCCCCTTTATAACTAATCTTGACATAACAGTCATGCTTAAGCCTAGTCAACAACGTTATTTTATCGCTATTGTTCTAAGACTTACAGTACGTGCCATATTCCCTTAATACAAATCCTGACGTCTCTTTCTGTTACAAACTGATATTGTTCCTTGATAATAGTGAAGCCGTTCAAGTTGGGGTATTTTATTTACCTCTTAGACCTTAATCGACAACGTTCTTACCTTGGAACAGGTATAAGTCTGTAACTCTTATTCCTTATTACTTATAATATCTATCAGACCGTATTTTCTCGTTTAATTTGAACTATGGTTTTATAACACCATATCCTTACTTTGAAATCTCTGTTGTTTATGATTATTTATATTAAACATTAAGTCTTCGCTTTCTCCATTCCACAGTTCTATTTATAACTTCTTAAATTAAATGGATAATTGAATGTCATTAATTTTGATTAATTTATTTCTAAACTATTTTCATTAGATTAATTAAAGACTCATTTAATCTAATAATCATTTTCCAAATAACAGTTGATTAAATCAACTTCATTCCACCAGTAAATTCGTTAACTGATTTTAATTACTTCTTACCATTAGATTAATATAATTAATCTAATAATATTTCTTAACTTTTTGCTTTAAAATAATTATCCAAATTATTCACTTGCAGGATAATTATATTTTAATAACTTATTTAAATGTCAAATAATCGTTTATATTTACTTTTGTAAAACGAACTCTAAAGTACCGGTTTATAATAGAACTTCTATTATAAATTTAAATATTCTTTTTAATTATAAAAATATAATTTTTATAATTAACTTCATTCATTTTCCTGACGGCAAATCAACTTCTTAACAAAACGATGGTTTTACGGTCGACTGTTATCACTTCCTTAATTGATATCGTTTATTTATTTATCAAAGCAATTGCTGAATTTTCATTCAACGTCAATTTTTCACATGGGGTTTTAAATGTAATTCGGGTTCGAATAGTGCATACAAAACAAACAGTTCATATAAATATTGAGGAATCCGGTCGGATTCCTCCAACCATTTTCCGCATCCACAGATGTTAGTCAAACAATTTACACTGATTCCTACAAGAGAATAATATAATCGACGGAATTAGTATCCAACATATGCAACGATATATATTTCAACCAATTTAATTGTGATCTACCTAAATGACCATCACACAGTATTCAACCAACATTAAAATATAATTTTTATATTTTAAAAAAGATAAGAGTTAGTGAATTTACTCACTTTGCGCGTTAACCGTTAAATAACGATTTGCGTCAGTTGATTATACCCAGTGCTTCAATTCTGTCATGAATCCAAACGATCCCCGAACAGTTTCATACCATCTTTATAGCGTAACCGGTGCCCGTATGATTCCAATGCTTTAGACGGCGTTCCAATAATTTAAAAGCCCGTTCCACATCAACTAGCGAACTTGAAACCCACCTCCATCCCAACTGTGTTCGCATGCTTCACCGTATTTGCTTTCCTTTCTTTCATTTTTATTTATTGGGCCTTTTTACTTTATACTTTAAAACTGGGCCTCACACACTATTTGGATAGCCCATCCACACCTTTGACCCGCTTGCAATAGTAGCATATCTCCTCTATTCCATATATGTCAAACTCTCCTATGCAACACCCCGTTACGTCATTTATTTATAAACCAATATGTCCCAACGAACATCAAACTACCCAATGCATCACTTCCCACTATAATTACTAGCCATAATTGTCCCTGTTATGCCAACGCACCATAATTTCCACAAATACAAAAACAGTCTTGGTCCTTCATAATTTTCACCGCCAGACTCCTTCACGTTTTGCTCCCCCTTATTTTATTTTCTCATTCCTCTGTCCTTTATTACTTCGGCCCACCTCCACTTTATCACCCTCCTTCAGTATTTGTCTTCCCCTACTAAACATTATTCCACTCCTTCTTGTTGAATTAAAAAACTGCTCCATGTATAAAAACTTCAGCACCCATCTCCTGCATAAAACCCGCGTGCTCTAGTCCCTTGCTAGCAACCCTCGCCTCCGCAGATCCGCCCTCCACTCAGTCACCATGGCTTGGTTATGCTACTTCCCATTTTATTTTCCCTCCATGTCTTCATCTCGAAACACTTCACTCCATACATTATACTCCCAGTTACGAACCGCGCCATCGGCATATTTCTCATTTGTTTGTTTTTATTTTATTGTATTATTATAGCTGAAGCCGAACTAAAAAGGATGAAAAGTAGTGTTGGCATGCTTGAAGAGGAGAATATGAAAGAAAGTGTGGGTTTAACTGAGTGATGAAGGCTTTTAGCGTGAGCATATATGTAGGAAGATGGGAAGAAGTGATAAGAATGGCCTCGCTTTCATACAGTATAGGGTATGGTAATTTGTAATAGTTAGGTTAGGTTGTTCATTCCCAAAGAAGCCATACCGCTAGATTATGGTTCATTAAGTTTTGATAAGCACCTTCCATCACTTTTTCTTAAGGCTATATGTGGAGGCATGTGCATTTGCCTTGGAAAGGAACACGATGACTAGCTTTAGGACATTGGCTGCTTAGGTTAGTGTAGTGTACCCATACTTCCTTAAGAGCGAAGGAAGAATATATATATATATATATATTATTTGTGATTTAGATAGAATTTGTTTTTTCTTTCCTTTCCCAAAGTCTAGACAAACTTATGACTGTTTGGTGCACAGTCCTATCCGAGATACTAGAACGTGGTTTCTAGAATAGGTAAGATATCAAAAGATTTGAAAACGATGCATCAGAATTTTCACTATCTAAGGGGAGACAACAGTAAATGGTGTTTTAAATGAGTGATGTAGGAGTATGCCAATTATCTCACAGTTGCTTTGCATTACTATCATGATATGACTCATCAGTATGTATGCTTTTGACCATTTTGCTATAATACCTAGCTACTAGTGCCTCTATACGCATGAGTAAGTATTTATGCTTCGTTCATGTCCGAATTGCTCCAGACAAAAATAAGGATACAGTCGTGCCCAGCGAGGTGCCACGATGCCAAAAATATAAAAATATCGGTAGATTAACTCATATTTTGAAACCCCGAAATATCGATATAGGGTGCAAAATACTCCATATAAAAAGTTGCCTATTTAATTAATTAAAAATTACGGTAAAATTCTAAAAATTAAATTATCGCTGCGCCTCAAAAGAACCTTGTCCAGATTGCAACCAATATCAAGTTATATCAAATAAACTGTTACGATCGATAAACGAATATACCGCTGCTTTTCTGAATATTTGATTTGGACATATCTTGCAATCTATACGACGAAATCTTGGTTTTTCACTACTATTAGAAAAACACAGTTCAACAGATTCTAGTGTTTCTTGTTTCGCAGAAATCCGACTGATAACAGGTCCTGTACACTCAATTGAAGTTCCGAACGTTAAATTACGAACTGCCGCGATATTACGGGCTCGATTATATTTAATATACATTTTTATACATTCAACTCTGTTTTAATTAATATATGATTCCATTTATATTACGAATCCAATATTTAAATATCCAAATACAAACCGATAAAAAATGCGGGACATTACAACCCAAAGGCATTGTGAGTGACCGAGATCCATTGTTCACTAGTGGAGTTTGGAGAAGCTTACAAGAGGCGTTAGGATCAGAACTACATCTCAGTACCGCATATCATCCTCAAACCGACGGACAGACAGAGAGGGTGAATCGAGTGTTAGAAGATCTCTTGAGAGCCTGTGTACTGGATTTTGGTGGATCATGGGATGACCATTTGCATCTAGTATAGTTTGCATATAATAATAATTATCAATCCAGTATTAGTATGGCTCCGTTTGAAGCTTTGTATGGAAGACCGTGCAACTCATCGTCATGTTGGGTAGAAACTGGTGAGAAGTTTGTGCTTGGACCCAATGTGATAAGAGAAACTTCAGCTAAGATCAAGATTATCCAACAGCGGATGAAGGCTGCCCAAGATAGGAAGAAGAGTTATGATGATAAAAGGAGAAGAGAATTAAAGTTCTCCTTTGGCGACTTAGTGTTTATCAAGATTTTTCCATTGAAGAGCATGATACGATTTGGCAGGAGAGGCAAGTTAGCACCAAGATTTGTTGGTCCATTCCCAGTTCTTCAGCAAATTGGGAATTTGGCATATAAAGTTGAATTACCAGAGAAGATGGTAGGAGTTCACAACATATTTCATGTTTCCCAGTTAAGGAAGTTCGTGCAAGACCCAGATATGACTATTTCACCTGATCAGTTAGATGGTATCGAAGTTGAACCCGAGGCGGTTCGGAATCGCAAGCCTATGCATATTGTTGGGAATGATAGGAAAGCAACTTTGAAGGAAAGCGGTGAATCTAGTCAAAGTCTAGTGGGGCGAGAATGAGAATAACTGTACTTAGGAGACAAAGGAGAGCATTAGGAAGACGTATCCAGAACTCTTCGCCTGGTAAGAATTTAACTTCGATTTAGTCTTTCCGCATGCTAGGATAGGCTTGTTTTGTTTGTTTTGCGTGATTTATTGTTGTATATGGTTGGTATGAATGCGGGATCCTTTGTATGTTTTGGGTTAAGGAATTTCGGGGATGAAATTTCTTAAAGGGGGGGGGGGGGGAGTGTAACGACCCGCATTCTACGCATCGAAGGATAGTAGAATATTTATTTATTTCACATACTAAGTCGTTTGGTCATGTAACTTTGGGAGACGACTATTGGAGTCATTTCCCATGTTCATGATTTTTCCCGATTTTTAAATGACTGTTTTACCCCTAGCTGATTTTGTTTTGACCATAACTTTTGGCTGCAAAGGAATTTTGACTTGAAACCACTTCCATTGGCTCCGGATGATGGTTTACAATCCCGTAGAGTGGTCACATTAGCCAAACGAACTCATCGTTTGGGAGATATGGATGAAACAAAGTTTAGAAGGTGAAAAACAGCTTAACTGGGCCTAATTAGGGTGATTAGCAAGAGGGCTCATGACCCATTTCGGGATTATAGATGTATAGGGGTTGATTAGGGTTAGAAATTTTTTTTTCAGCTGCCACTTTCATTATTGGAACCCTAGTAATGGCTTCCAACACCTAAATCAACTTCTAATCACTTTCTAATCAAGTTTTGGCTTAATCAACATCAAATCGAGGAAGATCTTCCCTAAATCAGTATTAGAGATGCTGTTAGACAATAGTATTCGCCCAAATCAGCGAGGTTTCAGTTCTGAAAATTTTATTTGTGGCCAAGGTGAGTGATTAGCATTGTTTTGACACTAATTACAGTTAATTAGGGTGATTAGTGGTAATTAGCGAATTTAAACATGATAAAATTCTGGAAAAATATTTATAAATTCTAAAATAATGTTTTAGACCTCTGTTAGAAATTTGGTTTGATTTGGTTAAGTTTTACTAATCATATCATTAGTTTTGCCTAAACATGTTTAGGGCAAAATATCGGATTTTGGCTATGTTTGATCCATTTTACATGCTATGATTCATTATTTTGGTGTTTATGATTAGTTCTCTATGTTTCAATGTCTGTATGGTGTGCATTGTGATTGATTAGAAGAGTTATATTAGTCGAAAACGCCATCGAATGGCGTAAAACAGTCGCTGGAAAGATGTGCAGGAATTTGACCGAGCCGGATCGAATCGGAGGAAGGAGCCCGAACCGAACCGCCTCTCCAAACTGGTGCATCCACGAGATGATCTGGAAAATTGGGGAGCATCTTCGCCGACCCGACCAATGTAGTATTCTCCGAATCGAACCGATGGGAGCTCCGGGCCGATCTGCTTATCTGGAGAGCCCACGATCTGAACAATGTTATCCGATCCGAACCGATGCGCCGTGGAAGAACTAGAGGAACTCGACCCGATCCGAGATGATGAAGTATTCCGAACCGAACTGTGGAGCTTGGACATGAGGCGTGGATCATGAACTGAACTGGGGAGCATGATCCGAACCCAATGGGAGTACGATCCGAAGCAAAAAAAAGGGGGAACCGAACCGATCCGGTGACAACTAAAAACCCGAGACGCAAAGGTGGTACACATGGAAGTTAGAGCTCAGGATCCAGTTGGGAACCAACGAGTTCACTTCATGGTTGGGCTTTGCTGCGGGACGTGTACTAAGGGGTTGTCGATGTCTATAACTTTGGATCACTATGTGTAGGGGGTACGTGAAAGGATTCAGGTCCACAGTGGCCTAGGTATGACTAAAGAGCTATAGACCAATAAAGTGGGGGTCATTTGTAAAGATTTGGTCATGACTCCATGTGGTAAGCTTGGTAGTAGCAGTAGTTGTACAAGTCGAACTCCGTCACTACTTCGATGGGGCTAGTGATTAACAGTGGTGGACATCGTATGCTTTACGCACTGAGTGCGAGATGTGAGGAATGGTTGCTATGTTAGATTTGGTTGCCATCATTATGACATGCATACCCCCACCCCCGTTATCTTTACACCATCTATTCAGTGGCACCTTAGAGTATTGTACGGTATGTAGTGCTAACTCTTTGGTTGTAGGTCCAGGTTCAGGTATGGTTTAGTATACCTGTTATTCTTCTGTTTAGCTACTTATCGCTCATACCAGACTTTTTGTCTGACCCAGAGTTTTATGTCTCTTCTTATTACTCTGGGTGCTCCCACGAGCAGACTAGAGACAGTTTAGCTGGGTATGCACGAGGAACTGATCCGAAGACTAGCAAGAGGCTCCTACGTATGATACACATAGTATTCTCACTGTGTCGCTGCTGGTCACTACTTTTGGCATTATTAGTGTACCCTTTCTTTCTTTTATTTAGAGACAGTAATTTGAAAAGTTGTAATAAGCTGTTTTTTGGATTTCCGCTACTCTGATGATGTTGTTGATGTTGGTTTTAGTTATCAGCTTATGCACTGTCTTACCTGTTTTATGTCAAGTATATTATTATTATATTTTGTTCCATGCGCTGTGAGACATTCTACAGGTTTTCGATTAGTTCATTCTCTTCTTTCCTTTCTTTGGCGACCGTTCCATGCTAGTCGGGCATGTGTACAGCGCACTTTCAGAGGAAATGCCGGCTGGTGCGGGGCTGGCCATCACAACCCGTTTATAAACGGGTTGACCCGACCTGACCCATGTAACTCGTTTAGAAAAGAAAAGTGGAAACTATGAAGTTTGAAGGTAGTGACGGCCTGGTGTAAAGTGTAAACTACGGTAATCCTAATCTTGTTTGTACACAGAATTCACAAAGACAGTAAATAAAAGTAACAACACTAAGTCTAACAGGCTCAGCCCGGTCCATGTATGCATAATTGCATAAACTATATCATGAATAAAAATATATTTTATATTAAGCAGGTCTTGGCGGGTTAAGAATGGGTTGACGGGTAAACCCGCATCCCACCCGTTTATTAAATGGGTCAGAGCGGGTTGACCCAAAATTGACCCGTTTATAAATGGGTCGAGTCGAGTCGGGTTTTTACCATGCGGGTTACGAGTCGTGGTTCGGGTCGTGTTAGAAATTGATGGCCCAAATTCTCCTTATATCAAAGAAGTGAATCGTTCCGTGCTTCTGGATGTTTCAAAATTGTTCTCCCTTTCTTTTCTTCTCATCCTGCCTTGAGCGTTCATTTCCCCAATAGGTAATTTGGTTCTTGTCCAACAGCCAAATCCCTAGGCGAACCTGGATCCACAGCCATGGGCGACTTCCTTGATGGCCAATTAGTGATTTTCTCTGTCAATGGTTCTGGTCAACCACTTGGTTAACACTCCCTTCTATTGATGATACAAATTTCTGATGCTATTTTTTCATAACAATCTATTAAGGATAAGGTAATCTTACTGTTTTTACTACGAAACTATCATCCATTCTTCTCAGTTTGTACAGTTTATTTGTACTTCATCACTTTTGTAATATTGGGTCTGATAAAGAAATAAAGTGCAGAATTTGATATGCATCCTCCGTAGTCTTTATTTTTTGTATATTATCGTCATTTTTAATGGATATTTGAACCTAAGTTTTATCTATTTTGGTTGTTGCAGTAAGAAATTTAGTATTTTAATTTTAACTGGTTTGAACATGTACTTTATTCGCTCCATCCAGTATTTCATTCATTTTCGGTTGGCAGTATTACTTGCAACTTCCTACATTAAAATTTGAGGTGTGAGTTTGTACACTGTTAGTCTTTTATATGATCTTCAACACTACAATAATTGTGGTATGTTTGAAAGAAAAACCTTTGACTATAATATCAGAATGTACAGTTTACTTTTTGTAGCAAAATTTCTGTTATTATGTGAAAGAAAATTGTTTATTTTTGTAGCAAAAGAAGTTTTTGTCTTTATTGCTTTTAACAAATAAAATTGAATTCCCACTTTCCATAAGTGCATAACAAATACTGGTATTTCCTAATTAAAGTTAACTTATAAAATAACTATAAAACTATGGTAGATATAATGCGAATGCTTTGGGCTCACTGATCTAAATTTTCACTATCGAGGGCCATCCTTTTGCACTTATTTCATATTTCTATTAAGTAGGTTTGTGATATTTGAATAAAAATTTCAGCTGTATGCATTAACTACATGTTTCATAGAAGCTATTAGCTGAATGCTTATGGTTGTGAAACTACAGAACTTAATTTATTGCTTGACAGTCGGCCTACTTTATGATTATGCCATAACGCTTATCAATCTAACAGTTATGTTATTATGTGAAATAAAGTTGCTTATTTTTGTACCAGCAGAAGTTATTATCTTTATTGCTTCTACCAAATAATATTGAATTCCCACTTTCCATAGGTGATAGGTGCATAGCAAATACTGGTATTTACTGATTAAAGTTAGCTTATAAAATAACCATAAAACTGTTATGGATATGATGCAAATGGTTTGTGTTCATTAATCTAAATTTTCACTATCGAGGGCCAATCCTTTTACCCTTATTTCATATTTCTATTGAGTAGGTTTGTGCTATTTGAATAAAATTTTCAGTTGTGTGCATTAACTATAAATTTCATAGAAGCTGTAAGCTGAAGGCTTATCGTTCCAAAGCTATAGAACTTACTTTATTGCTTGATTGTCCACCTGCATTATGGTTATGCAATAATGTGCACTTGATAGCTTGGATATGATTTACCTTATTGCCAGCCTTACTGAGTTAGATCTTTCAAACCAACACGTTGCCCAAAATAAAAAATTAATACAGTAAAAGTCCATTATTCTATCATGGTGTGCTTATCTTTGTATAAGTCTGTTTTTACTTCTTCCTAATATAATTAATTTCTAATATATTTTCAGTATGAATTCTAAACTAAGTAAAATGAATGTTGACCATAGAGAATGACTCACTGATTTCTTATTTAATTCAGTTTGGCCTTTGAAATCCAAATCAATTAATGACTATACAAACATTGCTGAACATTTAGATATACTTTTAGAGCTTATTGAAATAAGCTTAATGGTTCATTGGTTCTATGAATTTACAAAATGCATACATATATGTGTACGATAGGTCGTATTTTTAGCTTTTTTGAAATGGAACTTGGTTTGCTACTTTTTACTTTTTTATTCTAACTATTCACTATACATAGTCTTGATATGTTATTATTATTGGCTAAACTTTCATTTATGCAAATTCCTTTATTCCTTTTTATTCATAAAATGTATACCTCTTTTATATTCATCAGTTAAATAGATGATTTGAGGCATTTTGTTCCTATGGTCTACATTATCTTCCTTTATCCCTCTGCTTTCACATATTTTCATGCATTTGATCCATGAAAAGTCTCATTTTTAACTGCTTTCATATCGTTAAATCAAACTGTTGTTGGGTTTTCTTTCAGGTTTCAGGTTCTATTCTATTTTTTATTTTTAGTTTCTTTGACCCAAAATGCAAATCTATTCATTGTTATTTAAAGATATTATTTCTTTTTCGAGATTTGAGTGGTCATTGGAATTCATGGGTTAAGGGTAATGATAATAGAGATATTTATTCATATAATAAACACAGTATGGTAATTTAACATACATTTCTATTAATTTATTATACTTAATTGATGTTGGTATTACATAGATACATATAGGGATGTTACTTATTAGATCTATTTTCAGTTTTGTCTTCATTCATGTAAAAATATTATCATTATTTTTTAAATTTTACACTTATATTGATTGTTATATTTATATAAGTTGATAATAAAAAGGTGCTGCATGTTTTTACTATTGTACCAGCAATTATTGATCTTGATCTTACTATTAAACACACCTACACACAAAAATACACACACAGTGTGTGTGTGTACATATATATGTATGTGTGTGTGTGTGTATATATATAGACGATGGTGAGGGCGACGATGGTGGTGGTTGTGGATGATAAGATTATGCTTTCTATTGGTTCCGTCTTTGTCAAAAAATGGAATGTATGAATTCTTTTGATGGGGAACTATTATATATAATCAACAGTTTATGATTTTTTTCTGCAAACTCAACACACTATTTTTTGCCTCTATTTGTTCCAAAATTCGATCAATAGATGTAATAGTATTTTAACTAATGCACAGTTTTCATACATTACCCTTATTTAAATTTGTATTTACGATCGGTCCTTACAACTAAACTTCGTAAGAGTCTAATTTAACTACTTAAGGCATGTATCTAATGATTTCATTGATAAATAAGTATATTTTACTGTTAACATATTTTGCAGCATCTATGGTCAAATTTTTATTAGTCAAATAAATAAAGAAGAAATAAGGAAAATACATTATAAGCATAGTATAGTTATGTTGATGTATAAAAAAAATGAGTTAATGAGGAAGCTTACTTCAAAAAATTATATAGGAAAAACTGACAATGAGCTATGCTTATATACCAATTAGCTAATATATTTTCTTTGTAACAACCCGAAAAATCTGAGCCAATTTAAAATTTTTAAATTTGGCTATTTTAGTGGATTTTAATTATTTAAATAAATTATTTTAAATAATAGCGATGAAATGTATGTTTGAATCGACGTTTGAAAATAAATATAATTATTTTAAATTATAAACATGGCCTGAAATGGCACGACATTTTCGAAATTTGAATTCAAACTTTGACTGACTGTACCAGGTGCAAAACAAAACGGATTTTAGTGAAACCAAAAATATTTAAATCTGTTAGTGAAGATCTTTCTAATGAATTTGACAAATCGAAGTTTCATAGCGAGAATCAAAAGTTGTGGCCAAATGAATTTTCAGAAAGGTTGCTATAGAGAATATATAGCCCTTGAAAATAGACATTTTGCAAACGACCTCAGAATTCGACGAAACCACTTTTGTTGGATCCGAGATGTCAAATTATAGCTAGGTTTCAAATTTCATAATTTTGAAGTTAATATGTGAGCGTGGCAAATAAAAATGTGTTTGGTCGATTTCTGTTAAATTGGATCAACTAGAAAATGGCCATTTTTTAAACGGTCTCAGAATTCGATGAAACAAGTTTTGTTGGGACTGTATCATCAAAGCATAACTAGATTTATTTTTCTGGAATTTTTGGCATCAGTATGTGGCCCCAACAAATTGAAATGTACGTTCAAATCAAATATTGAATGTTTTATATTTTAATTTAAAGAGAAACTTACTGAAATAGTCGAATGGGCCTACGAAACATAGCCCATTGTGTTCGGAATGGGGGTATTTAGCTAGGGATGATAGTCGTTGGGTTCGGATTGGAGTTAGTATGTGAAGAGGGGTGTTTTTGTAATTTTAAACATATATAAATATAAAAAAATCATCGTCCAATCACAACTCGACATCCCGACCTTCTCTCTCCCCGATATCGCAAATCGCGACAACGGAAAAGCTATCCAACTTCTCTCCTCGATTTCTCCCTCCACACACGATAAAAACCCATGCCCCAGTTATGGTTTTTGTACATAGTCTTATGAGCTTCACATCCATATAAAGTTAGCTATTTTTAGTGGAGTAATTTGAGAGAACCGACAGCAGGAAGTCGAGGCCTTCCCATCGCTGTCGCACCGCCTACAGGCCACCGAAGTGGGCCCCGCTTCAGGCACCAGCACGCCTCTCCCTCCTCTTCTCGCTGCGAAGGTCGATCGTCGAATCACTTCACCATTGGCATGAAAAATCCAAACCTAGTTTTGAAGATTTACAGCGAGGTAATGGATGATTATTTTTAAACTGTTTTCAACTCTTAAAAACCACCGCGAATCATGATTTCACTATAAAAATCATATCTTTTTCGTTTATTGTCGAAATCCAGTGAAACAAGAGACAGTGGACTCGTGTGGACGTCTTCTACATTCTGGAAGAGACTGGATATTTTTCTGAGCCTTCTACAATTTTTGGTGGAGTGGAACCCAATGTGAGATTTCTAGTATTATAAACAATATGGAAAACAACAATGTATAAATTATATAGTCGATGTATGAGTTATATAAGCGTTGTACACCTCATGTATAAGCGTTGTATAAGTTGTATGTTCGATGTATAAGTTATATATGCATTGTAAAAGTGATATATGCATTGAAATGAATTGAAATGGTATTGAGGTGGAATCGAAATATAGTTATAGACGTGTGTATGTATATATATATATATATATATATATATATATATATATACACACACCCCTCGTCCACATACCATGGACGATATATATTGGCTATGATATTGTTTGGATTATTGGTTGATGTGAAATTTGGTGAATATCATGAATGGTTGATTTGAAATGATGGATTGTGATTGAAATCCCAATAGGATTAGTATATGGTAAAATTCATCTGCATACGAACTAGATATTGAAAATCCCCATTGTCAAAAGCTGCGAGGCTTTAAGGTAGAGCGAGGAGCCATACTCGGGACGGTGCCGGTTTTTTCTACCCTGTCGTTATGCTGCCGAAATTTTCAATAATATTCATGTGTTAAAATTATTTTAATGTGTTGAAACTATATTCATGTTTTGAATAGAAATTCATGTGTTGAATGAAATTCATGTGTTGAATAAATTCTTTGAAAGAAAAAAAAATAACATTTTTATTATATATATAGACTATATAAAATATTAGTATTTTAAATAAATTGTTTTAGCACCAAAAATAACATTTTTACCTTATGTATGAACTATATAAAATAATCGTGTTTTGAAATAAATTGTTTTACAATAAAAATCACATTTTTTAATATATATAAACTATAGAAAATGTTCATGTGTTGAATAAAGGACTAGAACAATAAAAATCATATTTTTATCTTATGTGTGAAGTCGAAAACATTCGTGTGTTGAATATATAGATTGCACAATAAAATCTGCATTTTTATTGTGAAAATGAAGTGCTAAAAATATTCATGTGTTGAATAAAGATTTTTGTAACGACCCGGTTTTTAGCGATTTTTCTCAAATTTGATTTGGACATAAATCAAAATCTGCACGACGGAATCCTGATTTTTCTCTTCCACTAGAAAAATATACTTCACCAGCTCCGAACGTTTCTTGTTTCACATAAATCCGGCTTAAAACGAATCATGTACATTCAGTTGAAGTTCACATCGCCAAATCACGAGCTGCCGCGCTATTTCGAGCTCGATTATAATTATATTATAATTCTACGTTCAAACTGTTGTATATATAATATATTCGTTATTCTAATTCAATTTTGAACTAAATTATATATTTTAAATTTCCCAATTCACACCATATCACCATTTCGGCCCAATCTGATTAATTTAGAATTTAATATATTATTTAATTATTATTTTAATTAAATATTCGCTCTTATTTAATTCAATGACCATTTGAAATTCTAAATCACTATCTAAATAATTAAATAAATTAATTATTGTATCGCTGAAAAATGCGGGTTATTACATTCTTCCCCACTTAAAATAATTTCGTCCTCGAAATTGCTAAGGTAGAAAACAAACCCTATCGACTGGTTAGAACTTTTTTGTCCATTTCTTAACTTCAGTTTCACTGAACCAATTTAATTTCAATTAAATATTAATTAATTCTTATCAACGAAATTTTTCAAAAATCCTAAAAATTTTCTATCACCTTAACTTTTTTGAAAAATTTCGCCAACACCTCCTTTGTACTGGTCAATAGGTCAATCTCCAACTCGCCTCTCTAGACCATCTCCAACCCAAAAGAAAATCAAATAGCCAAGCGACTTGCCAATTCGACTCATAAATCTCATGCTTATATCAAATATAGACTTGTACCTTTCTGTCGGGCATATCAACTTTATCGCTTCCATCTGCTGTTAAATCAGCATATACTAATGTCATCCCAATCAAACTCCAATCACTTTTATCTCCAACACACCTATTCGCTTATATCCAAGCCAAATATCATTTCAAACTCGAGTTTCATCCTCGATTCCCAACCCTTAACTTGGTTATCAAATTACACTTCACATTCGAATCTCCCTAATACAACTTGTCTCGATATCATTCTAATTCAATTTTAGTTACCACTTAACTGGCTTTATTTCAAATTTCGATTTACTTTCACATATTTATTTTAAATTTGTTTTTAATTCAATAGTCTTTCCTGGGAGTTTTTAAACAGTTTACTCTTTTCAAAAATCAAATTTTCCTTTTTGAAATTCAACACAACTTGTTTTTCCCAAAACACATGCAAAACATATCTCTGGTAGTAATCCATCACTTACTACTCGAAAATGAACTCTAATGATGTCGCGATTCATCATCAGGGTTATTTCCCAGCTATAGAAGTGAGTTCAATACTATATTACTTTCAAAACCATTTCTAAACACTTCTATTTTGAAACACATTTCAAAATACCATTCACAGTGCTTGTAAAACAATTTAAAATCACCCAAGATTTTAAAATTCTCTTATATTCAATCCAAATTTATTTACAACCCTTATTCTGCTTCCAGAGTTTTAATTTCAATTCATATCTTAATTTCAGATTAAATTCATTTCGATTTCATATATTTCACTTATATGAATTCTGATCGATTATTTCATAACCATTTTATTTTTCATAATCTTACTCGAGTATAATTACAACCAATATAAATCCTTTATATCAAAATATAATTTGGGTAAAATTATTTCATTTACCCTCTTTCAAAACATACCATGATGGTTCATCGTATTCGAGTGTTTAGAAACTCCTGCCGATACAGTGGATCAAACTGATCGACCAGAACACATAAACAACTCAACCAATAAATCTCCACAATATAAAACAATTTTATATTGAATAACAAATATGCCCTCGTATATATACACTCAAACTCAATCTAGAGTGTTACTAACCCCATCTCTACTGAGTAACGCCACAGAGCCAAGGTAATTACTTAACCTTAAGCTCTGATACCAACTGTAACGACCTGCTTTTTAGAGATTTTTCTAAAATTTGATTTGGATATAAATCAAAATCTACATGACAGAATCCTGATTTTTTCTTCCACTAGAAAATTATACTTTACCAGCTCCGAACTTTTCTTGTTTCACAGAAATCCGGCTTAAAACGAATCTTATACATTCAGTTGAAGTTCAAATCGCCAAATTGCGAACTGTCGCGCCATTTCGAGCTCGATTATAATTATATTATAATTCTACGTTCAAACTATCATATATATAATATATTCGTTATTCTAATTTAATTCTGAACTGCATTATATATTTTAAATTTCCCAATTCATACGATATCGCCATTTCGGCCCAATCTGGTTATTTCAGAATTTAATATATTATTTATTATTATTTTAATTAATTATTCACTCTTATTTAATTCAACGACCATTTGAAATTCTAAATTACTATATAAATAATTAAATTAATTAATTATTATATCGTTGAAAAATGCGGGTTATTACAATTTTTGATGATAAAAATATCATTTTTACCAAATACATGAAGGGAATATGGTTTTGAAATCGAAGAATGAATTATATATATATAAATATAATTAAAATATATTGAATAACGAAGCTGCAGTTCATGTTTTGAAACCGTGATTTCAAACGATTAGTGCGAGAGATCCGACCATCGGATTTTGCCGAAACCGAAACCGTTGGGTTCGCTTTGGAAATATCTTTCCAACGACACCAACTTTGTGAAGATCCAACGGTTGGATTGTCTGGAATGTTTAATTCAAATCTAAAGAAAAACAGCGCCAGAATCGATTATATTTATATATATATATATATAATTAAATTAAATCGAATAACGATACTGCAGTTCGTATTTTGAAATCGAAACTTCAAACGATTGTACCGGGATATCCGATCGTCGGATTTTCCCAAAACAGAATCCTTTGGATTCGTTTTGAAAAGATCTTTCTAATGATATAAAATTTGTGAAGATCCAACGGTTAGATTTTCAGATATGTGTAAATCAAATCTGAAGAAAAATAGCGCCATGGACGCGTTATGGCCTGAAGCGTCGTCTGAATGAATTGGCTATTTTTAAACGAATAAAAATAGTGATAAATCGTTATAAAATATTTTAAATGATATGGAATGGAAATAAACCGAATTTACCCAGTTTATTAGATATTTGATGGTTGAATGTGTTTGGTGTGAAAATTACATTTAAGAACAGAATTGTTGATGTCGAATAATCTAACCATTGAAATAAATTGATTCAAATTCTAAATATATGTGAATTATTTGAAAAGGCTGAGTTAAATCTCATTCCAAATAATTGATCGGTGATAAGAAGCCGATGATGAAGACGGTGGTTGAAGACCGGAGATCTTTACCTCGGTTGGATGATTACTGATGTCTTGTTTGGGAGGCATCCTGAAATATAGATAATAAGTGGTGATCGTCCAGACGTACTTGGAGATCGATGGATGTGCGAGGTATTGAGTGCCTCCGGTTTCGTTCAGACCCGGAGCGAACTTGAAAATGGACTATGTGTCTGACATTGGATTTTGTTCTGTGCTAATTGATCTCTATTAAATATATATCTATTTGGCGGCGGAGAATTTATTCTCTTGCTTAACACCCTTCTTTAAGACGTACGAGCTCAGAGGTTATACATCGATAGAAATCAGTTGCCTGGAGTGAATTGCCTGTGTGGCATGCCTAAGTGGCAGATGATCAAGGCTTCTATTGAAAAGCAAAGACTTGTGGTGGATGATCAAAGCACGGCCGTATGGCATAGCTTTGTGTATAACATAGATTCGCGAATCTCACACCCCGGTATGAACCAGAAACGGGAGAGGACCTCAGGGAGGACATGCGTTTCTTTTTAGCTAGGTGGTGTCAGTGACCTACCAGCCCTGACATTTATATTATTTTCACATATGTGTTTGTTGCTATTGCGAGGCGCCTCGGATATATCGGTGACTATGTGGAGCCGATGGAGTCGTAGGACTCATTTACACCCCAAAGGACGGGGAAACGCAGTGTTCAGGCATTTTAATCCACATCGGTGGACCGGCCCTGACGATCCAAGGGGCAGATGCGGTTGTTCCTGAGGCTCGGGCTAGACAGTCTTGAATTCGGTAAGAACTATCTTTTGCCTTGGTTCATGATGGAAATCCAAATTCCAAATACGACACCGTGCGTTTTTCATTGTATATATATATATATATATGGTATATATATGGCGGCATGATGTATGGTACCCGTGCCGTCTATGATTCATAGTTATGATTGAAATTGTTTTTGAAACATATATACACTAGCAATAATATAAAATGATTTTTTTTATTCGTATCAAGCATATTTTGACCATTGTAAGGTAAAAATCTATCCTCCGGTTTGTGTTGCATTGTGTGATGGGAACCGAGTCTTATAATGGCTTCATTTTTATGAAAAGCATTGCTATGTTTTAAAAGATTTACTTGTTTTAAAGCACTGGCAATTTACTGGAGTAAACCCGTTCCGCGAAAGTGGCATGGTCCTGTTATTGGCCATATTATAAAGTGTGTTAAGTAGATTTCTCATACTTGTCCCATGACTGACTCGTAGTTTGTTTCACTTGCAAACTCGGGTGCCCCTTTTTCTACACGGGCAGCCTTGTATTCAGGTTTTAGCAGGCTCTCTCTGCATAGTTGGAGCTGAAGATGGATTCTATCATTTATCTCTTTTTATGCTGTTCAACTCCTATTGTACATATTATGTTTTGTTTCCGCTGTAGACATTTGTGTATAGCTGAACTGTATTTGTACTAAGTATGATCCTGTATACCATGTAACACTAATGATTATGTTTATCCAGTGTATTCTAGATGCATTATCTGGTGTATTTATTTATTTATGAAATGTCGTTATCTGTTTATGTGTTATATTCCAAAGATTACCCTTGCCACCATCGTACGGGGTTTGGGGTCGTCACAAACGTGGTATCAGAGCTTTGGTTAAGCTTAGCTCAGGAATATAACATATTAACAAACTCGTCAGAGATAGAACTAGTAGTGTTCTAGGACGAATAACTCATTATAGATAGGATCAGTAATGTCCTAGTATGAGTATAGCAGAATCAGAATAACTCATTAGAGATGGGGTCAAAAATGCCCCAGAACGAGTTAAGAGTTATATGATTATAAATAACATATTTGTGATTATATATATAGTTTGGTTTTAGAAATATAATTTTTGAATATATAAATGATATAAATTTGAAAAATTAATAAACAATTTGATTGTTGTTTGTGTTGTGTGATTGTAAGTTTGATTAACCAAATTATTCGAATGATAGTTAATTTTATCAATAAGAGAATGATGATAAATTTATGCAATTAAAGCAAATACTGAACAGAATTGAAAATTGATAGAAATATATACATGTGCATTATATATGTATGAACAGGTTATGGATAAACAGCTAATAAACACCCCACCTCCGTTAAGGTCACTCACAAAGGGAATGCCTTAATTTTGGTGGAGGTTTATAAGTAAAAGCCACAGATAAACTCAAGACAGATATAAATACACATATTTTAAACAGCGGAAACCAACAGACTTTTGTTTCATCAATACGTTTTCGAAACAAAACATCCCATAATTGTCTCAAAATACTTCCATCATTACAACCTCATAACTGTCTTGATTATTAAAGAAGCATAAAACATAAATAAAGTGACAAAAATCCCCATAGTGATATCCAAAGCCATAGTCCGAGCAAAAGAGACCCAAATCATACATCTACGTTCTTGGAGCTTGTACAGAGCCTGACTGAGCTGAGCAGTTTCCTCCCTGTGGACATGGGGGGGGGGACAAAAGAAAAGAAGACGAAAAGAAAATAGGGTCAGACATAAATCCTGAGTAAATCTAGTAAATCTTCAGTATGTGAATAAGAAAAGGGCACGATAGATATATACTGAAAATAGGATGGTGTCACAAGCTAAGGGAGTGTCGAATGTACTATCGCACCCATACTATATCTCTGCATCTACTTGAGTTTACTCTAACTGGCACCCCATGGTGAGGTTGAAGTGATCCCCAACTTTATTTAAAGATCGGCTCCTACTCACGTTAACATGTGTCATACGGCCCCTAAGAATTGTAGATACCTATGCTGGCCCCACCATGGGGTGTATCAAGACCCATGGTGGCGGCCCCGACACAAATTCTAGAAGGCATAGGTTATACTACTGGTGTCCCCAGTGCCCTGGTTGTTTGCTCCGGAGTGTGTGCACGCCCGCACCCCGTTAGACCTACACTGTGCACCCACCGCCGTCGTTTGACCGCTTACAATCAGCCCATTAATCGTGCCCCACCCTGCCAATTTTTAGGGTACCGTTGATACCTAACTTGGGTTACTGCTGAAAAAGGTCCCTCGTTACCAGGATTTTCTAGTCAAACACATTAAGTGGTTAAGTGTCTGTATTTACCTAACCCCACCCATCAATGTTGAATTTGGTAAAGTGTTATAGTTGACTTAACCCTACCTTCTGTCCTTAGCCTCTTAGGAGCACCTGACCACTCACATTAGACAGGTATTGCTATGGTTACTAGATATGCCGGTCGGTTCCGGGAAGGTTTACACCGTAGCTCAGTCTAACCTCGAGTTATTATTGGGCTCAATGCTTAACCACCCACATTGGATAGGTATTTTTGTGACTACTGGACAGCCGGGCGGTTCCGAGAAGGTTTACATCACAACTCAATCCAACCTCGGGTTAAGCATATCGTGTTTTCTAAATTTACATATTTTATTACTTCTTAATTGTATATGTAAATGTCATATCTTTTATTTTTGGGTATAACAATTCATACCGCTTTAAATGCCAATGTCGTTGGCATGTGCCAAACATGGCAACATATATTTTCAATGTTTTACACCCAACGTTGTTACCCCCGTTTGTAACGTTTGCAACATTATAACAAATGTTGGGCTTGACACAATTCGACCCAACTTTATAAACGTGAGAAAAAGGGGAAAATCAATAACATGTAATATTTTACAACATATAAGGGTGTGTGGCGCAGGAACTTGCAATTTAGCGATTCAACTAACATATAATATGAGTCATGTGAACTTGCATTCAAATCAATGTATAAATAAGTGGGTGACATATGAAATGCAATAGTTTAGGCTTACACAACTTGTGTTTAAATATGTTTAACTTGGCATAATGTCAAACACAAAACTAGCATGATGTATATTCACCAATAGGTCCAATTACACTTGCAAATAAACATGAACTTGCATAGTTTTCGAAACACAAACGATACTTAACATAGATCCAATTACACTTGCAAATAAACATGAACTTGCATAGTTTATGAAACACAAACGATACTTAACATAGATCCAGTTATACTTGCAAATAAACATGGAAGTGATATCATAGGTTTTGGGTCATGTAGGCATAAAAGGTTTCAAGTCTAAATCGTGTTTACGTAAGCCTTAATTTAGGCTTAATGAATGTATAAGGTCCATGTCATAGGCATAAACAAAAAGGGATTAATTTCTAGTTTTTGCCGCAAACTTACAAGTGCCATTGTTTTCATATACAATTGTTCAATAGGCTTGCATCAATCAATTTATGCCACAAACATCAATACACAAGTCATGATAGAGCCATCACAATACATAGAATTTATACAATACAATAACACAATTCTATTTTCATTTACATCGAATCACATCACAATTCTTATTCATATTCTGAAAGGTCACTATACTTACAACGAATGCAGAATCTTGAATTTTGGATTCTGAATTTTGAAATTGAGATGCGCTCCTTTGGGTAGACTAACGTTGCGTTGATAAATTTGATTTAAACATTAATCTTCTTCTTAATTTGATTCGTCTCTAGGCTTTTCTCTTGATGACTATGTTCAATTCCTCCCTAGCAGCATGACGACTCCTTTCTCATTTTTTTGTGTGAATTTTCAGTTGAGACTTAGGGTGTATTTATAGATTTTTAAGTTGTTTTCAGCCGTCAGATGAAGACAAGAGGAATCTAGACCATTCAGAGTTCAAAGAGCCAATCAAGAGGTGACACGTCAGCCCTAGTGACACACAGAGCCACAAAAATTTGAGCCAGAGCCAGACCTGGCCAGCCAGGTCGACCAGGCAGGTCGATACCCAGGTCGACACTATGGTCGACCTGGGGGGGACCAGGTCGACACTATGGTCGACCTGGGTGACCAGGTCGACACCATGGTCGACCCTATGGTCGACCTGGTCTTTGGGTGGGAATTTTCCCGCCTAGCCCAGATTGAACCTGAAATTCGAATTTTGAAATATAAACTGAGCTGTTTGAATTTAAATTTGATTCTGAAACTTCCGAAGGCCATAACTCCTTCATACGGAGTCCGATTCGTGCAAATTTGGACTCTATCTCAAGCAGAATTCCGAGACGAACGCAATGGCATAACCCGTTTCCCTTAATTCTTTAATTTATAATTAATTATACTATAATTTGTGAAGCTTAGCGTTGTAGAATTCACGGGGTGTTACATTCTCCCCCCTTAAAAGGATTTCGTCCCGAAATCTTCAGGTTAGGAAGAATGTATATCCTACCATCCAACAGTCCATTTACTCAACCAACAAACACAGGCATCCACTGTCCTTAAAAGACTTCTAATGCCTCGTGATCATATGCATAGTGTGTGTATATGTCCTTATCTAATGCAGAAACCAGGCGGTCTACTGATTCAGTTGACCTCCTTAATGTGAATCATGTAAGTGTCATGAATCCATTATGTATGCAAATTTTCCTACTCATAATTCTACATGAGTGTACAAAAATTCATACAAATGCAACAACCATATGACAGCATATCAAGTTTCAACCATATACAAATAAGAATACATATATATATGCATATGCAATATGAAGTGACTGAGCCGATCTATAACCTAGGGTGTGTGTGTATATGCATCCACGAGCAACCACTAGCAACCATTTGCAGCCATCATCCATAACATGTTTTCAAATACATGTTTGCATCCATTTGTTTTCTACCTAAGGAGTTAGGAAAAGGACCGAGGAGATATACCTAAAAAGATATATAAAGCATAACTTAAGGAAAAAGAGAGAGATCAATGATGTAACCTCAAAAAGAAGCGGGTAGGCAGTGCGTATTCTGTCCTCAGTTTCCCAAGTCGCGTCTTCCTCGGCGTCGCTCCACTGGACTTTAACGATTTTGACTTCGCGGTTGCGTATATTTTACACTTCAGTTCCTAAGATGCGGGTTGGAACTCTCCTCACAGTTGCTTCACGTTCTACTTCGGCTTCTTCTAGAATGCTAGGTTCCACCACTTCCGCAGACTTATGTAAACACTTCCGAAGGTGAGAAACACGAAAGACGTTGTGAACTCCAGCCAATCTCTTGGGTAGCTCTAATCTATAAGCCATCTTCCCAACCTTCTCGATGATAGGAAACTGTAACACCCCGTAATTCTGTTAATATAAATATTCACGAATTAAAGAATAAATAATATCAGACTTGAGAATTGTGGGAAGCAGGTTGCGCCATTGTGTTCATCCCGGAATTCTGGTTGAAATAGAGTTCGAGTTTGCGTGATTTGGACTTCGTATGAAGGAGATATGACCATCTGATGTTTCAGAAAATTCAAAACAGGTTTCAGAAAATTCAAAATTCAAAATTCGAAGTCAAACAGGCTAGGCGGGAAATTTCCCACACAGCACCCCAGGTTGACTGGGGAGTCGACTGGGCAGTCGACACCCCAGGGACCAGGTCGACTGCGCAGTCGACCTGGGGGTCGACCTGGGTGTCGACCATGTCCAGTCGGCTAGGGTTTGACAGTGCCCAATCTTGAGCTGCTGATGTGTCTTTAGGGCTGAGTTGGCAAATTTAACGATTCAGGTTAGTTCTGAGTTGATCTGACGGTCTAAATAAATCCTAAACTCTATATATACCTAGGTAGTCTCTCACTCTAAAATCACATGAAAAATAGAATAGCCACCGTCATGCCATCGCCATGGAACTCAGTGTAGTCGCCGTCAACTAAGAAGGAAGAAAGCTAATCAAAACTCTAATTCTACTCAACTCGAAAGCAAATCAAGACTCTCTTTCTTCTCTAATTGTGAGTATGATGATTTTAATAAGATTATTATTAAACTAATTAGATTAAGATGTGATATGGATCATAAGAAAATGAAGTGAATTGTCATATATGTTGTTGTAAACCTTATGCTATCATGTATGTTGTAAATCCTATGTTATGTGATGATGATATCCTATATGTTGTAAATCATGCTATGATGATATTGTATAGGTTGTAATTTTCTATGCTAAGTTGTGATAAATCATACATGTTATAAAGTCATGATGTTATTATCTATGCTAATTAGTTCATGTTAATCAAATCATAATGTTGATATTATTTGTGCTATGTTGATCTATATGACAAATCATGTATGCAAGTTTAGATTGATTAGTAAAGATTAAGAACATATGCCATGACATCTATTTAGATCTAGAATTGTGCTATGACATGTGTGAGTTCTATGTGTTAGATGCTAGTTCACACCATCATTATGTTGCATAAACCACATATGAAAGTTTATACATGAATTTGGATTATGATCATATTATGTAAATTGTGACATTTTACCAAACAAGTTGACACCTTTAGATCCATGACATGTGTAATTTTTATGCAAGTTGTAGTTTTTGCCTATGCAAGTTTAGGTGTTGGACATCTATCACACATGCAAGTTTCGCCTTTTTTTATGATTAGATCTATTTTAGTCATATGTATATGTTGTTGTTGTGATAATTTATCTTTGTGCTATGAGTTAGACTATTCGAGTCTAACGTAAGTGGATGACCATAATTGGGGTAGGGGTAATATTAAGGATCTAATATTAAGAAATTGGGGTGAAATTGATATGATTTTGCATACCGTAAGTGGATGACCATAATTGAGTCAATTATGGACATCATTAAAATTGGAATTAATTAATGATTTGAATAGGGATATATTTAAAACTGAGGTAAAAGATTATAAGTGTTAATCAATGCTTAGGACACGAGGTTGGACTCGTTTGTGACGTAAACCGGCCCGGACCCGACCGGCAAATCCAGTAGTCACAAATATCAGCCCAATGTGAGAGGTCCTAGGCCCAAATTAAAGCATAACAGTTGTAAAGACACGAGGTTAGACTCTTTTATGGTGTAAGACTGCCCGGACCCGCCCGGCAAATCCAACTGCCATAAATGCTAGTTTAATGTGAGAGGTCTTTATAAGGTTATGGCCTTAATGAATTAAGAAATACTTAACCAGATAGACATGTAAGGTGGGACATGGGGGTTAAGTAGGTGCCTTGGGTGGCATGAGGAATCTAGTGGGTGCCTTTAGTGGCATTTGAAATACGATTAGTAAGACTTAACCAAACACACATGTAAATGAACATGACTAAGAAGAGTGTTAAGTGGGATGTACTAGTGGTTACAAGCTTAGGTGGATAGCTTGTGGGGGCCCATTTCAACCAGTAACCCAAACGTATCTTTGTGGGCTCGACCCATGTCGAGGACGGGACATGCATACTAGGCTTGACTATAAGAGGCCAAACGGGTTAGCGGTGGCAACGCAAGTCCAACGGGTTTCATATGCGTGTGTGGACCCGGGCTGTTAGGTAAGACGGTGTTGCATCGTGTAGGTATAAGCCGTGCATCCTCAAGTTGTATCGGGTTGCCACTTTAGGGGAGTGATACACCCCACTGTGGGGCCAGCACGGGTATCTACGAGTAAGGAGCCGATAAAAAGTGGGTATTGGGGTACACCTAGCGGAGATAGGTGCAGGCGGCACCTATGTAGTCAGCTAGGGGTACACGAAGCTATTTATAAAATTTCTAAGTGAAGCAAGTGGGGTCAACCTTTAGGGTGACTGGTGTGGTGCAGTGTAGTAATTATTCATTAGTAATTAGGTGTGTCTTTAACGTTATCTTTATCTGCTCTTCCATACCCAATAGTTCATAGACATTTCCTTATTTTCCAGCTCATGCCTCAGTCTAATTATTTTGATAATAGTATTGTTAATATTATCATACTCGCCAGACTTTATGTCTGACCCCCTCCATTTCTATCTTTCTCCCCCTCCAAGTCCTCAGGGTGGGCCTAGCTTTAGCGGAGTTTGATTGGATTGCTTTATCTCTCTTTTGGAAAGCTTGGACCGCTGAAGTATAGTCCAGCTTGTTATCTTCTTTAATGGCTATTTATGTAATGGAGTTATGTATTTTGTTTTATCAAGATGGATATTGTACTTGACTCTGATTTAACGTTTTATGATGTAACAAACATGTTTAATTTCCGCTGCAATAAAATAAAGCTTTAGATTTCCATGTACTACTTATTATCTGTCTTGTTGTAATTTTTCTGTTCTATATTCACTTAAAACCTCCATGGAAGTTAATGCATTCCCTTTGTGAGTGACATTAATGGACGTGGGGTGTTACACGTGGTATAAGAGCATAAGGTTACCAGAACAAATAAATTTTTTAGAAAAACTATTTTTCTAAAGTATTTTTGGAAGAAGTGTTTTCAAAAACATGTCTTAATGAGTAATTTAAAGAGGAAAGTTTTTATGAAAAACATAATCCCCAATAGCCATATATCTTTATCTTTCGAATTCTCCATTTTGAATAATTCCTTTTTCGTTTCAGCATGGCTGAAGATCTTAACCTTCCGGATGGTGTAACGATACCAGGATGGTATAGGAGGTTATTAGAGGCTAGGGCCGCTGCCGGTCCAACCAATGTTCCTCCACCACCAGTTGCACCCGCTCCTCCTCCTCCTCCGCCTCGCGCTGATACTTTTGCAAAGACATGCAAGGAATTTAAGGCTATTGGTGGAAAACCTTTTCAAGGGTCGGAAACGTTTGTGGAAGCTAGAGATAGGCTTAAGGAGGTGGAAGAATTGCTTGAAATCTTTGAAGTATAAGAAGGGATGAAAGTCAAATTAGCAGCTTGGTTAATGAAGGGAGAGGCCTTGTTTTGGTGGGAGGTCACTAATGGGGAGCGTCCTGTTGATTCTTGGGCGGATTTCAGATGTAGGTTTGAGGAAAAGTTTCTCTCAGGGGCAGAAGAGAATCTATATATGGAAAGGTTCTTGACATTAAAGCAGGGAAGCTCATCAGTGAAAGAATATGTCAACAAATTTAATCGGTTAGGAAGGTTTGGCTTGGACTCAGTGAACACGCCGGAGAAGAAGGCTCTGAGGTTCGTTAAAGGCTTGAATGAGCCATTGTCGGGGTCGGCTATGACCCACATCCCTATGGGGGCCACCTTTGATAAGCTAGTAGACATGGCACACATGCACGAGGAGAAAGGCGCTAATGCTAATAAGGCACCTGAGAAGAAAGGGGATCAGAAGAGACCTCAACAGCAAAACAAGAAGGGTGGAAAAGACAATAATGGCAAAGGAAAGAAAAGATGCTTTAACTGTGGGACACCAGGCCATCTCAGCAAGGATTGTAGAAAGAAAAAGAAGACTGACTGTTTTCACTATGGTGAAGCGGGACATCTAGTGAAGGACTGCCCAAAGAAGGGGCAGAGGGCAGGGTCTACCTCGGGAGGACAGGTGTAGGCTCTTATGGCACCAGGGCAGGCAAGGGGACAAGTTGAGCTCTCGCGGTCCCAACGCTTCAAGAATGAGGTAGAACCATTTCTGTTGAAAGCTTAGTTTTTCTGTTTGATCATCCTGTCCGTACCTTATTCGATTCGGGCGCATCGCATTCGTTTATCTCTACATCAATAGTTGATCACTGCACTTAAACACCAGTTTAGCAGAGGATCCCTTAGTTGTTTCGAATCCAATTGGGGGCTCAGCTTATTTGTCCATGATGTGTTTGGATTTGAAAATTTCTATACTTAGCGTTGAGTTTAGATGTGATGCTTATGTTTTGGGCTTCACGGGCTATGGGCTAATTTTAGGAATGGATTGGTTATCCAGAAATGGGGCCGTTCTTGATTGTGAAAGGAGAGTAGTTAGGCTCATGACTCGCCTTGGCAACACTCTCGAAATCTTTTGTAATCCCATAAATTCCGTTATGCTAAGTTATCTAGAATCGCTTGACGTGTCTGTGGAAAATCTACGATCTGTTAGAGTGGTCCGAGAATACTCGGATGTGTTTGAGGAGGTGAAGGGCTTGCCTCCGAAGCGGGAGATAGATTTTCGAATATATCTTGTGGATAATGCAAAACCAGTATCTTTGCCAGTACGCCACATGGCTCCTCGTGAAAGGAGGGAACTCAATAAGCAAGTGAAGGAGTTGCTTGAGAAGGGGTTCATAAGACGTAGTATAACGGAGTGGGGTGCTCCAGTAGTATTTTCCACGAAGGCGGATGGGTCCCTTAGACTTTGTGTGGACTATAGAGAACTTAATAAGCTTACTAAGAAGAACAGACACCCACTGCCGAGGATTGACGATCTCTTCGATCAGTTAGTTGGCGCCTCAGTGTTTTCACAGTTGGACTTAGCCACTGGTTTCCATCAGTAGAGAGTGGCTGAGGATAGCATAGACAAGACTGCCTTTAGGACTCCGGACGGTTTCTATGAATGGCTAGTGATGCCCTTCGGTTTGACAAACGCCCCTGCATACTTTGTTGATTTGATGAGTAGGGTGTTTAGGGAGTACCTTAATATATTCATGGTGGTCTTTGTAGACGACATTTTGATCTTTTCAAAGAGTGAAGAAGAGCATGCCCTACATCTTAGGGAAGTGTTGAAGACTCTACGAGCGCATAACCTTAAAGCTAAATTTACTAAGTGTCACTTCTGGAGAGAGGAAGTGCGATTCTTAGGGCACGTGGTTTCCAAAGAAGGGATAGCTGTGGATCCCGCGAAGGTGGTGGCCATCCAAGATTGGAAGGTCCCTAAAAATGCTACCGAAGTAAGGAGTTTCTTGGGGTTGGCTGGCTACTATAGGAAGTTTATCAAAGACTTCGCAAAGATATCAGCTCCATTAACACGTTTGATGAAGAAGAACCTAGTTTTCACATGGGACATAGATTGTGATGATGCGTTCCAACGTTTGAAGAGAGCTTTGACTTCTGCCCCAGTCTTAGTGCTGCCAGACGGGAGTAAGCCGTTTACTGTTTATACCGATGCTTGTGGGACAGGACTAGGCGCAGTCTTAATGCAAGTGGGAAGGGTAATAGCCTATGGTGGAAGGCAGTTAAGGGTGCATGAGAAGAATTACCCCACGCATGACCTAGAATTCGCCGCTATTGTTTTCGCGCTTAAGTCTTGGCGCCATTATCTTCTTGGCGAGAAATTCGAATTGTTCACTGACCACAAATCTTTAAAATACTTATTCTCTCAGAAGGACTTTAACTTAAGGCAGCAAAGGTGGATGGAATTCTTAGCGTCCTACGACTTCGAAATAGCATATGCCCCTGGCAAGGGTAACGTGGTGGCAGACGCCCTAATTAGGAAAAGGCTGTCCTTGAGTCCGTTGTTTGTTGAACGGCGAAACTTAGAATTCATCTCTATGTTTGATTTTAGACCTTCCTTTGACTTTGTACCCGGTTTGCTAGCATCCTTGGAGGTCAGACCTACGCTTTTGGGACGGATTGGTGAGGCACATCGAGACGACCCCCAGTTAGTTGAGCTAGTGGAGAAGCTCAACAGGGGAGTCATCAAGCCATCTCCGTAGGTATACCCTAGATGATAAGGGTTGGTTACGTAGGGATAGTAGACTTTGTGTACCTCGAGACGAAGGTTTGAGGAAGGCTATTCTTGACGAAGCACATCATTCGAAGATGACCATTCATCCCGGCGGGGACAAGATGTACAAAGACATGAAGCGAGTTTTCTTTTGGGCCGGTATGAAGAGGGATGTAGCCGAGTATGTCGCTAGATGCTTGGTGTGCCAACAAGTAAAAGCGGAGCAAAAGAAACCCGGTGGGTTGGTTCACCCATTGGAGGTTTCACTATGGAAATGGGAAAGTGTCTCGATGGATTTTGTGGATGGATTACCAAAATCAAGGAAGGGTAATACAGGGATTTAGGTTATAGTAGATAGACTTACTAAAAGCGCCCATTTTATTCCCGTGAAGAGTAAGAGGACTGCTCCATGGTTAGCTTTTGTATACGTTCGTGAGATAGTTCGTTTGCATGGTGTTCCTTCTAGCATAGTAAGCGACCGTGATCCTATCTTCACTAGCGAATTTTGGAAGAGCTTGCAAGAGGCAGTAGGGACTCAGTTATGTTTGAGCACCGCATATCATCCTCGGACGGACGGCCAGACCGAGAGGGTGAATCGTATTCTAGAGGATCTTTTGAGGCTATGTATCCTAGACTTTGGGGGTACATGGGAAGAGCATCTTCCGTTGGTAGAGTTCGCATATAATAACAGCTTTCAGTCCAGCATTGGCATGGCACCTTTCGAAGCTCTTTATGGACGACCTTGTCGTTCACCTACATGTTGGTGGGAATCTACGGATAAGATCTTATTTGGGCCCGATATGATTAGAGAGACTTCGGAAAAGATCGACTTGATTTGAAGGAGGATGAAGACGGCGCAAGATAGGCAGAAATCTTATGCGGATAAGAGGAGGACAGATCTTGAGTTTAATGTTGGGGACATGGTCTTTATCAAAGTGTCTCCATTACGGAACGTTGTTCGCTTTGGGTCCGTTGGGAAATTAGCACCAAGGTTCGTAGGGCCGTTTCCTATTAAGGAGAAGATTGGACAGATAGTGTATAGAGTGGAGTTGCCTGAGAAACTTAGTGGTGTACAAGACGTATTCCATGTATCACATTTTCGTAAGTGCCTAAACGATACCGCGGAGGTGGTAGAGCCGAACTTTCTTAGAGAGGTGGAGATAGAGCGTGATGCGACGATTTTACGAGCTCCTACATGCATTCTTGGGTCAGAGATCAAGAAGCTGAGAAATCGAGAGGTTAGACTAGTCAAAGTGCAATGGGGAGATGATGAGAGCAACGCTACTTGGGAGACAGAAGCGAAGATGCGTTAGTTGTACCCTTTTATTTTTGAGGGTATGTCTTTTAATTTCTCCTTTATCGCTTAGCTTGTACTTATCTTATCTTTAGTA
The DNA here is from genome assembly GCA_030737875.1 of Allium sativum. Taxonomy (NCBI): domain Eukaryota; kingdom Viridiplantae; phylum Streptophyta; class Magnoliopsida; order Asparagales; family Amaryllidaceae; genus Allium; species Allium sativum. Next base: position 867,835,555 of record CM060922.1, read on the forward strand.
TGTCCTCTCGCTAGTATCTTTGACCTTTAGTTAGAGAAATCTTATGGTTGAAACATGTGTTTGAGACATGTTATTTATGATGGATGCAAAGTGGATGCAAGTGTTTGCTAGTGGTTTCTCGTGGACGCATACACACACACACACTATTAGGCACTAGATCGGCTCAGTCACTTCATATTGCATATTGCATATATATGTATGTATTTAGTAAAATAGATGTATGATGATTGTATTATCATATGGATGCTGCATTCATATGATGATTGTGCACGCATATAGAGATAATATGTAGCATTAAGGAACTTTTGCATACATAATGGACGCATGGCACTATCATGATTTGCATTAAGGAAGTCAACTGAATCAGTGGACCGCCTGATTTTGCATTAGATATGGACATATACACACACTATGCATTTAAACATGAAAGCATTAGAAGTCTATAAGGACAATGGATGCCTGTGTTTGATGGTTGAGTAGATGGACGATTGGATGTTTGGATATACATTCTTCTTGACTTGAAGATTTCGGGGTCGAAATCCTTTAAGGAGGGGAGAATGTAACACCCCGTAATTCTGTTAATATAAATATTCACAAATTAAAGAATAACTAATCTCAGACGTGAGAATTGTGGGAAACGGGTTGCGCCATTGTGTTCGTCTCGGAATTCTGGTTGAAATAGAGTCCGAGTTTGCGTGATTTGGACTTCGTATGAAGGAGATATGGCCATCGGAAGTTTCAGAAAATTCAAAACAGATTTCAGAAAATTCAAAATTCAAAATTCGAAGTCAAACAGGCTAGGCGGAAAATTTCCCGCCCAGCACCCCAGGTCGACTGGGGAGTCGACTGGGCAGTCGACACCCCAGGGACCAGGTCGACTGGGCAATCGACTTGGGTGTCGACTTGTGTGTCGACCTGGTCCAGTCGGCTAGGGTTTGACAGAGCCCAATCTTGAGCTGCTGATGTGTCTTTAGGGCTGAGTTGGCAAATTTAACGGTTCAGGTTAGTCATGAGTTGATCTGACGGTCTAAATAAATACTAAACTCTATATATACCTAGGTAGTCTCTCACTCTAAAATCACATGAAAAATAGAATAGCCACTGTCATGCCATCGTCATGGAACTCAGTGTAGCCGCCGCTAATTAAGAAGGAAGAAAGCTAATCAAAACTCTAATTCTACTCAACTCTAAAGCAAATCAAGACTCTCTTTCTTCTCTAATTGTGAGTATGATGATTTTAATAAGATTATTATTAAACTAATTAGATTAAGATGTGATATGGATCATAAGAAAATGATGTGAATTGTCATATATGTTGTTGTAAACCTTATGCTATCATGTATGTTGTAAATCCTATGTTATGTGATGATGATATCCTATATGTTGTAAATCATGCTATGATGAAATTGTATAGGTTGTAATTTTCTATGCTAAGTTGTGATAAATCATACATGTTATGAAGTCATGATGTTATTATCTATGCTAATTAGTTCATGTTAATCAAATCATAATGTTGATATTATTTGGGCTATGTTGATCTATATGACAAATCATGTATGCAAGTTTAGATTGATTAGTAAAGATTATGAACATATGCCATGAAATCTATTTAGATCTAGAATTGTGCTATGACATGTGTGAGTTCAATGTGTTAGATGCTAGTTCACACCATCATTATGTTGCATAAACCACATGTGCAAGTTTATAAATGAATTTGGATTATGATCATATTATGTAAATTGTGACATTTTACCAAACAAGTTGACACCTTTAGATCCATGACATGTGTAATTTTTATGCAAGTTGTAGTTTTTGCCTATGCAAGTTTAGGTGTTGGACATCTATCACACATGCAAGTTCCACCTTTTTTATGATTAGATCTATTTTAGTCATATGTATATGTTGTTGTTGTGATAATTTATCTTTGTGCTATGAGTTAGACTATTCGAGCCTAACGTATACTTTGCGTTGAATAAGCGAACGTATAATGTGGGGTAGGGGTAATATTAAGGATTTAATATTAAGAAATTGGGGTGCAATTGATATGATTTTGCATACCGTAAGTAGATGGCCATAATTGAGTCAATTATGGACATCATTAAAATTGGAATTAATTAATGATTTGAATAGGGATATATTTAAAACTGGGGTAAAAGATTATAAGTGTTAATCAATGCTTAGGACACGAGGTTGGATTCGTTTGTGATGTAAACCTGCCCGGACCCTACTGACAAATCCAGTAGTCACAAATATCAGCCCAATGTGAGAGGTCCTAGGCCCAAATTAAATCATAACAGTTGTAAAAACACGAGGTTAGACTCTTTTATGGTGTAAGACTGCCCGGACCCGCCCGGCAAATCTAGCTGCCATAAATGCCAGTCTAATGTGAGAGGTCTTTATATGGTTATGGCCTTAATGAATTAAGAAATACTTAACCAGATAAACATGTAAGTTAGGACATGGGGGTTAAGTAGGTGCCTTGGGTGGCATGAGGAATCCAGTGGGTGCCTTTAGTGGCATTTGAAATACGATTAGTAAGACTTAACCAAACACACATGTAAATGAACATGACTAAGAAGAGGGTTAAGTGGGATGTACTAGTGGGGACAAGCTTACATGGATAGCTTGTGGGGCCCATTTCAACCAGTAACCCAAACGTATCTTTGTGGGCTCGACCCAAGTCGAGGACGGGACACGCATACTGGGCTTGACTATAAGAGGCCAAACGGGTTAGCGGTGGCAACGCAAGTCCAACGGGTTTCATATGCGTGTGTGGACCCGGGATGTTAGGTAAGACGTTGTTGCATCGTGTAGGTATAAGCCATGCATCCTCAAGTTGTATCGGGTTACCACTTTAGGGGAGTGATACACCCCACTGTGGGGCCAGCACGGGTATCTACGAGTAGGGAGCCGATCAAAAGTGGGTAGTGGGGTACACCTAGCGGAGATAGGGGAAGGCGGCACCTATGTAGTCAGCTACTGGTACACGAAGCTATTTATAAAATTTCTAAGTGAAGCAAGTGGGATCAACCTTTAGGATGACTAGTGTGGTGTAGTGTAGTAATTATTCGTTAGTAATTAGGTGTGCCTTTAACGTTATCTTTATCTGCTCTTCCATACCCAATAGTTCATAGACATTTCCTTATTTTCCAGCTTGTGCCTCAGTCTAATTATTTTGATAATAGTATTGTTAGAATTATCATACTCGCCAGACTTTATGTCTGACCCCCTCCATTTCTATCTTTTTCCCCCTCCAGGTCCTCAGCGTGGGCCCAGCTCTAGCGGAGTTTGATTGGATTGCTTTCTCTCTCTTTTGGAAAGCTTGGACCGCTGAAGTAAAGTCCAGCTTGTTATCTTCTTTAATGGTTGTTTATGTAATGGGGTTATGTATTTTGTTTTATCAAGATGGATATTGTACTTGACTCTGATTTATGGTTTTATGATGTAACAAACATGTTTAATTTCTGATGCAATAAAATAAAGTTTTAGATTTCTAAGTACTACTTATTATCTGTCTTGTTGTAATTTTTCTGTTCTATATTCACTTAAAACCTCCATGGAAGTTAATGCATTCCCTTTGTGAGTGACATTAATGGACGTGGGGTGTTACAGAAACGGTCCTACAAATCTTGGTGCAAGCTTTCCTGTGGATCCAAAACGAACGACATTCCTTAAAGGTGATACCTTAAGGAAAACCCTTTCTCTCAAACTCAAGGTCGGTCCTTTTTTTGTCGCCGTAGGATTTCTGTCGGTCTTGGGGAGTCTTCATCCTCCTTCGTATCAGGTCCACTTTCTCCGAAGTCTCTCGAATCATGTATGGCCCAAGTATAACTTATCTGTAGACTCCCACCAACAAGTTGGTGATTTGCACGGTCTTCCATACAAGGCTTCGAAGGGTGCCATACCGATGGTAGCTTGGTAGCTGTTGTTGTAGGCAAATTCCACTAAAGGAAGGTGATCCTCCCAAGTCCCTCCAAAGTCAAGAACGCAAAGTCTCAAAAGATCCTCTAAAACTATATTCACCCTTTTCGTCTGGCAATCGGTTTGGGGGTGATAGGTCGTGCTCAGACATAGCTGTGTGCCTACAGCTTCTTGCAGACTCCGCCAAAACTCGCTTGTGAAGATAGGGTCTCGGTCACTAACAATGCTGGAGGGTATCCCATGGAGTCGAACTATTTTCTTTAGATAAAGAGATGCTAGAGATGAGGCAGTCCTTTTACTTTTGACAGGTATGGAGTGGGCGCTTTTAGTAAGCATATCCACTATTACCCAAATGCTAGTGTTGCCTCTTCTCGACCTAGGCAGTCCATCAATGAAGTCCATTGAAATGCTCTCCCACTTTCACTGTGGGACCTCTAAAGGATGAAGTAGTCCTTTAGGCTTCTTCTGTTCCGCCTTGACCCGTTGGCAGGTCATGCACTTAGAAACAAAATCTGCCACGCCTTTTTTCATGCCACTCCAAAAGAAAGTCTTTTTATATCCTTGTACATCTTATCACCGCCAGGGTGTATGGTCATCTTGGAATGATGCGCTTCCTCGAGAAACTTCTTTGTCAACTCCCTTGCTTGTGGGATGCATAATCTTCCATCTTGCCTCAACCAACCCTTATCATCGATGGCGTACCTACTGAGGTGACTAGAACTCTCACCCCTAATAAGTTTATCAATCACATCAATAAGCTAAGGGTCTTCACGTTGTGCAGCCACTATTGAGTCCTAGAGAGTAGGGCATACTTCGAGAGATGCTAGCAAACCCGGTACAAAATCTGAGGAGGGCCTAAAGTTAAAACTGGCTATATACTCCAAGCTTTGCCTCTCTACGAAGAGTAGGCTTAAGGCCAGTTTCTTTTGGCTCAACGCGTCTGCTACTACGTTGCCTTTTCCGGGATTATAGGAAATTTCAAAGTCGTATGAGGCAAGAAACTCCATCCATCTTTGCTTCCTCAAGTTAAGATCCTTCTGCGAGAAGAGATATTTCAACGATTCATGGTCAGTGTATAATTCGAACTTCTAACCTAGGAGATAATGGCGCCAAGACTTAAGCGCAAAGATGATGGCAGCTATCTCAAGATCGTGGGTTGGGTAATTCTTTTCATGAACTTTTAGTTGTCTTCCACCATACGCTACTACCCTTCTTTCTTGCATTAGAACAGCGCCTAGTCCCGTTCCACATGCATCCGTGTATACTGTGAACATTATGCTTCCATCTGGCAAGGTCAGAACTAGGGTTGTTGTGAGAGCCCTTTTTAATCGCTGGAAAGCAAACTCGCAGTCCAAATCCCAAGTGAACGCCAGATTCTTCTTTGTTAGCCTTGTGAGTGGGGCTGAGATTTTCGCGAAATCCCTAACAAATTTTTGGTAAAAACCGGCTAGCCCAAGAAAGCTTCGAACTTCGGATGCATTTCTTGGTGTCTTCCAATCTTTCACTGCCACCACTTTCGCTGGGTCCACGGCCAACCCTTCTTTGGACACTATATGCCCCAAAAATCTTACTTCTTTTCTCCAAAAGTGACACTTGGAGAATTTGGCTTTTAGTTGATGAGCTCGAAGAGTTTCCATGATTTCTTTCAGATACTGAGCATGCTCTTCCTCATTCTTTGAGAAGATTAAGATATCATCTACGAAGACAACCACAAATTTGTTGAGGAATTCTCTGAACACCCTGCTCATTAGGTCTACGAAATAAGCGGGTGTGTTTGTCAAACCGAAAGGCATGAAAGCCACTCGAAGAAACCGTCTGGGGTTCTGAACACCGTTTTATCAATACTATCTTCAGCTACTCTTAGCTGATGGAACCCAGTTGCCAGATCAAGTTGGGAGAAGACCGTCGCACCTACAAGCTGATCAAACAGATCGTCGATTCGGGGAAGAGGCTGCCTATTTTTCTTGGTCAATTTGTTTAACTCCCTATAGTCGACGCAAAGGCGAAGCAAACCGTCCACTTTGGTTGCGAACACCACTGGAGCATCCCATTCCGAAATGCTCCTTCTAATGAACCCTTTTTCGAGAAGTTCTTTAACTTGCTTACTGAGCTCCTTTCTCTCCCTTGGAGCCATGTGTCTGACAGGTAAAGCTACAGGCTTTGCGTTATCCACAAGATATATGCGGAAGTCTATTTCTCGCCTCGGAGCCATGTGTCTGTCCCTACCCTTTCTTCTTTGGGCAGTCCTTAGCTTGGTGCCCAGTCTCTCCATAATGGAAGCAACCACCCATCTTCGCCTTCCTTTTTCGGCAGTCTTTTGATATATGTCCCACAATGCCACAGAAATTGCACCTTCTCTTCCCACGGGGCTTATTCTTCCCTCCTTTCTTGAAGTCTGTTTTCTTTGCTTGTAGACCTTCTTTCTTCTCTTCCACCTTAGTTTCTTTCTTGCCGTGGTCTTCCTTGTGTAGCAACGCCATGTCCACCAAAGCTTTCATAAGTCGCTCCCGTGGATACATGGATCATGGCAAGGCTGTGTAGAGGCTCATTCAAACCCTTGACGAAGCGAAGTGCCTTCTTGTGTTGGGTGTTTACTAAGTCTAACCCAAATCTGGCCAGCTGATTAAACAGATTAACATATTCCCTGATCGTCTTGCTCCCCTGTTTCAGAGTTAGGAACTTCTCCATTTGCGGGCTTCTTTCAGCTTGGGAGAGAAATTTCATTTCAAACCTTGTCCTGAAATTTTCCCTTGTTTCCACCGCCCTCTGAGCATTGGTAACTTCCCACATAGGAAGCTTCATCCTTAAGCAACCATACCGTTAGTTGTATCTTTTGCCTGTCATCAACCCCGAAGATGACAAACAGATCCTCAGTCTCCTTTAGCCAGTTTCTTGCCCCTACAAAGGATTCTGTCCCATAAAAGTCTTTTTCACCCATTGCCTTGAAGTCTCTACATGTTTTTGCGAAGGCATTTCCACGAGGAGGTGGAGGAGGAGGAGGAACCGCGGCCACTGGAGGAGGGATGTCTGCTGGGCCCACGCCATTGGCCCTTGCTTCTAAGTACCTCCTAAACTAGCCGGGAATCGGCACTCCTTCTGGGAGGTTAAGGTCTCCAGACATGCTGAAACAGAAAGGAAAAATTCAAAACGAAGGATAGAGAGAGATAGATGGGGCACATGGCTTTGGGGGATTTTGTCAGTTATAAATATAACACTTTTTCTTGAAAAATGCTTCTTTAAACTTTCTTTTTGAAAATAATTTCAAAAACTTTTATCTTGTCTGGTAAACCTATGCTCTGATACCAAGTGAAACACCCCACCTCCGTTAAGGTCACCCATAAAGGGAATGCCTTAATTTTTGTGGAGGTTTATAAGTAAAAGACACAGATAAACTCAAGACAGATATAAATACACATATTTTAAACAGCGGAAACCAATAGACTTTTATTTCATCAATACGTGTTCAAAACAAAACATTCCATAATTGTCTCAAAATACTTCCATCATTACAACCTCATAACTGTCTTGATTATTAAAGAAGCATAAAACATAAATAAAGTGACAAAAATCCCCATAGTGATATCCAAAGCCATAGTCCAAGCAAAAGAGACCCAAATCATACATCTACGTTCTTGGAGCTTGTACCGAGCCTGACTGAGCTGAGCAGTTTCTCCCTGTGGACCTGGGGGGAACGAAAGAAAAGAAGACGAAAAGAAAATAGGGTCAGACATAAAGCCTGAGTAAATCTAGTAACTCTTCAGTATGTGAATAAGAAAAGGGCATGATAGATATATACTTAAAATAGGATGGTGTCACAAGCTAAGGGAGTGTCGAATGTACTATCGCATCCATACTATATCTCTGCATCTACTTGAGTTTACTCTAACTGGCACCCCATGGTGAGAGTGAAGTGAACCCCAACTTTATTTAAAGATCGGCTCCTACTCGCGTTAACATGTGTCATACGGCCCCCAAGAATTATAGATACCTATGCTGGTCCCACCATGGGGTGTATCAAGACCCATGGCGGCGGCCCCGACACTAATTCTAGAAGGCATAGGTTATACTACTGGTGTCCCCAGTGCCCTCGTTGTCTGCTACGGAATGTGTGCACGCCCGAACCCCGTTAGACCTGCACTGTGCACCCACCGTCGTCGTTTGACCGCTTACAACCAGCCCTGCAATCGTGCCCCACCCTGCCTAATTTCAGGGTACCGTCGATACCTAACTTGGGTTACTGCTGAAACGGGTCCCCCGTTACCAGGATTTTCTAGTCAAACACGTTAAGTGGTTAAGTGTCTGTATTTACCTAACCCCACCCATCAATGTTGAATTTGGTTAAGTATTATAGTTGACTTAACCCTACCATCTGTCCTTAGCCTCTTAGGTGCACCTGACCACTCACATTAGACTGGTATTCCTACGGTTACTGGATATGTCGGTCGGTTCCGGGCAGGTTTACACCGTAGCTCAGTCTAACCTCGGGTCATTATTTGGCTCAATGCTTAACTACCCACATTTGATAGGTATTGTTGTGACTACTGGACAGCCGGGCGGTTCCGGGCAGGTTTACATCACAACTCAATCCAACCTCGCGTTAAGCATATCGTGTTTACTAAATTTACACATTTTATTACTTCTCAATTATATATGTAAATGTCATATCTTTTATTTTTGGGTATAACAATTCATACCGCTTTAAATGTCATTGTTGTTGGCATGTGCCAAACATACCAACATATATTTTCAATGTTTTACACCCAACGTTGTTACCCCCGTTTTTAACGTTCGCAACATTATAACAAATGTTGGGCTCGACACAATTCGGCCAAACTTTATAAACGTGAGAAAAAGGGGAAAATCAATAACGTGTAATATTTTACAACATATAAGGGCGTGTGGCGCATGAACTTGCAATTTAGCGATTCAACTAACATATAATATGAGTCATGTGAACTTACATTCAAATCAATGTATAACTAAGTAGGTGACATATGAAATGGCATAGTTTAGGCTTACACAACTTGTGTTTAAATATGTTTAACTTGGCATAATGTCAAACACAAAACTAGCATGATGTATATTCACCGAAAGGTCCAATTATAACATTTAATCACATAGCCTATTTCAACATGAACTTGCATAGTTTTCGAAACCCAAACGATACTTAACATAGATCCAATTACACTTGCAAATAAACATGAACTTGCATAGTTTATGAAACACAAACGATACATAACATAGATCCAATTATACTTGCAAATAAACATGGAAGTGATATCATAGGTTTTGGGTCATGTAGGCATAAAAGGTTTCAAGTCTAAATCATGTTTACATAAGCCTTAATTTAGGCTTAATGAATGTATATGGCCCATTTCATAGGCATAAACAAAAAGGGATCAATTTCTAGTTTTTGCCACAAACTTACAAGTGCCGTTGTTTTCATATACAATTGTTCAATAGGCTTGGATCAATCAATTTATGCCACAAACATCAATACACAAGTCATGATAGAACCATCACAATACATAGAATTTATACAATACAATAACACAATTCTATTTTCATTTACATTGAATCACATCACAATTCTTATTCATATTCTGAAAGGTCACTATACTTACAACGAATGCAAAATCTTGAATTCTGGATTCTGAATTCTGAAATTGAGATGTGCTCCTTTGGGTAGACTAACGTTGCTTTGATAAATTTGATTTAAACTTTAATCTTCTTCTTAATTTGATTCGTCTCTAGGCTTTTCTCTTGACGGTATGTTCAATTCCTCCCTAGCAGCATGAAGACTCCTTTCTCTTTTTTTTTGTGAATTTTCAGTTGAGACTTAGGGTGTATTTATAGATTTTTAAGTTGTTTTAAGCCGTCAGATGAAGACAGGAGGAATCTAGATCATTTAGAGTTCAAAGAGCCAATTAAGAGGTGACACGTCAGCCCTAGTGACACACAAAGCCACAGAAATTCGAGCCAGAGCCAGACCTGGCCAGCCAGGTCGACCAGGCAGGTCGACACTATGGTCGACCTGGGGGGACCAGGTCGACACCATGGTCGACCTGGTCTCTGGGCGGGAATTTTCCCGCCCAGCCCACTTTGAACCTGAAATTCGAATTTTGAAATTTAAACTGAGTTGTTTGAATTTAAATTTGATTCTGAAACTTCCGAAGGCCATAACTCCTTCATATGTAGTCCGATTCGCGCAAACTCGGACTCTATCTCAAGCAGAATTCCGAGATGAATGCAATGGCGTAACCCGTTTCCCCCAATTCTTTCATTTAGAATTGATTATACCTTAATTTGTGTAGCTTAGCATTATAGAATTCACGGGGTGTTACAGCTAAGCAGAGGAATAAAATTGTTTGCCTGACAAACAGGTACATGTTCATTGTATTTCTTAGGATTTGATGATTTTATGAGCCGCTTGGCTTTTCCTTTTTCTTTTGGATTGGTGAGGGCCATGGGAGGCTATTTGAAATATCCCGAAGCTCCCCGTACTAGGGTGGTTATGGCGAAATTTTTTGAAAATTTAGGGTGTTAGCCAAATTTTTGAAGAATTTGAAAATTCTTAAAAACTGAAAAGTTGAAGAAAGAAAGCCAGAATGAAAGTTGAGTTGGTTAATTAAACAAATTTGACTTCGTTCCTTTACGAGGACGAAAAGTTTTAAGTGGGGGAGATTGTAACAATCCGGAAAATCTGAGCCAATTTAAATTTTTTAAATTTGGCTATTTTAGTGGATTTTAATTATTTAAAATAAATTATTTTAAATAATAGCGATGAAAAGTATGTTTGAATCGACATTTGAAAATAAATATTATTATTTTAAATTATAAACATGGCCTGAAATGGCGCGGTAGTTTCGAAATTTGAATTCAAACTTTGACTGACCGTACCGGGTGCAAAACAAAACATATTTTATTTAAAACCAAAAATATTTAAATCTGTTAGTGAATATCATTCTAACGAATCTGAAAAATCGAAGTTTTATAGCGGGTATCAAAAGTTGTGGCCAAATGAATTTTCAGAAAGGTCGCTGTAGAGAATATATAGCCCTTGAAAATAGACATTTTGCAAACTACCTCAGAATTCGATGAAACCACTTTTGTTGGATCCGGGATGTCAAATTATTGTTAGGTTTCAAATTTAATAATTTTTGAAGTGAATATGTGAGCGTGGCAAAGGAAAATGTGTTTGGTCGATTTTTGTTAAATTGGATCGACCAGAAAATGGCCATTTTTCAGACGGTCTCAGAATTCGATGAAACTAGTTTTGTTGGGACCGTATCATCAAAACATAGCTAGATTTATTTTTATGGAATTTTTGGGATCAGTATGTGGCCCCAGCAAATTGAAATATACATTCAAATCAAATATTGAATATTTTATATTTTAATTTGAAGAGAAACTGACTGAAACAGTCGAATGGGCCGATGAAACATAGCCCATTGTATTTGGAATGGGGGTATTTAGCTAGGGACGACAGTCGTTGGGCTTGGATTGGAGTTAGTATGTGAAGAGGGATATTTTTGTAATTTTAAAAATATATAAATATAAAAAAATAATCATCCAATCACAACTCGACACGCCGACCTTCTCTCTCCCCGATATCACAAATCACGATGGCGGAAAGGCTACCCAACTTCTCTCCTCGATTTCGCCCTCCACACCCGATTAAAACCCATGCCCTAGTTATGGTTTTTGTACATCGTCTCATGAGCTTCACATCCTTATAAAGTTTGTTATTTTTAGTGGAGTAATTTGAGAGAACCGACAACAGGAAGTCGAGGCCATCCCATCGCCACCGCGCCGCCTACAGGCCACCGAAGTGGGCCCCGCTTCAGGCGCCAGCGCGCCTCTCCCTCCTCTTCGTCGCTGCGAAGGCCGATCGTCGAATCACTTCACCATTTGCACGAAAAATCCAAACCTTGTTTTGAAGATTTACAAAGAGGTAACGGCTGATTATTTTTAAATTGTTTTCAACTCTTAAAAACTGTCATGAATCATGATTTCACTATAAAAATCATATCTTTTCCGTTTCTTGTCGAAATCCAGTGAAACAAGAGATAATGGACTCGTGTGAATGTCTTCTACATTCTAGAAGAGACCGGATATTTTTCTGAGCCTTCTACAATTTTTGGTGTAGTGGGACCTAATGTGAGATTTCTAATATTATAAACGATATGGAAAACAACGATGTATAAATTATATAGTCGATGTATGAGTTATACAAGCGTTGTACAGCTTATGTATAAGTGTTGTATAAGTTGTATGTTTGATGTATAAGTTATATATGCGTTGTAAAAGTGATATATGCGTTGAAATGAATTGAAATGCTATTGAGGTGGAATCAAAATATAACTATACACGTATATCTATATATATATACTCCCCTCGTCCACAGACCATGAACGATATATATTGGTTGTGATATTGTCTGGATTATTGGTTGACGTGAAATTTGGTGAATATCATGAATGGTTGATTGGAAATGATTGATTGTGATTGAAATCCCAATAGGATTAGTATATGGGAAAATTCGTCTGCGTACAAACTAGATATTGAAAATCCCCATCGTCAAAAGCTACGAGGCTTTAAGGTAGAGCGAGGAGCCGTACTCAGGACGGTGCCGGTTTTAACTACCCTGCCGTTATGCTACCGAAATTTTCAATAATATTCATGTGTTAGAATTATTTTCATGTGTTGAAACTATATTCATGTGTTGAATAGGAATTCATGAGTTGAATGAAATTCATGTGTTGAATAAATTCTTTTAAAGATAAAAATAACATTTTTATTATATATATAGACTATATAAAATATTAGTATTTTAAATAAATTGTTTAACACCAAAAATAACATTTTCACCTTATGTATGAATTATATAAAATAATCGTGTTTTGAAATAAATTGTTTTACAATAAAAATCACATTTTTATTATATATATAAACTAGAGAAAATAATCATCTGTTGAATAAAGGACTAGAACGATAAAAATCATATTTTTATTGTATGCATGAAGTCGAAAACATTCATGTGTTGAATATATAGATTGAACAACAAAATCTACATTTTTATTGTGAAAATGAAGTGCTAAAAATATTCATGTGTTGAATTAAGATATTGATGATAAAAATATCATTTATATCAAATATATGAAGGGAATACGGTTTTGAAATCGAAGAATGAATTATAAATAAATATATATATATATAAATATAATTAAAATATATTGAATAACGAAGCTGCAGTTCGTGTTTTGGAACCGTGATTTCAAACGATTAGTGCGGGAGATCCGACCATCGGATTTTCCCGAAACCGAAACCGCTGGGTTTGCTTTGGAAATATCTTTCCAACGACACCCACTTTGTGAAGATCCAATGGTTGGATTGTCCGGAATGTTTAATTCAAATCTGAAGAAAAACAGTGCCAGAATCGATTATATATATAAATATAATTAAATTAAATCGAATAACGATGCTGCATTTCGTATTTTGAAATTGAAACTTCAAACGATTGTACCGGGAGATCCGACCGTCGGATTTTCCCAAAACTGTAATCGTTGGATTTGTTTTGAAAATATATTTCTAATGATATAAAATTTGTGAAGATACAATGCTTAGATTTTCATATATGTGTAAATCAAATCTGAAGAAAAACAGCACCATGACCGCGTTATGGCCTGAAGCGTCGTTTGAATGAATTGGCTATTTTTAAATGAATAAAAATAGCGATAAATCGTTATAAAATATTATAAATGATATGGAATGGAAATAAACCGAATTTACCTGGTTTATTAGATATTTGATGGTTGAATGTGTTTGGTGTGAAAATTACATTTAAGAACTGAATTGTTGATGTCGAATAATCTAACCATTGAAATAAATTGATTTAAATTCTAAATATACGTGAATTATTTGAAAAGGCCGAGTTAAATCTCACTCCAAATAATTGATCGGCGATAAGAATTCGATGATGAAGACGGTGGTTGAAGACTAGAGATCTCCACCTCGGTTGGATGGTTACTGATGTCTTGATTGGGAGGCATCCCGAAATATAGATAATAAGGGGTGATCCTCCAGACGTACTTTGAGATCGATGGATGTTCGAGGTATTGAGTGCCTCCGGTTTCGTTCAGACCCAGAATGAACTTGTAAATGGACCGTGTGTCTGACATTGGATATTGTTCTGTGCTAATTGATCTCTATTAAATATATATCTGTTTGGCGGCGGAGAATTTATTCTCTTACTTAACGCCCTTCTCTGAGACATATGAGCTCAGAGGTTATATATGATAGAAATCGGTCGCCTGGAGTGAATTGCCTGTGTGGCAAGCCTAAGTGGCAGATGATCAAGGCTTCTATTGAAAAGCAATGTCTTGTGGTGGATGATCAAAGCACGGCCTGTGTGGCATAGCTTTGTGTATAAAGTAGATTCGCGAGCCTCACATCCCGGTATGAACCAGAAATGGGAGAGGACCTCAGGGAGGGCATGCATTTCTTTCTAGCTAGGTGGTGTCAGTGACCTACCAGCCCTGACATTTATAATATTTTCACCTATGTGGTTGTTGTTGTTGCGAGGAGCCTCGGATATATCGGTGACTATGTGGAGCCGATAGAGTCGTAGGACTCATTTACGCCCCAAAGGGCGGGGAAACGCAGTGTTCAGGCATTTTAATCCACATCGGTGGACCGGCCCTGACGATCCAAAGGGCAGTTGCGACTGTTCCTGAGGCTCGGGCTAGACAGTCTCAAATTCGGTAAGGACTATCTTTTGCCTTGGTTCATGATGGAAATCCAAATACGACACCTTACGGTTTTGATTGTGTGTATATATATATATATATATAAATGTAGCGACATGATATATGGTACCCATGCATCTATGATTCATAGTTATGATTGAATTTTTTTTGAAACATATATACACTAGCAATAATATCAAATGATTTGTTTTATGCGTATCAAGAATATTTTGACCATTATAAGGTAAAACTCTATTCTCCTGTTTGTGTTGCATTGTGTGATGGGAACTGAGTCTTATAATGGCTTCATTTTTATGAAAAGCATTGCTATGTTTTAAAAGATTTACTTGTTTTAAAGCACTGGGAATCCAATGGAGTAAACCCGTTCCGCGAAAGTGGCGTGGTGTGCGATTGGCCATATTGTAAAATGTGTTAAGTAGATTTCTCATACCAGTCCCATGACTGACTCGTAGTTTGTTTCACTTGCAAAATTGGGTGCCCCTTTTTCTACACTGGCAGCCTTGTTTCAGGTTTTAGCAGGCTCTCTCTGGATAGCTGGAACTGAAGATGGATTCTATCATTTATCTCTTTTTATGCTATTCAGCTCCTATAGTACATATTATGTTTCGTTTCCGCTGTAGACATTTATGTATAGCTGAACTGTATTTGTACTAAGTATGATCTTGTATACTGTGTAACTCTGATGATTATGTTTATCTAGTGTATTCTGTTGGGCATTGTCTGGTGTATTTATTTATTTATGTTCTGTCATTATCTGTTTATGTGTTATATTCCAAAGATTACCCTTGCCACCGTCGTACGGGGTTTGGGGTCGTCACATTCTTTCCATGTACATTCATGGAACATCGTTGGCAATCCCCAAAGCCCTACCTCATCGAATCAATGGCAGGGAACAACATAGGTACCTTCCGTAAAATGTTTTCTTGAATGCCTAACTAATCCAAGTAATGACTGTATGTTATCCACTATGCGAAGTCCCAACTCATCAAATCAATCGCGACCAACACAGTCAGTTACTTCCCCAAAACATTTTCTTCAAAGCCCTAACTAATCTAATTAATGGCAGCGTATATTATCCACTTTAAAAAATAACTGCCTGCTTGTTTCTTTGTATATAGGGAGCTTTCCTCTTCATTTGGCCTTTTCCAAATTTCCACTCAAATTTTCTACTGCTTCAGGTAATTTTCAGTCATTGGTATCCATTGTTTCGGTTTCAGTCCTTTTATTGATTTGATATAAACCACTTTCATTTTTATTCATGCTAATATGTCTTCTTAGTCTGCTTTGCAAGCTTAACATCCGGACACATCGTCATTGCTTCATTGATTTGGACTGTCTTCATTTTTATGTATTTTCAATTTTTGATTTGCATTGCCAAATAAAAATTTAGATAATAAACCTGGAAGATTAAGCATTCATTATTCTTTTGCAAGCTTTTAGAATGCAAGGACATGAAATGCAACATTGTTCAAACAAGAATATATATCAGGTGATTTTTTTTCCTATGCCTTAAGGGATTTATTTATAGAATTTTTTATACGTTGTTACTACGTTGTCTCCACTACCTTAGCAATATAATTTCACTATGCTGATAGCAATTATTTATTAAAATTTCTTTATAAATTTTTATAATTTGAGTTTATATAAATTGTATTATGTCAGAAAAGGTTATCGTGTACGTTTTTGGGCAGTAATGAAAATTGTATATAATAATTTAGGAAGCACCGCATATAGCATTTTCCTGCCAATCAATATGCTTAATTACTTATCTTTGCAATCTGTTGTTATGTGCATTAAGAGTCTAAGACTGTTTCATTCTTGCACTTCAATATTTTAGGAGTTGAGATATAAATGCATTTAAAATTAATGAAGGCCTAACTTAAATTGTGTTGTGATTTATAAAATGGAAACACGGTTTATATATTGCCAAAGTTGGCTTTTTGTGTGAAGCATAATAATTTATGATGGTGGATTCATTTTGCGTACATATCTCTAATTTTTTTCTACAAATGGTTTTATGTTTTCCCTTCTTTTACACATTGTTTGGCAGCATCAACTCATAACATCCAGTTTGAGTACTACATGTGAATTTTAAATTTCTCAAATCAGTAATTTCCTTTTCCATCACTCCCCCTTTGATATTAAATTTTTTTCATCAGTTTTCTCTTCGATATCGGTTTTGTTATTCCTGAAGTGCTCAATTATGCATCTTGCTCTATTACTACTGTTGTTTTGGTTCCTTCTTAAGCATTCCTCCAACTAATCTCATATTCCCTTTACTTTTGGTGTTTTTTCTTATCATTCTTATTATGCTTATTATTTACTTTGGATTGATATTGCTTTTCAAGGTTTTTGTTATCGTATGATTCTACAACAATATTGACTTTCAAAATTAATTTGTACATGTATAATCTTTCAAGTGAAATAACATTTTTTTTGTGTCTAATGATTATTTTGGTTTACTGTCCTTCTATTTCATTTAAGAACATGTTAACCTTTTTTTCTTGATTGTCATTATTATATGGAAAACATCAACGAGTGTTACTTGCTAACATAGTCTATAACTCACGATGTAGCATACCTTAGTATGTACTCGATTTCTAAAGCCAATGTTTGTACATTTGTGTATATTTTAGTTTGAATACTTATATTTATTAACTATGTATTCAATTTGCATCTTCTTGAATTTCTCATTTAAAGTTATGAATTATTGGTTTTGGTAGAACAATTCCTCTCTTCAAACATACTTTTCAAAAATTCATGGAAAAAATATGCATGATAAATGTGCATGGTATCATAGGTTTGTGAACTCTTTCCAATCCACTCACATGATAAATAAGTTCTCTTTGCTTTATTGGTAATTTATTCTATCTTTTTGGATTGTATATCCATCGGTTTATTTGCACTACAGGAGGAATTATTTTATTCTGGTATCTATATTTTAAATGATTGAAAAACAGTAAACTACTTAATTCACTCAAAATTTGTTTATAAAATTTCAATATGCATGCAAAATGTTGTTTAACTAGGAGGTGAAATATGCAAATATTCAAACTACATTTTGTTTGCATCAGCAGCCCATCCATCCATCAAGCTAAATCTTAATCTTTCAGTTTTATAACGAAAAAAACTAGGATTCGAGCCACAAAATTGACATCAAAATTTAGCTTTCTTTAGTCCTATGATAACCAATATCAAAATCTCGAAAATAAGTACTTTTGGTTCAACTATCAAGTTTTTTCTTTAATATCTCATATTTCATTTTCATTATTAATTAACATGCTTAAGACAGAATCATATTTATCCCTCTATTGTTTAGGATTAAAGTAATTTTTGATTAAATTAAATAATAGATCCAAAATGCTTTATGTTGTAAAAGTCACATATAAGCCAATCAACGAGTGAGTATAAATAGCATTGTATTTGTACCAATATTTGTAATCATTCACGAATATTATATGTCTATATCTGCATGCAGTGGATAAGTAACAGATTTCGGTTAATCGACCCGTATTAATAACTCTAAAAGAATAAATGAAAATCTTAGGTTTAATTAAAAAAACCTTTTGCTATCAGTATCATATAAATATACTAGAAATATACATTTATAATGATAAAACATTTGAAAAAATGAATATCCATTCATGTGTACATATACCATAAACTATTAGCTCAATAATGTAGTAAATATCGACCGTTCAACACACTAAAGTACTTAATGCATTAATTGAATGGATTTTGTACATTAGTTAATAAAAATAAATGTTCCTAAAAATGGAGGAACTGTGCATGTGTGTGTACCTCAAGATATAGACATCAAGCGTCCAAGAAATGTGTAGGTAGGAAAATTTTGAGCATGAAAACATGTTTATAAATAGGCTTGACAAAGTGAGAATGGGCTGGACAACAAGTAGATTTGATATGGCTGCATAGTGCGATTAGGGTGGGCAGGATATATACTCCTCTTCAAGTAGGTATAAGCAGCGAGTTTACAAGTGGATATTGTGTTCTGTAGGTAGCTTCAGGTATGTACTTGCCTTCAAGGAAGTTAACGAGTGTAAATTAATTTCTCAACTATGTATGCAATGGGGATAGCTGTTGAATGAGTGTGCTAATTAATTTGTTTTCAGCACCAAGAAATAGAGGGGCCCGCAGGGGAGCATGATGCCTCCTCCCTAGCAAATGATACCTGCCAAGTTATCACCTCTCTACGCAGATCCATCCACACTTTCAGCACTTCTTTAGCTCTCCTGAGCTTTGCTCAACTTAGTCTTTGTAACAACCCGTGTTTTTATAACATGTTGGAACTAGAAGTCAGGGTATAATTAAATTTTAAGATGAGAATCATGGGAAACGGGTTGCGTCATTGCATTCATCTCGAAATTTTACATGAAATAGAGTCTGATTTTTCGAAAATCAGATTCCGGATGAAGAAGTTATGGCCTGTAGAAGATTCAGCAGATTTTAGGCAGCACAAGACCAGGCAGGTCGACCTGGGGGTCGACCTGGGGACCAGGTGGACCATGTGGTTGACCCTAGGGTCGACCTACCCCCCTGGTAGACCATGTGGTCGACCTCCCCCCTTACAGGTCGACCTGGTCGGCCTGTTTTGACCCAAAACTCATTTTTGAAGCCTGAGACATGTTTTGATGGTCCAGATTGATTCTAGGGTTAATCTAAGGGCCTAAACTAGTTGTTACACCTATAAAAACACCCTTAGACCTAACCTAATTCATAACAATTCATTCTTAAACCATTATGCTGCTAAAAAACCTCTTGAACCATGGCCGCCGTCTCCAAATCAAAGTACAAGCATTCAAACTCAAATCAATTCGAAGAACAAGGCTTCTACAACAATAAATCAACAACGCCGCGACATTTTTACAACAAATTCAGTTCTTAATTCATTTGCCATTCTCTGTAAGTTCTAGTTGTTTTTAGATTTAAACATTTAATTATAATATTACCATGGAATAAAGTGGAATTGAATTTAAGTATGTTTATTAGATTCGGACCCATTCCTGTTGCTTCTTGAATCTTGGGTTCTTGAGACCTGTCTATCTTTATTCTCATGTCAAGTTCATGATCTATTCAGCCTGTTGTAAATCAGTTTTCTTGATTCATGTTGAATTTATTATCCAGTTGTAATCTTTATGCCTGTAACGATGTTTTTCTCTTTGATCTTATTTTTATGCAAAATTCTATCTTCCAGTATTTATTTTCTTTTGATGAACCTAAGTCAATTTCGGACCTAGGCCAAACCGCGATTTGCGTACGATTGAATACGGGGAAATATGGGAATGTTTTTTATATTGGATATATATGTTTGGTAAAATTGATGGCATAACATGAAATTGGAAATTTGGTGTATCAATATGATTGAAATTGCAAGTTTGGCCGTTGGCACAATTGAATTGGCATGAAGTGGGCATAATGAATTAGCATGTAAATCAAATCACGAGTTCGGGTCTATGTAAATTAAATCAAAAGATTAAGTTTATGATTGGGCATATGTAGAATTGGGAGTTTGAATATAAAAGCGATTGTAAATTTGATAATTGGCATAAATATGTATTATAAACTTGGGTTGTTGGCGTGTGTTGTAATAAAAAGATTATAGTTTGGGATAACTACATCATGAATCATGATTTGGGTTTATTTGGACACGAAACTTGATACATGTAATCTTGGCTAGAACTTGATATGTGTAAAATGGCATAAACTTGGCATACATGTAAATAGGCAAGAATTGGACATATGTAAACTGACTAGAATTGGGTGTGTGTGTGTGTGTGTGTATATATATATATATATATATATATATATATATTGGCATGTAATTTTGGAACTTGGGCATATGTTTATTAATATGTAAAGTTGGGAAATTGGAACATGAAAATGACGGTGTATTGGATAATTGACTTGATCACAAGCATGAACATTTTTATATGTTAAACACATGAACTGATATTGGGGTTTTGGGGAAATACGACCATTAATGAACCTTTGACACATGGTTAAACTCGGTTTGTGGTGTAAATCTGCCTGGAACCGGCCGGCAAATCCATTAGCTAGAAAGTGTCAGTCTAATGTGAGAGGTCGAAGGTCAAATTGTAGGTGTAACTATTTATGACACGAGGTTAGACTCAGTTTGTAGTGTAAATCTACCCGGTACCGCCCGGCAAATCCAGTGGCCAAAAAATGTACGGTCTAATGTGAGAGGTCATGATTCGTTCGTCATAATGAATGAATTAAGGAATACTAACCATGATAAGATGTGGGTATGGTTAGTGGGTTAGGTGGGATGACATGGAAATTTGACATGTAAATGTGGACCTAATCGTATGAGTTAAGAATGCGTAAAACTTATAAGTGTAGGCTTAACCAACATAACTGTTAATCAGACCAATGGGTGGGTTAAGTAATATGACTAGACTAATGGGACTTAACCGATATGACATGAATGGGTGGGTTAAGTAATATGACTAGACTAATGACATTTAACCAATATAACATGACACGTGGCAGGGTTAAGTCAACTTGAACATATAGATAATACTTAACCAACTTACCATGATACATGGGCGGGTTAAGTCATGAACTACTTGGAAATGCTTAACCAGTTTGATATGCCAAGATAGCGGGGTTAAGTTATGAATCACTAGACAACACTTAACCAACTTGACAAGATACGTGGGCGGGTTAAGCCATGAATTATTTGAACAACTTAACCAATGCAATCTGGCAAATGGGAGGGTTAAGTTAAATGGGTTGGTTTAACTTGAATGGGTTGGTAATACCCAACCGATATAACCTGATGTGGGGTAGGGTTAAGTAAATACATGAGGGTAACACTTAACCATTATAAAATGGCTAGTGGATGAGGTTGAGTTAACATACACTTAACCAATCTAACGTGAGGTTTGGTAAGGGTTAAGTTAACACAGGGGAGAACGCTTAACCGATATAACAAGACATGCGGTAGGGTTAAGTAACACAAGATAGAACACTTAACCACGATATCATGATGGGGGGTTGGGGTTAAGTTAAATAGATAACACTTAACCAACCTGTGGGGTATACGAATAGACCCTGGGAAATCCCTAGTAGCGGGACCTGTTTCGGCAGTAAACCATATTAGGTATCAACAGTACCCTAAGCTAGGCAGGGTGGGGCACGATTACTGGGCTAATTGTAAGCGTTCAAAATGGTGGCAGGGGATGCAGCAGTGCAGGTTCCGACAGATTACGGGCATGCACGTATTCCGAAGTGGAAAATTTATCCACTGGGCATCAGTAGATATAAAGTTGTGCGTCAAAAAGGGTATCGGGGTTGCCATCCTGGGGATTGATACACCCTAGGGTGGGACCAACACAGGTATCTACAAGTAGGGGCCGCAAGAACTAGGTCGAGTAGGAGCCGATCGATTAGTGTAGTAAGGATACATCTAACACATTCATGGTAATTGGGCTGGTTGAGGAAAAATCCTTATAATAGATGTAGGCCTGAAGGCTACCACAACAACGGGGTTGTGATAACCTTAGTATATAACACATGTGAGACATTGTAAGTAAGAGCCGATCAAATAGGTACGGTGGGGACACGAAACTGTCAATATGAGGTAGGACCCTCATCGTGGGATATATACCTATGAAACTATCATGAGGGATATGGGGGATCACTTATCTTGTAATTATAACCATGTATACTAATTGGAACGCTAGTTAGGTGGTGCAGAGAATATAGGAAATCAAGGAAAATAGGATAATGGTGACGTTTAGAAATCTTGCGATGTTATAGAAACCTTGCGATGTGATACTTGGTAGGAACCTTGTGATTCTACTCTTGAAAGGAAGTATGGGATGTTATACTTGATTCATCATGCCTGTATCTTACCTCATCATCATACTTATGCTTACTTTTAGTTTATTCATGCCATATTATC
The DNA here is from genome assembly GCA_030737875.1 of Allium sativum. Taxonomy (NCBI): domain Eukaryota; kingdom Viridiplantae; phylum Streptophyta; class Magnoliopsida; order Asparagales; family Amaryllidaceae; genus Allium; species Allium sativum. The sequence goes on from CM060922.1 coordinate 867,858,190, forward strand.
TTCACCTATTTTTATGCTGAAAGACACTAGGACTTACTCAGTCTTTATGACTGACCCGGTTTGTTTTCGCCTCTTTTTCTTCCGTTCCCCCCCAAGGTTCGCAGGGTGGAAATACAACTTAGTTCGGATCTTACCAAGCCCCAAGGCTCTTCCATGTACGACTTGGATTTCTCTTGGCTATGGCTTGCTTTGCTTTATTGGGGAATACTACAATTTATTTTCATGCTTCTTTGTTTTTGAGCAAGACAGATATTTTGTCTATGTAATTGGGTATTTGAAAATTGATAGGCTTTTATTGTAAACAACTATATTTAGTAATTGATTTGAAGTACTTCTGCATTACCTTCCGTTGCTTTATATATGTCTGTCTTGTAATATTTCTGTTCCAGTACCCATAATGCTCCATTGAAGTTAAGGCATTCCCTTTGTGAGTGACCTTAACGGATGTGGGGTGTTACATTTGGTATCAGAGCAGAAGGTTATCAGACTGGGCAAAAGCTTTTAAAAACCTTCTGAAATTATTTTCAAAACGTTTACAAAGAAGCGTTTTTGTAAGAAAAGTTTTGTTTACGAAAGGCATATTCCCCAAAGCCATATGCACTATCTTTTGATTCTCTCCTTGAGTTTCTTCTCTCTTTCTTTTTCACCATAGTTTTGCAGGTGTACGACACATGTAAGAGAGCAAACAAGTGCCCAACTTCCATTTGTAGCCGCAGTAATTCCATCTACGTCTAATCTTATTTCGATCTTTGAAGGATTGCCATGCGATGGAGGTAGCTTTCGAGAAACTTGTCAATAATCTATACAAGGATAGCAAGAATGAGGATAAAGAACACAAGCCGAAGGATGAGAAACTTGTTGATATGGCTTAATCCACGAAGGAGGAAAAGGTGAAAGGAAAGAGGCCAAAGTGAAAGAATAATAAAACCCACGATAAGAGAGAGTATCTTTAGTATGGTAAAAAGGGACATGTAGTTAAGTATTAGAGGACAAGGACAAGGGCAAAGGACAAGATCATCGAGAGGTCAATTGTATGCTCTCACTACTAGCGTACCTAAGAAGAGGTGGTAACGTTTTTGTTAAAAGTTTAGCTTTTATTTTCTATCATACCATGGGAACTTTGTTTTTGTACATCGCATCCTTTTTAATTCTGCTTTGATAGTTGATTCTCTGCACCTTAGTACTAGCGTAGTAGAGGGTCCCATTTTTGTCTCAAATCCTGTTGGGGAATCGACTCATTTATTCATGACTTGTTTGGATTTGAGAATGTCTATGCTAAGTGTTGAGTTTAGAAGTAGTGCTTATGTTTTTGGGCTAAGGGTTGTTTCTAGGGATGGAGTGGTTATCAGAAATGATACCATTCTCGAGTATGAAAAGAGGGTAGTTAGACTCTCGACTTGCCTCGATAATACCCTCGAAGTCTAGTGTAACCCTTAGGGTTCTGCCATGCTTAATTACCTAGAATCTCTTGATACATTTATCAATCCGCTCGAATAGTGTTCGCCACTAAGGCCGATGGTTCATTTCGCTTATGCATGAGTTATAGAAAATCACCTTAGTAAGTACACTTGGCAACATGGTTGGCATTTGTTTATCTTCAAGAGATAATTCATTTATGTGGAGTAACTTCTAGTAAGTGAATGAGATCCAAGATTCACTAGTGAAATTTGGAGAGCTTGCATGAAACCATGAGTACGCAGTTATGTTTAAGCTAAGTATATTAGAAAAAGAATAAGTGAAAGTGGAACGAGAGGCGACAGTGAAAAGAGTTCCAACTCATATTTTGGAAATAGGAATTAAGAAGCTAAGAAATTGTGAAACTAAAGACGGTCAAAGCACAACGGAGTTAAGCTCAAGGAAATGCGACTTAGAAGATTGAAGGCTAGATACGCACACTATTTCTCTATATCAGAGTATATCCTTGATCCCTCTTTTCCTGCAGAGCTTACTTGTATGCTATCTTTTAAGTATAACCTCTCGGTCCAATTCTCAATCCTATTTCTGTTGCAAAACCCCATAGGAATCATCTGTTAGTAATACATGTTGGCGCTTGAGGGTGTCCGTTGGGTTGAGTAATTCTTTGAGTGTCAGCCTGATGTTGATTTTGGTCTTCGGGGCCGGTACTAAGGGAGTTCTTCTCCTAATCAGTATATATGTCACGTAGATCCCAGCTTTGACATTGCCTAATGGGCACAAAGTTTTTACTTGCTTCCATAGTTCGACTATATCTTTAGGTAGGAACAATTGGGTGTAAACATGTGCTTGAGACATGTTATGACTGATGGTTGCAAGTGGTTGCTGGTGGTTGCTCGTGAATGCATATACACGCACATTAGGCACTAGATCGGCTCTGTCACCTTTCATACTGCATATGCATGAGTGTTTATACATGTTTATGGATGAATTTGAATGTGTTATCATGTGGATGTTGCATATGGCTGGATGGATGTTTGTGCACATATATAGTGTTAATGTACTAGGACTATTTGCATACATGTTGGACTCATGACACTAAACATATTTTGCATTAAAAAGATCAGTAAGGCCTGATCATTTGCATTAGATAAGGAACACATACACACACTTTCTGCATATGTTCATACAGCATTAGAAATCTATTAAGGACAATAGATGCCTGTGATTGATGATTGAGTAGATGGATGATTGGATGGTAGGACACATTCTTCTTAACTTGAAGATTTCGGGGACGAAATCCCATAAGGAGGGGAGAATGTAACAACCTGAATTTTTATAACATGTTGAAACTAGAAATCAGGGTATAATTAAATTTTAAAATGAGAATCATGGGAAACGGGTTATGCCATTGCGTTCGTCTCGAAATTTTACATGAAATAGAGTCCGAGTTTTCGAAAATCAGAGTCCGGATGAAGAAGTTATGGCCTGTAGAAGATTCAGCAGATTTTAGGCAGCACAAGACCAGGCAGGTCGACCTACCCCCCCCCCCCCCCCCCCCAGGTCGACCATGTGGTCGACCTCCCCCCTTACAGGTGGACCCGGTCGGCCTGTTTTGACCCAGAACTCATTTTTGAAGCCTAAGACATGTTTTGATGGTCCAGAGTGATTCTAGGGTTAATCTAAGGGCCTAAACTAGTTGCTACACTTATAAAAACACTCTTAGACCTAACCTAATTCATATCAAATCATTCTTACATCATTATGCTGCTAAAACACATCTTGAACCATGGCCGCCATCTCCAAATCAAAGTACAAGCATTCAAACTCAAATCAATTCGAAGAACAAGGCTTCTACAACAATAAATCAACAACGCCGCAACTTTTTTACAACAAATTCAGTTCTTAATTCATTTTCCATGCTCTGTAAGTACTAGTTGTTTTTAGATTTAAACATTTAAGTATAATATGGCCATGGAATAAAGTGGAATTGAATTTAAGTATGGTTATTTGATTCGGACCCATTCTTGTTGCTTCTTGAATCTTGGGTTCTTGAGACTTGTCTATCTTTATTCTCATGTCAAGTTCATGATCTATTCAGCCTGTTGTAAATCAGTTTTCTTGATTCATGTTGAATTTATTATCCAGTTGTAATCTTTATGCCTATAATGATGTTTTTCTCTCTGATCTTATTTTTATGCAAAATTCTATCTTCCCCTATTTATTTTCTTTTGATGAACCTAGGTCAATTTCGGACCTAGGCCTAAACCGCGATTTGCGTACGATTGAATATGGGGAAATATGGGAATGTTGCCGATATTGGATATATGTGTTTGGTAAAATTGATGGCATAACATGAAATTGGAATTTTGGGGGTATTGTCAATATAATTGAAATTGCAAGTTTGGTCGTTGGCATAATTGAATTGGCATGAAGTGGGCATAATGAATTAGCATGTAAATCAAATCACGAGTTCGGGCCTATGTAAATTAAATCAAAAGATTAAGTTTACGATTGGGCATATGTAGAACTGGGAGTTTGAATATAAAAGCGATTGTAAATTTGATAATTGGCATAAATATGTATTATGAACTTGGGTTGTTAGCGTGTGTTGTAATATAAAGATTATAGTTTGGGATAACTACATCATGAATCATGATTTGGGTTTATTTGGACATGAAACTTGATACATGTAATCTTGGCTAGAACTTGATATGGGTAAAATGGCATAAACTTGGCATACATGTAAATTGGAAAGAATTGGACATATGTACACTGATTAGAATTGGCTATATATATAAAAATTGGCATGTAATTTTGGAACTTGGGCATATGTTTATTAATATGTAAAGTTGCGAATTTGGAACATGAAAATGACGGTGTATTGGATAATTGACTTGATCACAAACATGAACATTTTTATATGTTAAATACATGAACTGATATTGGGGTTTTGGGGAAATACGACCATTAATGAACCTTTGACACGAGGTTAGACTCTGTTTGTGGTGTAAATCTGCCCGGAACCACCCGGCAAATCCAGTAGCCACAAAGTGTCAGTCTAAGGTGAGAGGTCGAAGGTCGAATTGTAGGCGAACGATTTATGACATGAGGTTAGACTCAGTTTGTGGTGTAAATCTTCCCGGAACCGCCCGGCAAATCCAGTGGCCACAAAATGTACGGTCTAATGTGAGAGGTCATGATTCGTTCGTCATAATGAATGAAATAAGGAATACTAACCATGATAAGACTGGGTATGGTTAGAGAGTTAGGTGGGATGACATTGAAATTTGACATGTAAATGTGGACCTAACTGGTATGAGTTAAGAATGCGTAAAACTTATAAGTGTAGGCTTAACCAACATAAATGTTAATCAGACCAATGGGTGGGTTAAGTAATATGACTAGACTAATGACACTTAACCGATATGACATGAATGAGAGGGTTAAGTAATATGACTAGACTAATGACACTTAACCAATATAACATGACACATGGCAGGGTTAAGTTAACTTGAGCATATAGATAATACTTAACCAACTTAGCATGATACGTGGACGGGTTAAGTCATGAACTACTTGAAAACGCTTAACCAATTTGATATGCTAAGATAGCGGGGTTAAGTTATGAATCACTAGACAACACTTAACCAACTTGACAAGGTACGTGGGCGGGTTAAGCCATGAATTATTTGAACTACTTAACCAATGCAATCTGGCGAATGGGAGGGTTTACTTAAATGGGTTGGTTTAACTTGAATGGGTTGATAACACCCAACCGATATAACCTGATGTGGGGTAGGGTTAAGTAAATACACGAGGGTAACACTTAAACCATTTTAAAATGGCTAGTGGATGAGGTTGAGTTAACATACACTTAACCAATCTAACGTGAGGTGTGGTAAGGGTTAAGTTAACACAAGGGAGAACGCTTAACCGATATAACAAGACATGCGGTAGGGTCAAGTAACACAAGAGGGAACACTTAACCACGGTATCATGATGGGGGGTGGGATTAAGTTAAATAGATAACACTTAACCAACCTGTGAGGTATACGAATAGACCCTGGGAAAACCCTAGTAGCGGGACCCGTTTTAGCAGTAACCCACATTAGGTATCAACGGTACCCTGAGCTAGGAAGGGTGGGGCACGATTACTGGGCTGATTGTAAGCGGTCAAAACGACGGCAGGGGATGCAACGGTGCAGGTTCCAACGGATTACGGGCGTGCACGTATTCTGGAGTGGAAAAATTAGCCACTGGGCATCAGTAGATATAAAGTTGTGCATCAAAAAGGGTATCGGGGTTGCCATCCTAGGGATTGATACACCCTAGGGTGGGACCAGCACAGGTATCTACAAGTAGGGGGCCGCAAGAACTAGGTCGAGTAGGAGCCGATCGATTAGGGTAGTAAGGATACATCTAACACATTCATGGTAATTGGGCTGGTTGAGGAAAAAATCCTCATATTAGATGTAGTCCTGAAGGCTACCACAACTACGGGGATGGGATAACCTTAGTATATAACACATGTGAGACATTGTAAGTAAGAGCCGATCAAATAGGTACGGTGGGGACACGAAACTGTCAATATGAGGTAGGACCCTCATCGTGGGATATATACCTATGAAACTATCATGTGGGATATGGGCGATCACTTATCTTGTAATTATAACCAAGTAAACTAATTGTAACGCTAGTTAGCTGGTGCAGAGAATATAGGAAATCAAGGAAAATAGGATAACGTGAAGTTTAGAAATCTTGCGATGTTATAGAAACCTTGCGATGTGATACTTGGTAGGAACCTTGTGATTCTACTCTTGATAGGAAGTATGGGATGTTATACTTGATTCATCGTGCCTGTATCTTACCTCGTCATCATACTTATGCTTACTTTCAGTTTATTCATGCCATATTATCTTCACTATTTTTATGCTGAAAGCCACTAGGACTTACTAAGTGTTTATGACTGACCCGGTTTTTTTCCGCCTTTTTTCTTCTGTCCCCCCCCCCCCAGGTTCACAGGGTGGAAATACAGCTTAGTTCGGATCTTACCAAGCCCCAAGGCTCTTCCACGTACGGCTTGGATTTCTCTTGGCTATGGCTTGCTTTGCTTTATTGGGGAATACTACAATTTATTTTCACGCTTCTTTGTTTTTGAGCAAGACAGATATTTTAGCTATGTAATTGGGTATTTGAAAGTTGATGGGCTTTTATTGTAAACAATTATATTTAGTAATTGATTTGAAGTACTTCCACTTTACCTTCTGTTGTTTTATATATGTCTGTCTTGTAATATTTCTGTTCCAGTACCCATAATGCTCCATTGAAGTTAAGGCATTCCCTTTGTGAGTGACCTTAACGGATGTGGGGTGTTACAGTCTTGGTGCCTACTCCATCTACCCCGATGCATCGAATTTGAGTTTCATCTCAACTTACTTCAGCTTTGTGGTGTCGTTCTCCGTGGCTTTTCTTATGAGGCGAAGTTTTAAGGATATGTCTTTTTTCCAGAGGATGGAGGAAATGGGAAGACTGAAGGTTTTGACTCTGGGTTTGCAGACTGCCAAGTGTTTGAGTGTTTTGATTTCGAGGATGTGTGTCGGCATTCTTTGCTACATGGTTGGAATTGGTATTGCGAGTTTTGTTTACGTTGTGATTGAAATGAGGTACCTTTACCAATGGTTAGCGGAAATAATTTTTGGAACATAACGTTTGAGGTTGTCTATTATGGCTTCTATACTATTGGAGTTTAATGATACAATATTTCCATATCTAATTAATTATGGAGATATGCATGGTAATTTCATTACCTATTTTGTGCAAGGAATGAATGGAAAGAAATGGAAGGAATATTAATGAATAGGGGATATTGGAAATATTCGTCATTTAATTGGTTGTCATGTTTCATGAAGAAAATAAACGGAAAGAAATTAAAATTGGAGAAGGTATTGTTTGATGGAGAAAAGGGAAATTATCAATCAATCATATGACGATTAATTAATGGGATATTAGTTTTCCCTCAATTGATTTATTTTACATAAATCAATTGTTTCATCCCCAAGTAACTTTTTCTCTATTTAAAGAGAAACATAGAGGATGCTATGGTGTGAGAGATCATTGTATTCTTCATTTCTTTTGCTCTACATTAAAATCCTCTTTAATTTCTTGAATATATTAATAAAATCTCTTCCCCATTGAAGTGGACATACAGTATCTCGCGATAGTGGAACCTCTATAAATTTGTGTGTTCTCTATTGCATTTGTTTTTAATGAGATATGAGATTTATATTCATTTCAAGATGTTTGTTCTATCACATCATTGCAAGATCCTATTGAGGTTTTTTCGCTGAAAGGGATTGATCTCTCCTTACGACTGGTATCAAAGCTAGATTCGCAAAGAAGGTGTTTGGTAGAATGATAGGAGGAGATGAAAAAAAATACGTCAGTGCTAGTAGTTGCTCCATACGTCAGAGGCTCCTATGTGGCGTCAGGATCACAGTTGACGATAGAGAAGTGGAATGGTGAAGGAAATTTTGAAAAATGCCAATGGATGATGAAAGCAGTTTTGAGATGAAATCATGTTCATCGAGTGGTATTTGATACAGAGGCATTGCCAGCTAATATTTCATCAGTGGAATTAGAAGAGATGGAAGAATGGGCTTTTACTACTCTTCAACTTGCTATGGGGAAAAAATGTAATTTCTGAAATCAATCAGGAGATAACAACTAGAGGCATTTGGAAGAAGTTGGATGACCTCTACATGAAGAAATCCTTAACCAACCGCCTGATCCTATTGAAGGCTTTCTTCACTTACAAGATGAAGTAAGGTTCTTCAATTAAGACACACTAGGTATGTTTGATGACCTATTGATGAAGATGAATTCTGTTGAGTTGAAGATTGATGAAGAACAAAAAGCAATGGTTCTGTTGTGTTCGCTTCCAGAGCGATACACTGGTTTCGCTAACAGCCTTATCTATGGTAGAAACACATTGAAATTAGATGATGTGAAGACATGTTTGCTCAGTGAAGAGTTGAGAGATCAGATGAAAGACTTTGGTATTGGTGATAGTAGTGGAGAAAGTAGTAGTTCAGGCTTATTTGCAGAGAGAGGAAGAGCAGATAAGAAAGGGAAGAATAATAGAGGGCGTTTCAATTCTAGGAAGCCTAATTCACGGAGTAAGTCTAAAGATGGAAAGTGCTATAATTGTAAGAAACCAGGCCACTGGAGAAGAGACTGTCCAGATTTGGAAAAGAAGACTGATGGTTCTTCATCTATTGCGATGGAGAAAGGAGGTAGCGACTTATTGACAGCGGTTGTATCAGATGTTGCAGATCACTAGATTCTAGATTCTGGAGCATCATTTCACATGACTCCTAATAAGGATTATTTTTCTTCCTTCGATGCCAAAGAAGGAAGTTCTATCCTTATGGGGAACGGTGCTACATGCAAGTCTATGGGAGTTGGTTCAGTTCACATTCGCATGTATGATGGGATTGTTTGCAAACTTTCAAATGTTCGCTATGTCCCAGGTCTTCGAAAGTCATTGATATCATTAGGCCAATTGGCATCATTGGGATGCAAGATAACCATTGTTAAAGATGGTTTGAGAGTTTCTAGAGAAGCACTTGTATTGATGAAGGGTGTTATGGTGCGAAATCTATATTTGCTAATGGGTACCACTGTCCATGGAGAATCATCTGTTGGAGTCGAAAATTCTAAAAGTTTGGATGCTACCAAGCTTTGGCATACGAGATTAGGTCATACTTCAGAGAAGAACTTAGAGTTGCTTCGTAAGAAGAAAAAGATCAAGGGAGAAATCTTCAACAAGTTGGACTTTTGCAAGGAGTGTGTATTGGCAATGCAAACCAGAGTTTCTTTTGGCGATGGCATGCATAATTCTAAGAGAGTACTTGATTATGTGCATTCAGATGTTTGGGAGCCATACTCAAAAACTTCTATTGGTGGAGCATATTATTTTGTTTCCTTCATTGATGACTACTCGCGTAAGGTTTGGGTGTATGTAATGAAAGCTAAGTCGGAAGTATTTGAGAAGTTTAAGGTTGGTTAGCTTTTGTTGAAAACCAAAAAGGAAAGAAATTGAAGATTCTTAGATCCAACAATGGTGGCGAATATGTCTCTAAAGAGTTCCTCGACTACTGTAGAGAGCGTGGCATTAGAAGACATTTTACTACACCTGGTGATCCGCAATCCAATGGAGTTGCTGAGAGAATGAATAGGACTCTACTTGAAAAGTCCCGTTGCTTGATATTGACTGCGGGTATGTCTAAGGGTTTTTGGGCTGAAGCTATTTCGACTGCAGCACATATTATTAATCGGATTCCGTGCTCAGCCATTGATGGGAAGATTCCAGAGGAGGTATAGAGAGGTAAAAGCACTTTACTAAGTTATTTTTGTATATTTGGATGTCCAGTTTATGTTCACAATACAGGACATGACAAGTTGGAGCCTAGGGCCTCCAAATGTGTTTTTCTTGGTTATACAGATGGCATAAAAGGATATAGAATTTGGAATCCAATTACGAAGAAAGTTATACATTCCAGACATGTGACTTTTGATGAGTCAGCAATGTTCGAACCTTTGGAAGGTCTATCAGAGGGTTCAGACTCGGTTGATAAGAAGCCCGAAAAGACCAAGATTCCCAGTTTTCAATCCTAAAGTAGAGTTATCACTATTGATATTAGTGACAATGCAGTTGAAGATACATCACGTGATAGTCCACAAGTTTCCTCTAGTGGTAATGGTGATGGTCATGAAGCTAGAGATGATCCAGCTCAAGGTGGAGCTGAAGGAGAGTCTGGCGATATAGTCTTCGGGCTAGTCAGAGACCAAAGAGAGCTCCAATTAGATATGGAGATTGGCAGTATGAAAATTTGAGCCTTGATGATCAATTTGAGTATGCTTTACATGTAATTCATGATGAATCATTGAGCTTTGAAGAAGCCATGAGGTCGAGTGACAACTCGAACTGGAATTGCGCTATGGAAGAGGAGATACAGTCTTTGCAAAAGAACAAGACTTGGGATTTGGTACCACTACCTCAAGGAAGCGAGCCATAGGTTGCAAGTGGGTGTTCAAGGTAAAAGATGATGTAGATACAAGGCAAGATTAGTAGCCAAAGGGTTTTCACAAAGAAAGGGGTTAGAGTATGATGAAGTATTTGCTCCAGTTGTTAGACAAGCTTCAATTCAAATCCTACTTGCAATAATTGCCACTTACGATTTGGAGTTACAACAACTTGATGTGAAGATCGCTTTCTTGCATGGTGACTTGGAGGAAACCATTTACATGAAGTAGCCATAAGGATTTATTGTAGATGGAAAGTCAGATTGGGTTTGCAAGTTGAAGAAAGCTCTTTATGGTCTAAAACAGTTGCCTAGGCAATGATACAAAAGGTTTGATTCTTTTATGCTTTCACATGGTTTTAATCGTAGTACTAAAGATGCATGTGTGTATTTTAAGCATTTAAAGAATAATAATTGGGTGTATTTATTTTTGTATGTGGATGATATGTTGATTGCTTCTAAGGATAAAGCTGAAATTGATGCGTTGAAATTGAAATTAAAAGTAGAATTTGATATGAAAGTCCTTGGAGAAGCAAAGAAAATTTTAGGGATGGAAATCCAAAGAGATAGAAAGCTTGGACTTTTGAGACTTACTCAAAAGGAATATATTCAAAAGGTGCTTGCTTTGTTTAGCATTGCAAAGTCTATCAGTACACCCATGACTTTGCATATACAGCTTTCTAATCAGGGCTCTCCGATCTCGGAAAAGGACAAGGCCTATATGAAGAAGGTGCCTTATGCCAGTGCAATAGGTAGCTTGATGTATGCTGTGGTGTGCACTAGACATGACATTGCTCAAGCTGTTGGATTAGTTAGTAGATATACGGCAAATTCGAGAAAATCACATTGGGAGGCAGTGAAGTACATTTTTAGATATCTTAGAGGAACATCAGATTATAGGCTTGTTTTTTGCGGCACAAATAAGGATTTCAACTTTGTTGGATTCTGTGATTCAGACTATGCCGGAGATAGAGATAGAAGGAAGTCAACCTCAGGCTATGTGTTCACACTTGGAGGAACAACTATTAGTTGGAGAGCGAGGTTGCAGACTATAGTTGCTTTGTCTACTATAGAGGCAGAGTTGATAGCTGTAGTTGAGGCAGCTAAGGAGGCACTTTATTTGACGAAGTTATTGTGTGATTTGGGCTTCATGCAAGATTCTTGTTTGGTGAACTGGGATAGTCAAAGTGCAATTCATTTAGTTGAAAATCTGGCTTTTAGTTCTAGAACAAAGCATACAGAGGTAAGAGAGTCTTTCCTTATCTCAATGAATGAGGAGAAGTTAGTTCGTCTTCAGAAGATTCACATAAATGAAAATGCAGCAGACATGTTTACGAAGGCATTACCTACTACTAAGTTCGAGCATTGCTCGAACTTGATTTACTTGATGAAGTGCTAGGTTCCACATGGTGGCACAACGGGGAAGAGAGTGACTTGGTTGAAGTCAAGAGAAGATGTGGTATTCTTCTTGTATGAAAAGATAGAGTTGGTTTCACAATGTCTACCTTTTTTTATGCTTTCAGCACTTTGTTGGTGGGCGGTGGCCTTGCCGGAGTTCACTGACAAAGTGCAATGAGGGGTGGCTTTTGCAGGAACTCATTGGGAAGCATTCACATTGGAGTCTCTAGGTTGCATGAGATATTGTATCAAGGTGGAGATTATTGGAATTTAGTGATACAATATTTCCATATCTAATTAATTATGGAGATATGCATGGTAATTTCTTTACCTGTTTTGTGCAAGGAATGAATGGAAAGGAATGGAAAGAATATTAATGAATAATGGATGTTGGAAATATTTGTCATTTAATTAGTTTCCATGTTTCATGAATAAAAGAAACGGGAAGAGATTAAAATTGGAGAATGTATTGATTGATGGAGAAAAGGGAAATTATCAATCAATCATATGACAATTAATTAATGGGATATTAGTATTCCATAAATTGATTTATTTTACATAAATCAATTGTTTCATTCCCAAGTAACTTTTTCTCTATTTAAATTGAAACATAGAGGATGTTATGGTGTGAGAGATCATTGTATTCTTCATTTCTTTCGCTCTACATTAAAAAACTTTGTAATCTCTTGAATATATTAATAAAATCTCTTCCCCGTTGAAGTGGACATACACTATCTCACGATAGTGGAACCACTATAAATTTGTTTGTTCTCCATTGCATTTTTTTCTGTGATCTGAGATTTATATTCATTTCAAGCAGTTTGTTCTATCACATCATTGCAAGATCCTATTGAGGTTTTTCCGCCGTAAGGGACTGATCTCCCCTTACATATACATACGCATACTTTGTAACTGTATGTTGATGTCATTACTGATTGCTTATAGTTTGTTTCTTGGTGTCAAAATTATGTCTTACTTTAAAATAAAAGAAATTTCAACTAATTGAAAATTGACATCATTGAGGCATTGAAAATGAATTCATGATTGATTTCGTTATTGTTATTTGATACAATTGGATTATAAATTTGAAAACGCTACCATCTCTATGTACAGATGTGATAATAAATTTAGATACTACTGTCTTGAATTCTAATCACAATGCATATCAAGTTATTCAAAAGTAGAATGTACTACTTTGCGTGAAACAAAAATGACTCACTTTGTTCCATTGTTGTTTTGGCTTCCTGATTATTTTTCTTTTACACAAAAAAAATCGGGGTATTAGGTTTTCTTTTCCTTACCTTTTGTAGATTGATCTGTCTTACATTTATGCGTCTGTTTGTATTGTAAGGTATATGTTGACGTACATAAATTGAAAACTACGGTGTGCTAATATTGAAAAGATCCTTAATAGGATGGAAACATATGTTGAAATCGTGTTTGATTGAGCCAAGCAACATGTTGCATTTAATGCGTTTTATGGTATAATATTTTCACGTTCAATAGGTAGAATTAATACCGCACAGAATTCAATTGGCATTTGAAGAAGTAAAAAATGTTTGTCTAATTAATGTATTTTAAACAATACACTTCCTAATTTGACATGCAACACTACATAGAAATTTCATTAATGCTGACTTTTATAAAGAAGAGGATGAAGAACTTTAGGTTTTATAAAGTTATGATTTGTACAAGTTTCAAAAATTTGTCTACTTGATATTTTTCATGAATTCTTAGAATGACAAATAAATGCACTTCAAATTTCTATTTAGTAATGGATTTGTGTCAGAACATGGTATACTTATCGTTTCTGATGATTGTCCTAAATGTGAAATTTTGTACTAATCCGACTGTACTAGGTAACATGTCACAAAAATCCTTTAAAAAAAAGAGAAATGAATGATCCTCACATGAAGGAGAGAAATCATGTAATTTTATTCCACATTTAAAAAAGAGAGCTTTCAATTGATCTGACACATAGCAAAGCCCACCCCTTACAATGAACAAAATAAAAGGAAACCTTCAAACCTAAGACTAGAGTCCAAATATAGAATATACATAATATAATAAACACAATACCTAAATCTAGAGAGTCCAGAAAAAGAAAAAATACTATCCTAAAACCCGTAACTGCAACAAAGAAGCTCGCAGAAGTTGAATAATATAAACGAATATAGGAGTAAAATTAAAAGACAACAAAGATAGAATTAGAGACAACAACCGGTCAAAAAAGCAAATTAAGCAATCATGTTAAAAGCAGAAAGAAAAAACCATACCAGAGATCATATACAACATAAGGATACATACATACATACATATATATATATATATATATATATATATATATATATATGCGAGCATTCAATGACACTCCGAAAATGCAGCACCTTAATAACCTCTTTGAATTCCACCTTTCATTTATATTATTTTAAGTTAGTGGGATGTGAGAAAGTGAGTGGAAAGAGAGAGGGATAATATGTGGTCAAAAATAGGGGTGCCATTGGAGTGCTCCACTGTTTGAGGTTCTGACGGGTTCACGTTAGCTTTGATGTCCATTAGTCCAACTCAAATCATGTTGTTTATTATCTTGTAAGAGTCGGATGGATTCAAAAGATAGTTTTCATGTATTATTTGATGTTTTATGCCAATTTTCAATTATCACATCCATTTTGGTCAAACTTTTTAGGTTGACTTAGTAGTTTGGATTTGATTTGATATGCAACTTTTATATCATCAAGATCTTAGGAGCATAAAGCTGCTTTTCTATATGGTACTTTTGGATAATGAATAGTTTTCATATACTCCTTACCAAAATTTGTTTTTATGATTGGTCTTTATGACTGCACTTCAAAAGAGTCTAACATAATCACATTTTATAAGTGTCTAACTTAAGGCAAGAGTCTGAAATTTTCATTTATAATAAGTATGTTTTACCACTAAGATATTTGAAGCGTTTGTGATTTTTTTAAGGCAATTATTAAAGAATAAATAGGGAAATATAATATAAAGTATAAACATAGTTTATTTATGTTGATGTATAAGTGGTTAATTATGCTTATAGGTCAACGAGCTAACATATTTTCTTTCCATGGAATTCATGGCACTTTATTCATCGTTGGAATGCTTAATACTTCTTCCAGTTGGTCCATAATATGAAGAGTGGACTCTTAGATTCATATGGCATGTTTACTTGAACAATTGACAACGCAAAAATAATAACGGCTTAGATATATTGCCTTTCATGTAACTGCACATAAAAGCTGCATTGTGTTTCCACCCATCATTTGCTAGAAATATTGTGTTGCTTAATTTTATTTATTTATCATCAACTCTTTCGTTGCGACGACCCCAAAACCCTATACGACGGTGTTAAGGGTAATCTTTGGAATATAAAACATAAACAGATAATATCAGAATAGAATTAAATAAATACAACAGATAATGAACAAATAATACACTAGATAATCATAATCATTACAGTTACACAATATACAAGATCATACTTAGTACAAATACAGTTCAGCTATACATAAATGTATACAGCGGAAAACAAACATAATATGTACAATGGGAGCTGAACAACATAAAAGGAGATAAATGATAGAATCAATCTTCAGCTCCAGCTATCCAGAAAGATCCTGCTAAAACCTGAATACAAGGCTGCCCGTGTAGAAAGAGGGGCACCCGAGTTTGCAAGTTAAACAATCTACAAGTCAGTCATGGGACTGGTATGAGAAATCTACCTAACACTTTTATAATATGGCAAATCACAGGACCACGCCACTTTCGCGGAACGGGTTTACTCCATTGGATTTCCAGTGCTTTAAAACAAGTAAGTCTTTAAACATCGCAATGCTTTTTATAAAAATGAAGCCATTATAAGACTCAGTTCCCATCAGAAATGCAACACAAACCGGAGGATAGAGTTTTACCTTATAATGGCCAAGATATAGCTTGATACGAATAAAACTAAAGCATTTGATATTACACTAGTGTTTATATGTTTCAAAACAATTTCAAATCATAAGTATCAATCATAGACGACATGAGCGTCCCATGCCACTATGTCGCCAAATATAGGTTTACAATCAAAACCGCATGGTGTCGTATTTGGAAATTGGATTTCCGTCATGAACCAAGGCAAAAGATAGTCCTTACCGACTTCGAGACAATCTAGCCCATTTCTCAGGACCCAGACTCAGGTGGGCCCTTGGAGCGACAGGGCCGGTTCACCGATGTGGATTAAAATTCCTGAACACTGGGTTTCCCCGCCCTTTGGGGCGTAAATGAGCCAACGAATGACTCCATCGGTCCAGGATCGACCGATATAACCGAGGCGCCCCGCAACAGCAACTACCACATAGGTGAAAATAATATAAATGTCAGCCAGTTCAACCACCGACACCACCTATAACTAGAATGAAACGCATGTCCTCCCTGAGTTCCTCTCCCTTTCTGGTTCATACCGGGGTGTGAGGCTCGCGAATTCACGTTATACACAAAGCTACGCCACACAGGCGGCGCTTTGATCATCAACCACAAGACTTTGCTTTTCAACAGAAGCTCTGATCACTGCATCTTAGCATGCCACACAGGCAACTCACACCATGCAACTGATGGCTATCAATCACACAAAATGAATTCCAATGTATGACACACAGTCCATTTACAAGTCCGTTCTGGGTCTGAATGAAACCGGAGGCACTATATACCTCGCATACCCATCGATCTCCACGTACGTCTGGACGATCACCACTCATTATCCATATTTCGGGATGCCTCCCAATGAGGACATCAGTTAACATCCAACCGAGGTGAAGATCTCTGGTCTTCAACCATCATCTTCATCTTCGATTTCTGATCGTCGATTCAGTTACTCAGAATGGGATAAACCCGGTCTTTCTGAGCAACTCACGTATATAATAAACAAGTGCTACATAAACACAACATACTCCTTATTCCAATTCATTAGTCACTAACCGTAAATCAGTAAGAGAATGATTTTCCAAATCTTAACCCCGAAGGCCGAAACCAACATCAGATCAAAACCCAGGAAACCATTCGACTTAGCTAACCTTCAGTTAGTTTCCAAATTTCACATTCCATATCGTTAATAATATTTTATAACGATTTATCGCTATTTTTATTTATTTAAAAATAGTCAATTTATTCAAACGACGCTTCGGGCCATAACGCGACCGTGGCGCTATTTTTCTTCAGATTTGATTTACACATATCTTAAAATCTAACTGTTGGATCTTCACAAAATTTATATCATTAGAAAGATCTTTTCAAAACGAATCCAATGGTTCTAGTTTTGGGAAAATATGATGGTCGGATCTCTCGGTACAATCATTTGATATTTCGATTTCAAAATACGAACTGCAGCGTCGTTATTCGATTTAATTTAATTATATATATATATATAATCGATTCTGGTGCTATTTTTCTTCAGATTTGAATTAAACATTCCAAACAATCCAACAATTGGATCTTCATAAAGTTGGTGTCGTTGGAAAGATATTTTCAAAGCGAACCCAACGGTTTCGGTTTCGTGAAAATCCGATGGTCGGATCTCCCGCACTAATTGTTTGAAATCACGGTTTCAAAACACGAACTGCAGCTTCACTATTCGATTTATTTTAATTATATATATATATAATCTATTCTTCGATTTCAAAACCATTTCCTTTTCATACATTTTATAAAAATGATATTTTTATCCAACCGACATTTATTTCGACCCTTCACTATTTTTAACAATTCGTGTATATAATAAAAATGTGATTTTTTGTTGTAAAACAATTTATTTCAAAACACGACTATTTTATATAGTTCATATAGATGATAAACATTTGATTTTTTTATTATAAATAATTTATTTCAAACATGAATACCATTCAACATATGAATTTCTATTCAACGAATGAATTTCTATTCAGCACATGAATGTTTTCTATGGTTCGTATATATACAATAAAAAGGTGATTTTTTATATTTAAAACAATTTATTTAAAACATGAATACCATTCAACACATGAATTTCTATTCAACGAATGAATTTCTATTCAACACATGAATGTTTTCTATGGTTCGTATATATACAATAAAAAGGTGACTTTTTTATATTTAAAACCATTTATTTAAAACACGAATACCATTCAACACATGAATTTCTATTCAACGAATGAATTTCTATTCAACGCATGAATGTTTTCTATAGTTTATATATATACAATAAAAATGTGATTTTTTTTATATTTAAAACAATTTATTTAAAACACAAATACCATTCAACACATGAATTTCTATTCAACGAATGAATTTCTATTCAACACATGAATGTTTTCTATAGTTTATATATATACAATAAAAATGTGATTTTTATTGCAAAACAATTTATTTCAAAACACGACTATTTTATATAGTTCATATAGATGATAAAAATATGATTTTTATTATGAAAAAATTTATTTCAAAACACGAATGTCGTTCAACACATGAATTTCTATTCAACACACGAATATAGTTTCAGCACATGAAAATAATTCTAACACATGAATATTATTCAAAATTTCGGCAACATAACGGCAGGGTAGTTAAAACCGGGGCCGTCCCTAGTACGGCTCCTCGCTCTACCTTAAAGCCTCGTATCTTTTGACAATAGGGATTTCATGCATCTAGTTCGCACGTAGGCGGCATGTATATTTTTTCCATTTCCACAAACTAATCCTATGTGGTTTCAACCAAATAATTCTCAACCACAAACGGGTATTTTTCAACCACAGTCAATCAATTTCAATGACAAACAATTCAAATTAACCATTCGCTATCAACCAATTTTCACACCAATCACAACCAATAAATATCGTCCATGATTTGTGGACGAGGGGCGTGTGTATATATATATATATATATATATATATAAGTATATTTCACTTCTATTTCAACACATATATAATTTTTACAACGCATATATAACTTTTACATCGAACGTACAACTTATACAACGCTTATACATGAGGTGTACAACAATTATATAACTCATACATCGACTATATAGTTTATACATCGTCGTTTTCCATATCGTTTATAATTCAGAAATCTCACATTGGGTTCCACTCCACCAAAAATAGCAGATGGCTCAGAAAAATATGCGGTCTCTTCTGGAATGTAGAAGGCGTCCACACGAGTCCACCGTCTCTTGTTTCACTGAATTTCGTCAAGAAATGAAAATGATATGATTTTTACAGTGAAATCAAAAACCGTAGCGCTTTAAAGTGCTATTAAATAGTTTAATATAATTTCAGCCGTACCTCTCTAAAAAGCTTCAATACTAGGGTTCGAAATTACTTCCAATCCTTGGCTCGAGGTGACGATCAGCAGGCGTGACGTCGAAGAGCTACGAATGGCGCACAGATCGCCGGTGGTGGGGCCAGATGCGAAGACGAATCCAGGCGGTGGCGGCGCTGGGAAGTTCGAATGATCGTGGAGGTGAAACTCGGAGCTGGGGCGACGATAGGGGATGAGGCCGACCTGGATTTGAAGAGGGGAGGTGGTGCTTCAAAAAGTTGAACGGGAGGAAGGGCTAACTGTAACACCCCGTAATTTTATAACATTAAAACTCGCAAATTAAAGTATACTTAATTTTTAGAAAAGAATTAAGTGAAATGGGTTGCGCAGAGAAATATATATATATATATATATTGATATATATATTGTTGACTCACTTTTTGGTAAAAGCTGTCACACTGAATATCTGGATAGCATTACGCTCGAATATGGAGAACATCGTCAGAAGACATGCATCGATTAGGTCAAAGTCACGTCCTCAACATAAACAGGCCCGAAACTCCTATCAGATGACCTCTTTTGGGCCAGAAAACAGCGATTACAAAGCTAAGCTCTATAACTCTTGTAGCCCTCTGAGTTAGCTTCGGTTTGAGCTTCGGTTTAGCTCAATCGGACTTACGGTTTGAAAGTTATGCCCGTTATCGTAAACTGGTGTAATCTGGCAATTTCCTGGATAAAGCGACGAAGCAACACTTCCTGGACCGGATCGCCCCCTTTGGATCGTGGGTTCCTCCTTGGTTCGCACATACCGGATCGCTCCCATCAGCTAACCCCTGGTCGGATAGCCCCCTCAGACCACGAACCGTCTGTGGTACATCTCACGATCCGACCCGATCGCCAGCACTTCACCCCAGCTTCACTATGCCGCTCACGACCAGACTCGGCTCGTGATAGCCATATCACGATCCGACCCATGGCCACGATCCGACCCCTTGATCGCGATCCGAACTTCCGACCTGCAGATACGCTCCCTGTTTTGACCTATTCTCATGCCACATCTTGCTCCTATTATCCTGGATCGTGTGCCACGCACCCCACCACGATCCGATCCCCGCACCTGCTCCTGCGCAGCTTGTTCTGACCAATTCTCAAGGCTATTTTCACTCCAACTTGCATGGATCTGATTACACATGTCACATGACGATTTGGAGATGATGTCTGGACGTTTTCCACCACATTTCGAGATTTTTGGGATGCGTGCCATGTGTCCCATGAACCGCCCTCAGGAAACAGCTATAAATACACCATTTGAAGGCATTTTCAAGGACATTTTGGCCATTCTTCTTCACTGCTTCCACCATTATTGAAGTACAAGGATTTTGCACCCTTCTCCACATAAAATTCTCCTCTTCTAATCTCAATAAACACACGGATTGTGTGTCTACATATAACTGATTCTTGTAATCTGTCAGTATAACAATAAGATTATAAAGTGGGCGTAGGCTAAATCTACAGCCGAACCACTATAAAAACTTTGTGTGTCTCCTCTTTATTTACCTTTTTTTTGCATTTTGAGATCTGCGATCTGCATTTGGGTGTTAGGCCCAATTTTTGGTCTAACATATATATATATATATTGAAAATTAAATAAATAAATATGCGAAAAAGTTCAAAACAGCGAATTGGGAGGGGAAATAACCGAACCGGCCAATTTTTTAGGTCGACCCGAGTCCCCTTGGGTCGACTAGGGGTTAATCCAGGGTGTTTGGCTGTCAACCCGTGGGCCGATTCGCTCAAAGGCAGATTTTGCATTTGATTGGTTCTCATGGTTCAGGGTTAATCTAATGGTCCTAAATAACTTCCTACACCTATAAATACATCCGAATGCTAACCCTAAACCTAATTAAAATAGAATAGTTACCGTCGCCATGGAAATCAATGGAGCTGCGGCCAACTAAGAAAGAAGAAAAGCAAATTCAATTCTAATTCTCTCAACCCTAAAGCAAAGCAAAACTCTCTCTTTTCTTCTCTAAATTGTGAGTATGATGATCTTAACAAGATTATTATCGTTCTAATTAGGTTGAGTTATGAATGGATTATGAGTAGATGATGTGAATTATCATATATGTTGTTGTAAACCCCTTTTTCTATCATGTATATTGTAAATCCAATGTTATGTGATGATGATATCTTATATGTTGTAAATCATGCTATGATGATGTTATGTATGTTGAAAATTTCTATGCTAAGTTGTGATGAATCATATATGTTAAAAAGGCCATGATGTTACCATCTATGCTAGTTAATTCATATTAATTAAATCATCATGTTTGGGTTATGTTGATCTATATGACAAGTCACATATGCAAGTTAGATTGATTAGAAAAGTTATGAACATATGCCAGGACATCTATTATGACATCTAGAATTATGCTATGACATATGTGATATCCTATGCTAGTTCACACCATCATTATGTTGCCTAAAAACCCCATATGCAAGTATATGTATAGATTTGCGCTATGATCATATCATGTAAATTGAGACATTTAACAAGTTGACACCTTTTGATCCTTAACATGTGTAGTTTATGCAAGTTTCACCCCTATTATGATTAGATTTATTTTAACTGTCTATATGTTGTGATAATTTATCTTTGTGCTAGGTGTTAGACTATACAAGTCTAGCCTATATTACGCGTTGAATAAGCCAACGTATAAATGTGGGGTAGGGGTAATATTAAGGATTTAATATTAAAAAGTTGGGGTGCAATTGATATGATTTTGCATGCCATAAGTGGATGGCCATAATTGAGTCAATTATGGACATCGTTAAAAGTTGACTTAATTAATAATTTGAATAGGGAATTATTAAAACTGGGGTAAAAGATTTCAAGTGTTAATCAATGCTTAGGACAGGAGATTGGACTCGTTTATGACGTAAACCTGCCCGGACCCGCCCATCAAATCCAGTGGTCACAAATGTCAGCCTAATGTGAGAGGTCCTAGGCCTAAACTAAAGCATAACAGTTGTAAAGACACGAGGTTAGACTCTTTTATGGTGTAAGACTGCCCGGACCCGCCCGGCAAATCCAGCTGCCATAAATGCCAGTCTAATGTGAGAGGTCTATATGAGGTTATGGCCTGAATGAATTAAGAAATACTTAACCAGATAAACATGTAAGGTATGACATGGGGGTTAAGTAGGTGCCTTGGGTGGCATGAGGAATCTAGGGGGTGCCCTTAGTGGCATGTGAAATACGATTGGTAAGACTTAACCAAACACACATGTAAATGAACATGACTAAGAGGGTTAAGTGGGATATACTAGTGACAAGCTTAGGTGGGTAGCTTTTGGGGGCCCATTTCGACCAGTATCCCAAACGTATTTTGTGGGCTCGACCAAAGTCGAGGATGGGACATGAATGCTGGGTTTGACTGTAAGAGGCCAAAACGGGGAGCGGTGGCAACGCAAGTCCAACAGGTTTCATATGCGTGTGTGGACCCGGGCTGGTAGGTAAGACGTCGTGTAACACCCCACGTCCATTAATGTCACTCACAAAGGGAATGCATTACTTCCATGGAGGTTATAAGTGAATATAGAACAGAAAAATTACAACAAGACAGATAATAAATAGTACTTGGAAATCTAAAACTTCATTTTATTGCAGCGGAAATTAAACATGTTTGTTACATCATAAAACCAAGTACAATATCCATCTTCATAAAAACAAAATACATAATCCCATTACATAAATAGCCATTAAAAAGATAACAAGCTGGACTTTAGTTCAACGGTCTAAGCTTTCCAAAGAGAGATGAAGCAATTCAATCAAACTCCACTAGAGCTGGGCCCAACCTGAGGACCTGGAGGGGGAAAAAGGATAGAAATAGAGGGGGTCAGACATAAAGTCTGGCGAGTATGATAATTCTAACAATACTATTATCAAAATAACTAGACTAAGGCATAAGCTGGAAGACAAGTAAATGTCTATGAACTCTTAGGAAGATAAAGATAGCGTTTAAGATAACGTTAAAGATAACGGTAAAGGCACACCTAATTACTAACGAATGATTACTACACTGCACCGCACATTACTACACTGCACCACACCAGTCACCCTATTGTTTGATCCCACTTGCTTCACACAGAAACTTTATAAATAGCCTTACGTACACCTAGCTGACTATATAGGTGTCGTCTGCCCCTATCTCCACTAGGTGTACCCCACTACCCACTTTCGATCGGCTCCCTACACGTAGATACCCGTGCTGGCCCCATAGTGGGGTGTATCACTCCCCTAAAGTGGCAACCCGATACAACTTGAGAATGCATGGCTTATACCTACACGATGCAGCAACGTCTTACCTACCAGCCCGGGTCCACACACGCATATGAAACCCGTTGGACTTGCGTTGCCACCGCTCTCCGTTTTGGCCTCTTACAGTCAAACCCAGCATGCGTGTCCCGCCCTCGACTTGGGTCGAGCCCACAAAGATACGTTTGGGATACTGGTCGAAATGGGCCCCCACAAGCTACCCACCTAAGCTTGTCACTAATATATCCCACTTAACCCTCTTAGTCATGTTCATTTACATGTGTGTTTGGTTAAGTCTTACTAATCGTATTTCACATGCCACTAAGGGCACCCCTAGATTCCTCGGTCCACCCAAGGCACCTACTTAACCCCCATGTCGCACTTTACATGTTTATCTGGTTAAGTATTTCTTAATTCATTCAGGCCATAACCTCATAAAGACCTCTCACATTAGACTGGCATTTATGGCAGCTGGATTTGTCGGGCGGGTCCGGGCAGTCTTACACCATAAAAGAGTCTAACCTCGTGTCTTTACAACTGTTATGCTTTAGTTTAGGCCTAGGACCTCTCACATTGGGCTGACATTTGTGACCACTGGATTTGCTGGGCAGGTCCGGGCAGGTTTACGTCACAAACGAGTCCAACCTCATGTCCTAAGCATTGATTAGCACTTATAATCTTTTACCCCAGTTTTTATAAAACCCTATTCAAATTATTAATTAAGTCAACTTTTAATGATGTCCATAATTGACTCAATTATGGCCATCCACTTATGGCATGCAAAATCATATCAATTGCACCCCAACTTTTCAATATTAAATCCTTAATATTACCCCTACCCCACGTTTATACGTTCGCTTATTCAACCCATAATATAGGCTAGACTTGTATAGTCTAACACCTAGCACAAAGATAAATTATCACAGCATATAGACAATTAAAATAAATCTAATCATAATAGGGGTGAAAATTGCATAAACTACACATGTTAAGGATTAAAGGTGTCAACTTGTTAAATGTCTCAATTTACATGATATGATCATAGCCCAAATCTATACATAAACATGCATATGGGGTTTTTGGGCAACATAATGATGGTGTGAACTAGCATAGGATATCACATATGTCGTAGCATAATTCTAGATGTCATAATAGATGTCTTGGCATATGTTCATAACTTTTCTAATCAATCTAACTTGCATATGTGACTTGTCATATAGATCAACATAACCCAAACGTGATGATTTAATTAATATGAACTAACTAGCATAGATGGCAACATCATGGCCTTTTTAACATGTATTATTCATCACAACTTAGCATAGAAACTTTCAACATTCATAACATCATCATAGCCTGATTTACAACATATAAGATATCATCATCACATAACATTGGATTTACAATATACATGATAGCAAAAGGGGTTTACAACAACTTATATGATAATTCTCATCATCTACTCATAATCCATCCATAACTCAACCTAATTAAAATGATAATAATCTTGTTAAGATCATCATACTCACAATTTAGAGAAGAAAAGAGAGAGTTTTGCTTTGCTTTAGGATTGAGAGAAATAGAATTGAATTTGCTTTTCTTCTTTCTTAGTTGGCGGCGACTCCATTGATTTCCATGGCGATGGTAACTATTATATTTTAATTAAGTTTAGGGTTAGCATTAGGATGTATTTATAGGTGTAGGAAGTTATTTAGGACCATTAGATTAACCCTGAACCATGAGAAACAATCAAATGCAAAATCTGCATTTGAGCGAATCGGCCCACCGGTTGACAGACAAACACCCTGGATTAACCCCTAGTCGACCAAGCGAGGCTCGTGTCGACCTCAAAAATGGGCCTAATAGTGTGTGTATATGCACAGTGTGTGTATATCCTACCACTTAATCGTCCATCTACTCAACCATCAAACACCAGCATCCATTGTCCTTAAAAGACTTCTAATGCTTTAATGTTTATATGCACAGTGTGTGTATATGTCCATATCTAATGCAAAATTAGGCGGTCTACTGATTCAGTCGACCTCCTTAGTGCAATTCATGATAGTGCCATGCGTCCAATGTGTATGCAAAAGATTCCTAATGATACATATTAATTCTATATGCGTGCACAACCTTCCACCCGAATGTAGCAGCTATATGATAATACAACCATTATACATCCATTTTACTAAATACATCCATATATATGCAATATGCAATATGAAGTGACTGAGCCGATCTGGTGCCTAATAGTGTGTGTATATGCATCCACGAGCAACCACTAGCAAACACTTGCATCCACTTTTCATCCACCATATATAACATGTCTCAAACACATGTTTCAACCATAGGATTATCCTAACTAAAGGTCAAAGATACTAGCGAGAGGATATACTAAAGAAAAGATAAGTACAAGCTAAGCGATAAAGGAGAAATTAAAGGACATACCCTCAAAAAGAAAAGGGTATCGTGAATGCATCTTCTCTTCCGTCTCCCAAGTAGCGTTGCTCTCATCATCTCCCCGTTGCACTTTGACTAGTCTGACCTATCGATTCCTCAACCTCTTGATCTCCGACCTAAGAATGCGCGTAGGAGCTCGTCGAATTGTCGCATCACACTCTATCTCCACCTCTCTAAGCAAGCTCGGCTCTACCACTTCCGCGGTCTCGTGCAAGCACTTCCTCAAATGTGACACATGGAATACGTCATGTACACCACTAAGTCTCTCGGGCAACTCCACTCTATACGCCATCCGTCCAATCCTCTCCTTAATAGGAAATGGCCCTACAAACCTTGGTGCTAATTTCCCAACGGACCCAAAGTGAACAACGTTTCATAATGGAGACACTTTGACAAAGACCATGTCCCCAACTTCAAACTCGAGATCTGTCCTCCTCTTATCCGCATAAGATTTCTGCCTATCTTGCGCTGCTTTCATCCTCCTTTGAATCAAGTCGATCTTCTCCAAAGTCTCCCTAATCATATCGGGCCCAAGTAAGATCTTATCCGTAGATTCCCACCAACATGTAGGTGAACGACAAGGTCGTCCATATAGAGCTTCGAATGGTGACATACCAATGCTGGACTGAAAGCTATTATTATATGCGAACTCAACCAATGGAAGATGCTCTTCCCCTGTACCCCCAAAATCTAGGATACATAGACTCAACAGATCCTCAAGAATGCGATTCACCCTCTCGGTCTGGCCGTCCATCTGAGGATGATGTGCGGTGCTCAAACATAACTGAGTCCCTACCGCCTCTTGTAAGCTTCTCCAAAATTCGCTAGTGAAAATAGGATCGCGGTCGCTCACTATGCTAGAAGGAACACCGTGCAAACGAACTATCTCTCGAACGTATACAGAAGCTAACCATGGAGCAGTCCTCTTACTCTTCACGGGAATAAAATGGGTGCTCTTAGTAAGTCTATCTACTATAACCCAAATTCCCGTATTACTCTTCCTAGATCGCGGTAATCCATCCACAAAATCCATCAAGATGCTTTCCCATTTCCATTGTGGAACCTCCGATGGGTGAAGCAACACACTGGGTTTCTTTTGCTCCGCTTTTACTTGTTGGCATACCAAGCATCTAGCGACATACTCGGCCACGTCTTTCTTCATGCCGGCCCAAAAGTAAACTCTCTTCATGTCTTTGTACATCTTGTCCCCGCCGGGATGAATGGTCATCTTCAAACGATGTGCTCCGTCAAGAATAGTCTTCCTTAGGTCATCGTCTTTTGGTACACAAAGTCTACCGTCCCTACGTAACCAACCCTTATCATCTAGGGTATACCTACGGAGATAGCTTGACGACTCCCCTCCTTTGAGCTTTTCTACTAACTCAACTAACTGTGGGTCGTCTCGTTGTGCCTCGCCAATCCATCCCAAAAGCGTAGGTCTGACCTCCAAGGATGCTAGCAAACCGAAGTCAACGGAAGGTCTAAAGTCAAACATCGAAATGAATTATAAACTTCGCCGCTCAACAAACAAAGGACTGAAGGATAATCTTTTTCTACTTAAGGCGTCTGCCACCATGTTACCCTTGCCAGGGGTATAGGCTATTTCGAAGCCGTAGGACGCTAAGAACTCCATCCACCTTTGCTGCCCTAAGTTCAAGTCCTTTTGAGAGAATAGGTATTTTAAAGATTTGTGGTCAGTGAATAGTTCGAATTTCTCGCCAAGAAGATAATGACGCCAAGACTTAAGCGCGAAAACAATAGAGGCCAACTCTAGGTCATGTGTGGGGTAATTCTTCTCATGCGCTCTCAACTGCCTTCCACCATAGGCTATTACCCTGCCCTCTTGTATTAAGACTGCGCCTAGTCCTGTCCCACAAGCGTCAGTATAAACGGTAAACGGCTTACTCCCGTTTGGCAATACTAAGACCGGGGCTGAAGTCAAAGCTCTCTTCAAACGTTGGAACGCATCATCACAATCTACGTCCCATGTGAAAACTAGGTTCTTCTTCGTCAAGCGTGTCAATGGAGCTGATATCTTTGTGAAGTCTTTGATAAACTTCCTATAGTAGCTAGCCAACCCCAAGAAACTTCTCACTTCGGTAGCATTTTTAGGAACCTTCCAATCTTGGATGGCCGCCACCTTCGTGGGATCTACAGCTATCCCTTCTTTGGAAACCACGTGTCCCAAGAACCGTACTTCCTTCCTCCAAAAGTGACACTTAGAAAATTTAGCTTTAAGCTTATGCGCTCGAAGAGTCTCCAACACTTCCCTAAGATGTAGGGCATGCTCTTCTTCATCCGCAGAAAAGATCAAGATGTCATCTACTAAGACTACCACGAATTTGTTAAGGTATTCCCTAAACACCCTACTCATCAAATCAACAAAATATGCTGGGGCGTTTGTCAAACCGAAGGGCATTACTAGCCATTCATAGAAACCGTCCGGAGTCCTAAAGGCTGTCTTGCCAATGCTATCCTCAGCCACTCTCAACCGATGGAAGCCAGTGGCTAAGTCCAACTGCGAAAACACTGAGGCGCCAACTAACTGATCGAAGAGATCGTCAATCCTCGGCAGTGGGTGTCTGTTCTTCTTAGTAAGTTAATTAAGTTCTCTATAGTCCACACACAGTCTAAGGGACCCATCCGCCTTCGTGGCAAATACTACTAGAGCACCCCACTCCGATATACTTCGTCTTATGAACCCCATCTCAAGAAACTCCTTCACTTGCTTATCGAGTTCCCTCCTTTCACGTGGAGCCATGTCGCGTACTGGCAAAGATACTGGTTTCACATTATCCACAAGATATATTCGAAAATTTATCTCCCGCTTCGGAGGCAAGCCCTTCACCTCCTCAAACACATATGAGTATTCTCGGACCACTCTAACAGATCGTAGATTTTCCTCAGACGCGTCAAGCGATTCTAAATAACTTAGCATAACCGAATTTATGGGATTACAAAAGATTTCGAGAGTGTTGCCAAGGCGAGTCACGAGCCTAACTACTCTCCTTTCACAATCAAGAACGACCCCATTTCTGGATAACCAATCCATTCCTAAAATTAGCCCATAGCCCGTGAAGCCCAACACATAAGCATCACATCTAAATTCAACGCTAAGTATGGAAATTTTCAAATCCAAACACATCATAGACAAATAAGCTGAGCCCCCAATTGGATTTGAAACAACTAAGGGATCCTCTACTAAACTGGTGTTTAAGTGCAGTGATTCAACTAATGATGTAGAGATAAACGAATGTGATGCGCCCGAATTGAATAAGGTACGGATAGGATGATCAAACAGAAAAACTAAGCTTTCAACAGAAATGGTTCTACCTCGTTCTTGCAGCGGTGGGACCGCGAGAGCCTGAACTTGTCCCCTTGCCTGCCCTGGTGCCATAAGAGCATGCACCTGTCCTCCCGAGGTAGCTCCTGCCCCCTGCCCCTTCTTTGGACAGTCCTTCACTAAATGTCCTGCATCGCCACAATGAAAACAGCCTGTCTTCTTTTTCTTTCGGCAATCCTTGCTGAGATGGCCTGGTGTCCCACAGTTAAAACATTTCTTCTTTCCCTTGCCATTATTGTCTTTACCACCCTTCTTGTTTTGTTGTTGTGGTTTCTTCCGATCCCCCGTCTTCTCGGGTGCCTTATCAGCTTTAGCGCTTTTCTCCTCATGCATAAGCACCATTTCTACTAACTTCTCAAAGGTGGCCCCCATAGGGATGTGGGTCATAGCCAACCCTTGCAATGGTTCATTCAAGCCATTCACGAACCTCAGCGCCTTCTTCTCTGGCGTGTTCACTAAGTCCAAGCCAATCCTTGCTAACTGATTAAATTTATTGACATATTCTTTCACTGATGAGCTTCCTTGCTTCAATATCAAGAACCTTTCCATATATAGATTTTCTTCCGCCCTTGAGAGAAACTTCGCCTCGAACCTACGTCTGAAATCCGCCCAGGAGTCAACAGGACGCTCCCCATTAGTGACCTCCCACCAAAACGAGGCCTCTCCCTTCATCAACCAAGCTGCTAATCGAACTCTCCTCCCTTCTTATACTTCAAAGATTTCTAGCAATTCTTCCACCTCCTTAAGCCAATCTCTAGCTTCCACAAACGTTTCTGACCCTTGAAATGGTTTTCCACCCATAGCCTTGAATTCCTTGCAAGTCTTTGCAAAAGTATCTACGCGAGGAGGAGGAGGAGGAACGGGTGCAACTGGTGGTGGAGGAACATTGGCTGGACCTGCAGCGGCCCTAGCCTCTAATAACCTCATATACCATCCTGGTATCGTTACACCGTCGGGTAGATTAAGATCTTCAGCCATGCTGAAACGAAAAAGGAAAGATTCAAAATGGAGAATTCGAAAAATAAAGATATATGGCTATTTGGGGATTATGTTTTTCATAAAAACTTTCCTCTTTAAATTTCTCATTAAGACATGTTTTTGAAAGCTCTTCTGCCAAAAATAACTATTTTTCTAAAGTATTTTTATCTGTTCTGGTAACCTTAAGCTCTGATACCACGTGTAACACCCCACGTCCATTAATGTCACTCTCAAAGGGAATGCATTACTTCCATGGAGGTTATAAGTGAATATAGAATAGAAAAATTACAACAAGACAAATAATAAATAGTACTTGGAAATCTAAAACTTCATTTTATTGCGGCGGAAATTAAACATGTTTGTTACATCATAAAACCAAGTACAATATCCATCTTCATAAAAACAAAATACATAATCCCATTACATAAATAGCCATTAAAAAGATAACAAGCTGGACTTTACTTCAACGGTCCAAGCTTTCCAAAGAGAGATGAAGCAATTCAATCAAACTCCACTAGAGCTGGGCCCAACCTGAGGACCTGGAGGGGGAAAAAGGATAGAAATAGAGGGGGGTCAGACATAAAGTCTGGCGAGTATGATAATTCTAACAATACTATTATCAAAATAACTAGACTAAGGCATAAGCTGGAAGACAAGTAAATGTCTATGAACTCTTAAGAAGATAAAGATAGCGTTTAAGATAACGTTAAAGATAACGGTAAAGGCACACCTAATTACTAACGAATGATTACTACACTGCACCACACATTACTACACTGCACCACACCAGTCACCCTATTGTTTGATCAACACTTGCTTCACACAGAAACTTTATAAATAGCCTTACGTACCCCTAGCTGACTACATAGGTGCCGTCTGCCCCTATCTCCACTAGGTGTACCCCACTACCCACTTTCGATCGGCTCCCTACTCGTAGATACCCATGCTGGCCCCACAGTGTGGTGTATCACTCCCCTAAAGTGGCAACCCGATACAACTTGAGAATGCACGGCTTATACCTACACGATGCAACAACGTCTTACCTACCAGCCCGGGTCCACACACGCATATGAAACCCGTTGGACTTGCGTTGCCACCGCTCCCCGTTTTGGCCTCTTACAGTCAAACCCAGCATGCGTGTCCCGTCCTCGACTTGGATCGAGCCCACAAAGATACGTTTGGGATACTGGTCGAAATGGGACCCCACAAGCTACCCACCTAAGCTTGTCACTAGTATATATCCCACTTAACCCTCTTAGTCATGTTCATTTACATGTGTGTTTGGTTAAGTCTTACTAATCGTATTTCACAGCCATTGAGGGCACCCCCTAGATTCCTCGTGCCACCCAAGGCTCCTACTTAAGCCCCATGTCCCACTTTACATGTTTATCTGGTTAAGTATTTCTTAATTCATTCAGGCCATAACCTCGTAAATACCTCTCACATTAGACTGACATTTGTGGCAGCTGGATTTGCCGGGCGGGTCTGGGCAGTCTTACACCATAAAAGAGTCTAACCTCGTGTCTTTACAACTGTTATGCTTTATTTTAGGCCTAGGACCCCTCACATTAGGCTGACATTTGTGACCACTGGATTTGCCGGGCGGGTCCGGGCAGGTTTACATCACAAACGAGTCTAACCTCGTGTCCTAAGCATTGATTAACACTTAAAATCTTTTACCCCAGTTTTAATAATTCCATATTCAAATTATTAATTAAGTCAACTTTTAATGATGTTCATAATTGACTCAATTATGCCCATCCACTTATGGCATGCAAAATCATATCAATTGCACCCCAACTTTTTAATATTAAATCCTTAATATTATCCCTACCCCACGTTTATACGTTCGCTTATTCAACGCATAATATAGGCTAGACTTGTATAGTCTAACACCTAGCACAAAGATAAATTATCACAATATATAGACAATTAAAATAAATCTAATCATAATTGGGGTGAAACTTGCATAAACTACACATGTTAAGGATCAAAAGGTGTCAACTTGTTAAATGTCTCAATTTACATGATATGATCATAGCCCAAATCTATACATAAACTTGCATATGGGGTTTTTAGGCAACATAATGATGGTGTGAACTAGCATAGGATATCACATATGTCATAGCATAATTCTAGATGTCATAATCGATGTCTTGGCATATGTTCATAACTTTTCTAATCAATCTAACTTGCATATGTGACTTGTCATATAGATCAACATAACCCAAACATGATGATTTAATTAATATGAACTAACTAGCATAGATGGTAACATCATGGCCTTTTTAACATATATGATTCATCACAACTTAGCATAGAAACTTTCAACATACATAACATCATCATAGCATGATTTACAACATATAAGATATCATCATCACATAACATTGGATTTACAATATACATGATAGCAAAAGGGGTTTACAACAACATATATGATAATTCACATCATCTACTCATAATCCATTCATAACTAAACCTAATTAAAATGAAAATAATCTTGTTAAGATCATCATACTCACAATTTAGAGAAGAAAAGAGAGAGTTTTGCTTTGCTTTAGGGTTGAGAGAATTAGAATTGAATTTTCTTTTCTTCTTTCTTAGTTGGCGGCGGCTCCATTGATTTCCATGGCGACGGTAACTATTCTATTTTAATTAGGTTTAGGGATAGCATTAGGATGTATTTATAGGTGTAGCAAGTTATTTAGGACCATTAGATTAACCCTGAACCATGAGAATCAATCAAATGCAAAATCTGCATTTGAGCGAATCGTCCCACGGGTTGACAGCCAAACACCCTGGATTAACCCCTAGTCGACCCAGCAAAGCTCGGTTCGACCTCAAAAATGGGCCGGTTCGGTTATTTCCCCTCCCAATTCGCTGTTTTGAACTTTATCGCATATTTATTTATTTAATTTTTTTATTTATATATATATATATCAATATATATATATTTCTCTACGCAACCCATTTCACTTAATTCTTTTCTACAAATTAAGTATACTTTAATTTGTGAATTTTAATGTTATAAAATTACGGGGTGTTACACGTTGTTGCATCGCGTAGGTATAAGTCGTGCATTCTCAAGTTGTATCGGGTTGCCACTTTAGGGGAGTGATACACCCCACTGTGGGGCCAGCACGGGTATCTACGAGTAGGGAGCCGATCGAAAGGGGGTAGTAGGGTACACCTAGTGGAGATAGGGGTAGACGACACCTATGTAGTCAGCTAGGGGTACGTAAGGCTATTTATAAAGTTTCTGTGTGAAGTAAGTGGGATCAAACAATAGGGTGACTGGTGTGGTGTAGTGTAGTAATGTGCGGTGCTGTGTAGTAATCATTCGTTGGTAATTAGGTGTGCCTTTACCGTTATCTTAAACGCTATTTTTATCTTCCTAAGAGTTCATAGACATTTACTTGTCTTCCAACTTATGCCTTAGTCTAGTTATTTTGATAATAGTATTGTTAGAATTATCATACTCACCAGACTTTATGTCTGACCCCCTCTATTTCTATCCTTTTTCCCCGTCCAGGTCCTCAGGTTGGGCCCAGCCCTAGTGGAGTTTGATAGAATTACTTCATCTCTCTTTGGAAAGCTTGGACCGTTGAAGTAAAGTCTAGCTTGTTATCTTTTTAATGGCTATTTATGTCATGGGATTATGTATTTTGTTTTTATGAAGATGGATATTGTACTTGGTTTTAGGATGTAACAAACATGTTTAATTTCCGCTGCAATAAAATGAAGTTTTAGATTTCCAAGTACTATTTATTATCTGTCTTGTTGTAATTTTTCTGTTCTATATTCACTTATAACCTCCATGGAAGTTAATGCATTCCCTTTGTGAGTGACATTAATGGACGTGGGGTGTTACACGTGGTATCAGAGCTTAAGGTTACCAGAACAGATAAAAATACTTTAGAAAAATAGTTATTTTTGGAAGAAGTGCTTTAAAAAACATGTTTTAATGAGAAATGTAAAGAGAAAAGTTTTTAAGAAAAAAAACATAATCCCCAATAGCCCATATCTTTATCTTCTGAATTCTCCATTTTGAATCTTTCCTTTTTCGTTTCAACATGGCTGAAGATCTTAATCTACCCGACGGTGTAACGATACCAGGTTGGTATATGAGGTTATTAGAGGCAAGGGCCGCTGCAGGTCCAGCCAATGTTCCTCCACCACCAGTTGCACCCGTTCCTCCTCCTCCTTCTCGCGTAGATACTTTTGCAAAGACGTGCAAGGAATTCAAGGCTATAGGTGGAAAAACATTTCAAGGGTCAGAAACGTTTGTGGAAGCTAGAGATTGGCTTAAGGAGGTGGAAGAATTGCTAGAAATCTTTGAAGTAGAAGAAGGGAGGAGAGTTCGATTAGCAGCTTGGTTGATGAAGGGATAGGCCTCATTTTGGTGGGAGGTCACTAATGGGGAGCATCCTGTTGACTCTTGGGCGGATTTCAGACGTAGGTTCGAGGCGAAGTTTCTCTCAAGGGCGGAAGAAAATCTATATATGGAAAGGTTCTTGACATTGAAGCAAGGAAGCTCATCAGTGAAAGAATATGTCAATAAATTTAATCAGTTAGAAAGGTTTGGCTTGGACTTAGTAAACACGCCGGAGGAGAAGGCTCTAAGGTTCGTGAATGGCTTGAATGAACCATTGCAAAGGTTGGCTATGACCCACATCCCAATGGGGGCCACCTTTGAGAAGTTAGTAGAAATGGCGCTCATGCATGAGGAGAAAAGCGCTAAAGCTGATAAGGCACCCGAGAAGAAGGGGGATCAGAAGAAACCACAACAGCAAAACAAGAAGGGTGGTAAAGACAATAACGGCAAGGGAAAGAAGAAATGTTTTAACTGTGGGACACCAGGCCATCTCAGCAAGGATTACCGAAAGAAAAAGAAGACAGGCTGTTTTCATTGTGGCGATGCGGGACATTTAGTGAAGGACTGCCCAAAGAAGAGGCAGAGGGTAGGAGCTACCTCGGGAGGACAGGTGCAGGCTCTTATAGCACCAGGGCAGGCAAGGGGACAAGTTCAAGCTCTCGCGGTCCCATTGCTGCAAGAATGAGGTAGAACCATTTCTGTTGAAAGCTTAGTTTTTCTGTTTGATCATCCTGTCCGTACCTTATTCGATTCGGGCGCATCACATTCATTTATCTCTACATCATTAGTTGAATCACTGCACTTAAACACCAGTTTAGTAGAGGATCCCTTAGTTGTTTCGAATCCAATTGGGGGCTCAGCTTATTTGTCTGTGTTTGGATTTGAAAATTTCCATACTTAGCATTGAATTTAGATGTGATGCTTATGTGTTGGGCTTCACGGGCTATGGGCTAATTTTAGGAATGGACTGGTTATCCAGAAATGGGGCCATTCTTGATTGTGAAAGGAGAGTAGTTAGGCTTGTGACTCGCCTTGGCAACACTCTCGAAATCTTTTATAATCCCATAAATTCGGTTATGCTAAGTTATCTAGAATCGCTTGACGCGTCTGAGGAAAATCTACGATCTGTTAGAGTGGTCCGAGAATATTCGTATGTGTTTGAGGAGGTGAACGGCTTGCCTCCGAAGCGGGAGATCGATTCTCGAATATAACTTGTGGATAATGTTAAACCAGTATCTTTGCCAGTACGCCACATGGCTCCACGTGAAAGGAGGGATCTCGGTAAGCAAGTGAAGGAGTTGCTTGAGAAGGGGTTCATAAGACAAAGTATATCGGAGTGGGGTGCTCCAGTAGTATTTGCCACAAAGGCGGATGGGTCCCTTAGACTTTGTGTGGACTATAGAGAACTTAATAAGCTTACTAAGAAGAACAGACACCCACTGCCGAGGATTGACGATCTCTTCGATCAGTTAGTTGGCGCCTCAGTGTTTTCGCAGTTGGACTTAGCCACTGGTTTCCATCAGTTGAGAGTGGCTGAGGATAGCATTGACAAGACTGCCTTTAGAACTCCGGACGGTTTCTGTGAATGTCTAGTGATGCCCTTCGGTTTGACAAACGCCACTACATACTTTGTTGATTCGATGAGTAGGGTGTTTAGGGAGTACCTTAACAAATTTGTGGTAGTCTTTGTAGATGACATCTTGATCTTTTCTAAGGATGAAGAAGAGCATGCCCTACATCTTGGGGAAGTGTTGGAGACTCTTCGAGCGCATAAGCTTAAAGCTAAATTTTCTAAGTGTCACTTTTGGAGGAAGGAAGTACGGTACTTAGGACACGTGGTTTCCAAAGAAGGAATAGTTGTAGATCCCGCGAAGGTGGTGGCCATCCAAGATTGGAAGGTTCCCAAAAATGCTACCGAAGTGAGAAGTTTTTTGGGGTTGGCTGGCTACTATAGGAAGTTTATCAAAGACTTCGCAAAGATATCAGCTCCATTGACACGCTTGACGAAGAATAACCTAGTTTTCACATGGGATGTAGATTGTGATGATGCGTTCCAACGTTTGAAGAGAGCTTTGACTTCAACCCCAGTCTTAGTATTGCCAAACGGGAGTAAGCTGTTTACCGTTTATACTGACGCTTGTGAGACAGCACTAGGTGCAGTCTTAATGCAAGAGGGCAGGGTAATAGCCTATGGTGGAAGGCAGTTGAGAGCGCATGAGAAGAATTACCCCACACATGACCTAGAGTTGGCCGCTATTGTTTTCGCGCTTAAGTCTTGGCGTCATTATCTCTTGGCGAGAAATTCAAAATATTCACCGACCACAAGTCTTTAAAATACCTATTATCTCAAAAGGACTTGAACTTAAGGCAGCAAAGGTGGATGGAGTTCTTAGTGTCCTACGACTTCGAAATAGCCTATACCCCTGGCACGGGTAACGTGGTGGCAGACGCCTTAAGTAGAAAAAGATTATCCTTAAGTCCTTTGTTTGTTGAGCGGCAAAGTTTAGAACTCATTTCGATGTTTGACTTTAGACCTTCCATTTACTTCGTACCCAGTTTGCTAGCACCCTTGGAGGTCAAACCTATGCTTTTAGGACGGATTGGCGAGGCACAACGAGACGACCCGCAGTTGGTTGAGTTAGCAGAAAAACTCAAAGGAGGGGAGTCATCAAGCCATCTCCGTAGGTATACCCTAGACGATAAGGGTTGGTTACGTAGGGACGGTAGACTTTGTGTACCAAAAGACGATGACCTAAGGAAGACTATTCTTGACGAAGCACATCGTTCGAAGATGACCATTCATCCCGGCGGGGACAAGATGTACAAAGACATGAAGAGAGTTTACTTTTGGGCCGGCATGAAGAAAGACGTGGCCGAGTATGTCGCTAGATGCTTGGTGTGCCAACAAGTAAAAGCGGAGCAAAAGAAACCTGGTGGGTTGTTTCACCCATTGGAGGTTCCACTATGGAAATGGGAAAGCATCTCGATGGATTTTGTGGATGGATTACCGCGATCGAGGAAGGGTAATACGGGAATTTGGGTTATAGTGGATAGACTTACTAAGAGCGCCCATTTTATTCCCGTGAAGAGTAAGAGGACTGCTCTATGGTTAGCTTCTGTATACGTTCGAGAGATAGTTCGTTTGCACGGTGTTCCTTCTAGCATAGTGAGCGACCGCGATCCTATTTTCACTAGCAAATTTTGGAGAAGCTTACAAGAGGCGGTAGGGACTCAGTTATGTTTGAGCACCGCATATCATCCTCAGACGGACGGCCAGACTGAGAGGGTGAATCGCATTCTAGAGGATCTGTTGAGGCTATGTATCCTAGACTTTGGGGGTACATGGGAAGAGCATCTTCCATTGGTTGAGTTCGCATATAATAATAGCTTTCAGTCCAGCATTGGTATGGCACCATTCGAAGCTCTATACGGACGACCTTGTCGTTCACCTACATGTTGGTGGGAATCTACGGATAAGATCTTACTTGGGCCTGATATGATTAGGGAGACTTCGGAGAAGATCGACTTGATTCGAAGGAGGATGAAAGCAGCGCAAGATAGGCAGAAATCTTATGCGGATAAGAGGAGGACAGATCTCGAGTTTGAAGTTGGGGACATGGTCTTTGTCAATGTGTCTCCATTACGAAACATTGTTCACTTTGGGTCCGTTGGGAAATTAGCACCAAGTTTTGTAGGGCTGTTTCCTATTAAGGAGAGGATTGGACGGATGGCGTATAGAGTGGAGTTGCCCGAGAGACTTAGTGGTGTACATGACGTATTCCATGAGTCACATTTGAGGAAGTGCTTGCACGAGACCGCGGAAGTGGTAGAGCCGAGCTTGCTTAGAGAGGTGGAGATAGAGCATGATGCGACAATTCGACGAGCTCCTACGCGCATTCTTGGGTCGGAGATCAAGATGTTGAGTAATCGAGAGGTCAGACTAGTCAAAGTGCAATGGGGAGATGATGAGAGCAACGCTACTTGGGAGACGGAAGAGAAGATGCGTTCACGATACCCTTTTCTTTTTGAGGGTATGTCCTTTAATTTCTCCTTTATCGCTTAGCTTGTACTTATCTTATCTTTAGTATATCCTCTCGCTAGTATCTTTGACCTTTAGTTAGGATAATCCTATGGTTGAAACATGTGTTTGAGACATGTTATTTATGGTGGATGCAAAGTGGATGCAAGTGTTTGCTAGTGGTTGCTCGTGGATGCATATACACACACTATTAGGCACCAGATCGGCTCAGTCACTTCATATTGCATATAACATATATATGGATGTATTTAGTAAAATGGATGTATAATGGTTGTATTATCATATAGTTGCTGCATTCGGGTGGATGGTTGTGCACGCATATAGAATTAATATGTATCATTAGGAATCTTTTGCATACATATTGGACGCATGGCACAATCATGAATTGCACTAAGGAGATTGACTGAATCAGTAGACCGCCTAATTTTGCATTAGATATGGACATACACACACACTGTGCATATAAACATTAAAGCATTAGAAGTATTTTAAGGACAATGGATGCTGGTGTTTGATGGTTGAGTAGATGGACGATTAGATGGTAGGATATACATTCTTCTTGACTTGGAGATTTCGGGGACGAAATCCTTTAAGGAGGGGAGAATGTAACACCCGTAATTTTATAACATTAAAATTCACAAATTAAAGAATACTTAATTTTTAGAAAAGAATTAAGTGAAATGGGTTGCATAGAGAAATATATATATATATATATTGATATATATATATATATATATAAATTAAAAATTAAGTAAATAAATATGCGAAAAAGTTCAAAACAGCGAATTGGGAGGGGAAATAACCGAACCGGCCCATTTTTGAGGTCGACCCCAGCTCTACTGGGTCGACTAGGGGTTAATCCAGGGTGTTTGGCTGTCAACCCGTAGGCCGATTCGCTCAAAGGAAGATTTTGCATTTGATTGGTTCTCATGGTTCAGGGTTAATCTAATGGTCCTAAATATCTTCCTACACCTATAAATACATCCTAATGCTAACCCTAAACCTAATTAAAATAGAATAGTTACCGTCGCCATGGAAATCAATGGAGCCGCCGCCAACTAAGAAAGAAGAAAAGCAAATTCAATTCTAATTCTCTCAACCATAAAGCAAAGCAAAACTCTCTCTTTTCTTCTCTAAATTGTGAGTATGATGATCTTAACAAGATTATTATCATTCTAATTAGGTTGAGTTATGAATGGATTATGAGTAGATGATGTGAATTATCATATATGTTGTTGTAAACCCCTTTTGCTATCATGTATATTGTAAATCCAATGTTATGTGATGATGATATCTTATATGTTGTAAGTCATGCTATGATGATGTTATGTATGTTGAAAGTTTCTATGCTAAGTTGTGATGAATCATACATGTTAAAAAGGCCATGATGTTACCATCTATGCTAGTTTATTCATATTAATTAAATCATCGTGTTTGGGTTATGTTGATCTATATGACAAGTCACATATGCAAGTTAGATTGATTAGAAAAGTTATGAACATATGCCAAGACATCTATTATGACATCTAGAATTATGCTATGACATATGTGATATCCTATGCTAGTTCACACCATCATTATGTAGCCTAAAAACCCCATATGCAAGTTTATGTATAGATTTGGGCTATGATCATATCATGTAAATAGAGACATTTAACAAGTTGACACCTTTTGATCCTTAACATGTGTAGTTTATGCAAGTTTCACCCCTATTATGATTAGATTTATTTTAATTGTCTATATGTTGTGATAATTTATCTTTGTGCTAGGTGTTAGACTATACAAGTCTTGCATATATTATGCGTTGAATAAGCGAACGTATAAACATGGGGTAGGGGTAATATTAAGGATTTAATATTAAAAAGTTGGGGTGCAATTGATATGATTTTGCATGCCATAAGTGGATGGCCATAATTGAGTCAATTATGGATATCATTAGAAGTTGACTTAATTAATAATTTGGATAGGGAATTATTAAAACTGGGGTAAAAGATTTTAAGTGTTAATCAATGCTTAGGACACGAGGTTGGACTCGTTTGTGACGTAAACCTGCCTGGACCCACCCGGCAAATCCAGTGGTCACAAATGTCAGCCCAATGTGAGAGGTCCTAGGCCTAAACTAAAGCATAACAGTTGTAAAGACACAAGGTTAGACTCTTTTATGGTGTAAGACTGCCCGGACCCGCTCGGCAAATCCAGCTGCCATAAATGCCAGTCTAATGTGAGAGGTGTTTATGAGGTTATGGCCTGGATGAATTAAGAAATACTTAACCACATAAACATGTAAGGTGGGACATGGGGGTTAAGTAGGTACCTTGGGTGGCATGAGGAATCTAGGGCATGTGAAATACGACTAGTAAGACTTAACCAAAGACACATGTAAATGAACATGACTAAGAGGGTTAAGTGGGATATACTAGTGACAAGCTTAGGTGGGTAGCTTGTGGGGGCCCATTTCGACCAGTATCCCAAACGTATCTTTGTGGGCTCGACCCAAGTCGAGGATGGGACACGCATGCTGGGTTTGACTGTAAGAGGCCAAAACGGGGAGCGGTGGCAACGCAAGTCCAACGGGTTTCATATGCGTGTGTGGACCCGGGCTGGTAGGTAAGACGTTGTTGCATCGTGTAGGTATAAGCCGTGCATTCTCAAGTTGTATCGGGTTGCCACTTTAGGGGAGTGATACACCCCACTGTGGGGCCAGCACGGGTATCTACGAGTAGGGAGCCGATCGAAAGTGGGCAGTGGGGTACACCTAGTGGAGATAGGGGCAGACGGCACCTATGTAGTCATCTAGGGGTACGTAAGGCTATTTATAAAGTTTCTGTGTGAAGCAAGTGGGATCAAACCATAGGGTGACTCGTGTGGTGCAGTGTAGTAATGTGCGGTGCAGCGTAGTAATCATTCGTTAGTAATTAGGTGTGCCTCTACCGTTATCTTTAACATTATCTTAAACGCTATCTTTATCTTCCTAAGAGTTCATAGACATTTACTTGTCTTCCAGCTTATGCCTTAGTCTAGTTATTTTGATAATAGTATTGTTAGAATTATCATACTCGCCAGACTTTATGTATGACCCCGTCTATTTCTATCCTTTTTCCCCCTCCAGGTCCTCAGGTTGGGCCCAGCTCTAGTGGAGTTTGATTGAATTGCTTCATCTCTCTTTGGAAAGCTTGGACCGTTGAAGTAAAGTCCAGCTTGTTATCTTTTTAATGGCTATTTATGTAATGGGATTATGTATTTTGTTTTTATGAAGATGGATATTGTACTTGGTTTTAGGATGTAACAAACATGTTTAATTTCCGCTGCAATAAAATGAAGTTTTAGATTTCCAAGTACTATTTATTATCTGTCTTGTTGTAATTTTTCTGTTCTATATTCACTTATAACTTCCATGGAAGTTAATGCATTCGTTTTGTGAGTGACATTAATGGACGTGGGGTGTTACACTAACGATGAACGGATGTGCCGAAATTTGGCCAGGAAGTGGAGAGTGGTTTTCCGCTGTCGCGATTTTCAATCAGGGAAGAGGGATGGTTTGACTGACCAATGAGATTTCTTTTATTTATTTATATATTTTAAAAATCCAAAAATACCCCTCATCTCGCACGACCTCCAATCAAAACCCAACGACTGTCGTCCCTAGCTAAATAACCCATTCCGAACCCAATGGGATATGTTTCGAAGGCCCATTCGACTGTTTCAGTCAGTTTTTCTTCAAATTAAAATATAAAACATTCAATATTCAATTTGAACGTACATTTCAATTTGCCGGGGCCACGTACTGATTCTAAAAATTCCAAAAAAATAAATCTAGCTATGTTTTGATGATACAGTCCCAACAAAACTAGTTTCGTCGAATTCTGAGACAGTTTGAAAAATGGCCCTTTTCTGGTCAATCCAATTTAATAGAAATCGATCAAACACATTTTCCTTTTCCACACTGACATACTAGCTTCAAAAATTATGAAATTTGAAACCTAGCAATAATTTGACATCTCGGATCCAACAA
Organism: Allium sativum; assembly: GCA_030737875.1. Classification (NCBI taxonomy): domain Eukaryota; kingdom Viridiplantae; phylum Streptophyta; class Magnoliopsida; order Asparagales; family Amaryllidaceae; genus Allium; species Allium sativum. Next base: position 867,900,908 of record CM060922.1, read on the forward strand.
AAGTAGTTTCGTCGAATTCCGAGGTCGTTGCAAAATGGCCATTTTTACGGGCTATATAAACTCTATAGCGACCTTTCTGAAAATTCATTTGGCCATAACTTTTGCTTCTCGCTATGAAACTTCGATTTTTCGGATTCGTTAGAAAGATATTCACTAAAGATTTAAATATTTTTGGTTTCACTCAAATCCGTTTTGTTTTACACCTGGTATAGTCAGTCAAAGTTTGAATTCAAATTTTGAAACTACCACGCCATTTCAGGCCTTTTTTTATAAGTAGAATTAATTATATTTATTTTCAAACGCTGATTCTAACACACTTTTCGTTGTTATTATTTAAAATATTTATTTTAAATATTTAAAATCCACTTTAAAAATTTTAAATTGGTTCAGATTTTCCGGGTCGTTAGACATCACAAGAATTTTGTCCTGTTGCTGTATATATCTAAGAATATCGTAATTATGCAAACCTCATATTAGTATAGTAAATGTTTGCAGGACAGATTTAGTGCTGATAACATAACATAGGCACCAATGTTGGAATCATTTATACCTTTTAAATGAAACAGTTCATTTTTTTTCATGTGCTACTATGCTTGAAAAAATATTAATTTAATATTTACACAACTATTTTAGTTTGTTCCTTATGTCTTCTACACAACTAAGTCTAATAAAATTACTTGCAAATGGATGCATAAACTTTTAAAAATCATATTGATTCTTTGCTAAAATTAAAGTTCTATCTCATCAGTCGGCTAAATTCATTTCATGTTAGCAGATATTCACTATCATGTTATTTTTTATTTGATTAAGTGTATTATTATTATTATTATTGTTTCAAAAGCTATACATATGCTGCAATTTTCATTTTTATGCATTTTTTGCAAGCTACACATATGATGCAATTTTCATTTTTATGCACAAACTGAAGGAGAATGGAAGACTATTATGATCTCCAGCACTGTTAAGTGGTAGCATTGAGATTCAAGATCCAATATAATTTATTGGTTTCAAACGGTGCTAAGTGGTAGTTTAAACTCTGATGTCATTTGCAACCAAATCTTATGTTTAATTATTATTCACTCAACATCCAGGCTCTCTTTGCATACTTTTATGAGTGCTCTTTTGATCATTAATTTGTTTAAATATGAAATATGCTATCTGTCCCAAAATATTTTGCATGTACATATAAAGCATATTATATGACAATGGTTCGCTTTTACATGCAATTATATTTTTCTTCCCTATCTGGTGCAAATTTGTAAGTTTCTACTTATTGCCATATGTAAGCTACCACTATAAGCTGAAAATTATAATTGTTCTTTTTATTAATTTATGGCTGTAGATGTTATTGTAGTATGATGCTTATCTAGCCATAAATATGTATATGTGTGTTGGTCAAGGTCATGCATTGTGACTATACGTACCGAACTCATGTTCATCTTATAAGTGCCTATTAAAGGTATATACACGAACTATAATGATAGATACAAAACAATCCAAACTACAATGGTTATAAATCCTCAACGATTTCCTATTTTATCAAACAAAACATTGATGTTATATTTGTCCATGCAATTAAGTATACCTATGATCTTTTGTACTGCCATGTATAAGCATAGTTTATTCCATAAGTATATTCCATTGCTGGATATTTTTGCTTGCTTTTAGTTTAATAATAATATTAAAGGCTAATACATTGGTTTGATTTAGCCTTGCCAAAAAAAGAGCACTGGTTTGAGTTATGTAGTAGAATTCAACTTTTACGACGCACTTATGTGTAGAAAAGAACGTTGGATTGAGTTATATACTATTATTACAGTGAATAAAATAAGATTCAATGACAATTGTAAGCACATCATATAGAAAAAGCCTGTGTGCGTAGCATGGATTCACACTAGTATATATATATATATGTATATATAATATTTCGTCGTTTTCCTTTTAAATTGTATTTTATAAAATGTTTATAAAATTGTTTTAAAATGATTTCAAAACCATTTTCTGTTTTAAATCAAAATTGAATATTCTATATTTTATCATATTAACATGATAATATTTCCAAAATATTAAATTTTGAAATCACTACTTTTTGATATTCATCATAAAATGAATAAAATTTATCGATAAACTTGTTCGGGTTAAAAATGGCGGTTCAATACTTAACCCGGCTTCCAATTTTTATATTTTTGTGTCCATCCAAAGATGGACATAAAAATTATAATTTTATTCTTTACTAAATTTATTTTAAAATACTCTTGATTTCAAAATATTCTTTATTTAAAAGATTCTTTATTTTTTGAATATCCTTTATTTAAAAACATCCTGAATCGGAATGTGACTCAATCAATTACCATATAATTTCAGTTATATGGACTTCATACATCGCATGTATATAACAGCAATGATAAATAATCGTTAAACAATCATTCACATCTAGAGTGAAGTTTTATGTAAGGACCCGTAACTTCCACGGAAAGGAAAGCCCGGATACTTCGAGAACAACACACAAAAGAACGCAGACAGAAGAACGTTTCATTGTTAATTACAACAATTCCATCAGAATACAAGAATATATAGAGTATAAACAAATAATATGCATCACAAATTATCAGATTACAATACATTACATAGCGGCGGAAAATAATACAATACACAACTGAAAGAGATATATGGATATAGAGCTTTCCGGATATCATTCCAGCTGTAAACCAGGTTCCTGTGAATATAAATCTGCAAAATACAAACTACTAGCTTCCCGTGCGGAAAATAAGGGCACCTAGAGTTTAGGTTAAAACAATAAACTCCAGGTCAGTCATGTGACTGGTGTGAGAACTAAAACAGTTATTAATCTTCATTTTAAAGTTAGGTAAATCAAGGGACCACGCTGTATAACACGGAACGGGTTTCATCCCAAGAATACCAGTGCATAAAACAACAGCGCAATGCTAAATAAAGAACAATGAAGCTATTATAAGACCCAGGTCCCATTACACAATGCAACACAAGCCGGAGGATAGGGTTTTACCTTATAATAGCCAAAGAATGCTTGATACGCTAAATTTCATCTTTTATTATTACTATAAGTGAAGAAAACAACTTCAAATATAAATGTATCAATCATAGGCGGCACGAGTACCATATATCATGTGGCCTTACTAGTTCTATAATTAAAACCGCAAAATCACGTATTTGGAAATTGGATTTCCATCTGTGGACCGAGGCCAGGGATCGTCCTCTACCGATTCGAGACTGTCTAGCCCAAGCCTCAGGACCTAGACTCAGGTGGGCCCTTGGATCGACAGGGCCGGTCCACCGATGTCGATTAAACTTAAATCCTGAGCACTACATTTCCCCGCCATTTGGGGCATAAATGAGCCAACAAATGACTCCATCGGCTTCACATAGTCACCGGTATATCCGAGGTGCCTCGCAATAGCAACAACCACACAGGTGAAAATAATATAAATGTCAGGGCTGGTAGGTCACTGACACCACCCTAGCTAGAAGGAAACACATGCCCTCCCTGATATCCTCCCCCATTTCTGGTTCAAGACCGGGGTGTGAGGCTCGCGAATTCACGTTACACCAAGCTATGCCACACAGGCGGTGCTTTGATCATCAACCACAAGACTTTGCTTTTCAACAGAAGCCTTGATCATTTGCATCTTAGCATGCCACACAGGCAAACCACTCCATGCAACCGATATCCATCAATCACACATAATGATATCCAATGTCAGACACACAGTCCATACAAGTCCGTTCTGGGTCTGAACGAAACCGGAGGCACCTTGTACCTCGCATATCCATCGATCTCCAAGTATGTCTGGACGATCACCAACCGATTCCCTCCTCTTGGGTGTACAGCCCAATAAAGATCATAAGTAATCACCCAAACGATGTGAAGACCTCTGGTCTTCGACCACCGTCTTCATCCTCGACACCATGTCGAATCAGTTATTCAGAATGGGATAAACCCGGTCTTTCTGAATAACTCGCGTATATAATAAACAAGTGTTACAAAAACACAACATATGCCTCATTCCAATTCATCAGTCACTAACCGTAAATTAGTAAGAGAACAATTCCCCAAATATTAACCCCGAAGGCCAAAACCAACATCAGATCAATACCCAGGAAACCATTCATCTTAACTAATCTTCAGTTAATTGCAAAATTTCACATTCTTAAGGAGAGGTTCCCATTAATTTTATCAAAGATAAATTCCTCAAATTTATTCTTTAATCTTCATTTGAAAATCAATTCAAACCAAATTATGGTTTATCCAAACAAGTCGGGATTAACGAACCTTACCGAAGTAATCAATTGTTAAATTTCCCAACCCCAACCTATTCATCCCATGAAGTAAAACTGGTAATACTTCATATCTAACACCACGGTGTTATCGGTAAATTCAATTACCATTTCACGTTTAAATCTAATTAAAGATTTAACTATCGCCTGGAGAAAAACTGGTGATACTCCATTCTCGATCATTTAAGTCTAATCAAAGATTTATTAAAAATCCACTTGGTTTTAATCTTCCCAAAAATCAATATTAATGATTGTTTAACCTAGGAAATTATATCCTGTCTTTAACTGGGTTAAAGAACCAATGTCATTTAAAACATGGTTCACGATAAACCCAAAATCACATTCTATTCCATCAGCCTTTAACCGTAAATTAGTAAGTGAACAATTTCCGAAGTAATAACCCCGAAGGCCGAAACCAACATCAGATCAATACCCAGGAAACCATTCAACTTAACTAATCTCCAGTTAGTTTCTGATTTTCTTAACTCTGTTGGGTCTAAGAACAGTATTATTAAAGATACCATTCACGACAACCCAAATCACATTCCATTAATTATCGGGTTAAAGAACGAGTGTTATTTAAAACACCGTTCACGATAAACCCAAAAATCCATCTCAATTCAATTCCAATTAAATATCATTTAATTGGTATACTTCATTAAATCTAAATAAAAAGATTTGATCTTTTTCTCAACTAGGTTTAAGAAAAGTGTTAATGAAGACACCATTCACGACAAACCCAAATCCCATTTGATATTAAATACAAGGCTCTGAATAGAAAATATATCGGCTTTTATTCAATATCAAATTCTACGACCCACAAATATCGTATTGGAAATAACGATATAAATATATCTTTTAAATTTCCATAACACTATCTACATAATCACGAAATCCAACATCGAAATATTCCAAAGACAATTTCGATTCAAATCCATTTCCACTTTATATATTGGAAATTCTGGTTATTTTCAAAATCATCTCCAATCCACTTTATTTATCTCAAAAATAAATGAATTATAACTCTAGTTCAAAACTAGTTCATTTCGATAAAAATCTATTTTTATCTTTTCAAATATGGAATTTTTCATCCCAATTCTTTCCAAATCATTTCTTATGATTTTACACAAATTATTACTATTTTTAATAATTTTATCAAGGCCCGTACAGTCGATTTCCATCAACGGCCATCCAACTACACTTACAACGACCTTTTCCAAATTTGATTTGGACATAATTCCAAATCCAACCGTTAGATTTCTAATTTCTAATATTTGTTAGAAATCTCTTTTCGATACGAACCCAACGGTTCCGGTTTTAGGAAAATCCGATGGTCGGATCTCCCGCAACTTCAATCCGAAGTCAATGGTCGAAATTCGCGAACTACCGCAGCGCGGCGCCTTCTATTCAGGCCATTATATTATATATATAATATATATTTCGTCGATTTCAATTCAAAACGTATTTTATAAATCGTTTTATCTTCGTTTTCAAAACGATTTCAACTTCCTATTCAATTTCTAATAAAAATTGAATATTCCATATCATCGATATACATAAATGATAATATTTTCAAAATGTTATATTTTGAAATCACTTCCTTTTTCTATATTCTGTAACGACCCAAAAAATTTGAACAAATTTAAAAATTTTAAATTGGCTATTTTAGTGGATTTTAAATATTTAAAATAAATATTTTAAATAATCACGATGAAAAGTAAGTTTGAATCGATGTTTGAAAATAAATATAATTAATTCTAATTATAAACAAGGCCTGAAATGGCGAAGTAGTTTCAAAATTTGAATTGAAACTTTGACTGACAGTACCGGGTGCAAAACAAAACGGATTTGAGTGAAAGCAAAAATATTTAAATCTGTTAGTGAATATCTTTCTAACAAATCTGAAAAATCGAAGTTTCATAGCGCGAAGCAAAAGTTATGTCTAAATTAATTTTCAGAAAGGTCGCTATAGAGTTTATATAGCCCGTGAAAATGGCCATTTTGCAAACGATCTCGGAATTCGACGAAAACACTTTTGTTGGATCCGGGATGTTAAATTATTGCTAGGTTTCAAATTTCGTAATTTTTGAAGCTAGTATGTGAGCATGGCAAAGGAAAATGTGTTTGGTCGATTTCTATTAAATTGGATCGACCAAAAAAGGGCCATTTTTCAAACGGTCTCAGAATTTGACGAAACTAGTTTTGTTGGGCCTGTATCGTCAAAACATAGCTAGATTTATTTTTAGGGGATTTTTAGAATCAATATGCGGCCCCGGCAAATTGAAATGTACGTTCAAATTAAATATTGAATGTTTTATATTCTAATTTGAAGGAAAACTAGCTGAAACGGTCGAATGGGCCTACGAAACATATCCCATTGTGTTCGGAATGGGGGTTTTTAGCTAGGGACGACAGTCGTTGGGTTTGGATTGGAGTTCATAGGAGGCAAGGGGTATTTTTGGGTTTTAAAATTTATAAATATAAAAAAAATGATTGGTCCACATTAGTTCCCCCCCAACAGTCTTCTCCCTCGCAATCATGATATACGGCGTCGGAGCTTCACTTCTTCTCTCCTCATTATCTTTTAAACCACACAACGAAATCTCGAGCTCCAGTAGACAATTCTGAAGGTAATTTCGTTAGCTTTAAGTCCATATTGGCCTTGGATTTTATCATTCGATAACCACGAAGTTCCGAGCCCTCGAAATCGCAACCTTCGTTGCGCCGCCGGAGCTCCTCCTCACCATCGATCTGAGCATCGAGCACGGCGCTGGAGAGCCCTCTCCTCCCTTTACGACGTAGCATTGGCTGATCGTCTTAAAGTTGCGCGAATTTGGAGAAAAACTAAAACCTTGTTTTGAACATTTCAGAAAGGTATACGGCTATTTTTATTTTAATTATATTATAGCACTTTAAAGCGCTACGGTTTTTGATTTCACTGTAAAAATCATATCTTTTCGTTTGTTGATGAAATTCAGTGAAACAAGAGACAATGGACTCGTGTGGACGTCTTTTACATTCCAGAAGAAACCGCATATTTTTCTGAGCCTTCTGCTATTTTTGGTGGAGTGGAACCCAATGTGAGATTTCTAAACTATAAACGATATGGAAAACGACGATGTATAAATTATATTGTCGATGTATGAGTTATATAAGCGTTGTACACCTCTTGTATAAGCGTTGTATAAGTTGTACGTTCGATGTATAAGTTGTAAATGCGTTGTAAAAATTATATATGTGTTGAATAGAAGTAAAATATACTTATATATATACGCCCCTAGTCCACAAACCATGGACGATATTTATTGATTATGATTGGTGTGAAAATTGGTTGATAGCGAATGGTTGATTTGAATTGTTTATGGTTTGAAACTGATTGATTGTGGTTGAAAAATACCCGTTTGTGGTTGAGAATTATTTGGTTGAAACCACATAGGATTAGTTTGTGGAAATGAAAAAAATATACATGTCGCCTGCGTGCGAACTAGATGCATGAAATCCCCATTGTCAAAAGCTACGAGGCTTTAAGGTAAAGCGAGGAGCCGTACTAGGGACGACCCCGGTTTTGACTACCCTGCCGTTATGCTGCCGAAATTTTTAATAATAATCATGTGTTAGAATTATTTTCATGTGTTGAAACTATATTCGTGTGTTGAATAGAAAATCTTCATGTGTTGAATAGAAATTCATTCGTTGAAAAGGAATTCATGTGTTGAATGGTATTCGTGTTTTAAAATAAATTGTTTTATAATAAATATCATGTTTTTATCATCTATATGAACTATATAAAATAGTCGCGTTTTGAAATAAATTGTTTTGCAATAAAAATCACATTTTTACTATATATATACAAACTACAGAAAACCTTCATGTGGTGAATAGAAATTCATTCGTTGAATAGAAATTCATGTGTTGAACGGTATTCGTGTTTTAAAATAAATTGTTTTATAATAAAAATCATGTTTTTATCATCTATATGAACTATATGAAAAGCACATAGTTTTGAAATCGAAGAATCGATTATATATATATATATAATTAAAATGTATCGAATAACGAAGCTGCAGTTCGTGTTTTGAAACCGTGATTTCAAACTATTAGTGCGGGAGATCCGACCATCGGATTTTCCCGAAACCGAAACCGTTGGGTTTGCTTTGGAAATATCTTTCCAATGACACCTACTTTGTAAAGATCCAAAGGTTGGATTGTCTGGAATGTTTAATTCAAATCTGAAGAAAAATAGCGCCAGAATCGATTATGTGTATATATATATATATAATTAATTAAATTAAATCGAATAACGACGCTGCAGTTCGTATTTTGAAATCGAAACTTCAAACGTTGTACCGGGAGATCCGACCGTCGGATTTTCCCAAAACTGGAACCGTTGGATTCGTTTGGAAAATATCTTTCTAATGATATAAATTTTGTGAAGATCCAACGGTTAGATTTTCCAATATATGTAAATCAAATCTAAAGAAAAACAGCGCCACGGCCGCGTTATGTCCTGAAGCATCGTTTGAATAAATTGGCTATTTTTAAATAAATAAAAATAGCGATAAATCATTATAAAATATTATAAACGATATGGAATGTGAAATTTAGAAACTAACTAAAGTTTAGCTAAGTCGAATGGTTTCCGGGGTTTTGATCTGATGTTGGTTTCGGCCTTCGGGGTTAATACTTGGGAAATCGTTTTCTTACTGATTTACGGTTAGTGACTGATGAATTGAAATGATGCGTATGTTGTGTTTGTGTAGCACTTGTCTATTATATACGCGAGTTGCTCAGAAAGACCAGGTTTATCCCATTCTGAATAACCGAATCGGCGAGAAGAAATCGAAGACGAAGACGGTGGCTGAAGACCGTAGATCTTCACCTCGTTTGGATGGTAACTGATGTCCTGATTGGGAGGCATCCCAAAATACGGATAATGAGTGGTGATCATCTAGACATACGTGGAGATCGATGGGTATGCGAGGTATATAGTGCCTCCGGTTTCATTCAGACCCAGAACGGACTTGTAAATGAACTGTGTGTCTGACATTGAAATTCATTCTGTGTGATTGATAGCCATCAGTTGCATGGTGTGAATTGCCTGGGTGACATGCTAAGATGCAGTGATCAAGGCTTACGTTGAAAAGCAAAGTCTTGTGGTGATGATCAAAGAACCGCCTATGTGGCATAGCTTTGTGTATAACGTGAATTCGCGAGCCTCACACCCCAGTATGAACCAGAAACGGGAAAGGACTTCAGGGAGGGCATGCGTTTCTTTCTAGTTAGAGGTGGTGTCGGTGCTTGAACTGGCGGACATTTATATTATTTTCACCTATGTGGTTGTTGCTGTTGCGAGGCGCCTCGGTTATATCGGTTGATCCGGGACTGATGGAGTCATTCGTTAGCTCGCTTACGCCCCAAAGGGCGGGGAAACGTAGTGTTCACACATAGTAATCCACATCAGTGGACTGGCCCTAACGATCCAAGGCTTGTCTGCGCGCTTGCCTGAGGCTCGGGCTAAAGAGTCTCGAATTCGGTAAGGACTATCTTTTGCCTTGGTTCATGACGGAAATCCAATTTCCAAATACGACACCGTGCGGTTTTGATTGTATATATATATATGGCGACATAATATATAGTACCCATGCCGTCTATGATTGATAGTTATGATTCGAAATTGTTTTTGAAACATGTAAACACTAGTAATAATATCAAATGCTTTTGTTTTATTCATATCAAGCATATTTTGGCCATTATAAGGTAAAACTCTATCCTCCGTTTTGCGTTGCATTGTGTGATGGGAACTGAGTCTTATAATGGCTTCATTTTTATAAAAAGCATTGTGATGTTTAAAAGAATTATTTGTTTTAAAGCACTAGCAATCCGATGGAGTAAACTCGTTCCACGAAAGTGGCGTGGTCCTGTGATTAGCCATATTTTAAATGTGTTGCGTAGATTTCTCATACCAGTCCCATGACTGACTTGTAGTTTGTTTCACTCGCAAACTCGGGTGCCCCTTTTTCTACACGGGCAGCCTTGTGTTCAGGTTATTAGCAGGATCTTTCTGGATAGCTGGAGCTGAAGATGGATTCTATCATTTATCTCTTTTTATGCTGTTCAGCTCCAATTGTACATTACGTTTTATTTTCCGCTGTAGACATTTATGTATAGCTGAATTGTATTTGTACTAAGTATGATCTTGTATACTGTGTAACTCTGATGATTACGTTTATCTAGTTTATTCTATGTGCATTATATGGTGTATTTATTTATTTCTGTCCTGCATTATCTGTTTATGTGTTATATTCCAAAGATTACCCTTGCCACCGTCAGTACGGGGTTTGGGGTCGTCTCAACATGGTATCAGAGCTTTGGTTAAGCTTAGTTCTGGAATATAACATATTAACGAACTCGTCAGAAATAGAACCAGTAGTGTTCTAGGACAGGAAACTCATTATAAATAGGATCAGTAATATCCTAGTATGAGTAAAGCAGAATGAAATACACCCCGATAGACACATTTACATTTGAAGTATATGTCTCTATATTTTAAAATATCTTTTCTGTGACCTGACACTTTATCTGCTATTTGCAGAAGTACTATAAAATGAGTGTCAGAAACAGAAGAAATGCAGAACCAGATCTAGAGGCTCTATTCAAGAGATATCGAAATCTGGGCGGAGCACAATTCTCGAGCAATGAATCTATAAGTCAGACTCAAGCTTGGATGAGTTCTTTTGAAAGAATTTTTGAACGTATCCAGTTGAGAGATGATCAGAAAAGATTAGTGGCATCTTGGGCGCTCAAAGAAGAAGCTTTAATCTGGTGGGAAACAATCGTCAAAGATAATCCAGAAGGTGATATCACCTGGGATAGATTCGAAAAGATTTTCCTAGAAAGATTTACTCCTCCTGAAGCGACTGAGCGATTATGTGATGGATTCTCTTATTTGATACAAGGAGATATGACCATTCCAGAATATCATAAGAAATTCAACGAACTTTCTCACTTTGCCCCTCATCTAATTCAAAATACGAATAGGAAGAATCTGAGGTTTATTCATGGCCTGCAAAGAAAATATCAGAATAGTGTAATGAGGAATGTGAAGCTTCCTTTTTCTGAAATGATATACATGGACTACCAGTATGAGGATCTCGACAAGAAAGGTATGTTACACTACAAAGAGGAAGTCAGTTCTAGTAATAAAGGTGAGCCTGAAACTGATCGTCCTAAGGCCAATACGATGTCTAAGGTCAGTAAGAAGCCAAAAGTCAATCAAAAAAGGGACATATCTGAGAAGGAACCTGTAACGACCGCCGTATGCAATAACTGCCAGGGACATTCTCGATAAGTTGCAGAGTTTTAAAGAAACAAAAGAAGGACGAATATAAATCCATGAGCAAGTTTCAAGTGACCCGAGAGCGCAATCTTTGTCATCAGATTGGTCATATAAAGCGAGACTACTGGCTGTTGAAAAAGACCAAAGAGGCAGTTCAAATAAATGAAGTAGCAGAAACTTCTGAGCCTTCAACTAGTCAGGGAAGGCCAGATGTTTTAGAAGGCACACTTACTGTCAAAAACATCCCAGTTAAAGTATTGTTTGACACCGGCGCGTCGCGAAGCTTTGTTGCAAAGAATGCGGTTAAGAAACTGGATTTGAATTTGAAGAAGCTCAAAGAACCAACGATTGTCCATAATGCGGTTGGGGGTTCTCTCGATCTCAGTTGGGTTTGTGGGGTGCTGGTTTCCTTTTCTCGATATCGGTTCCCTACCATCGCGGTCGCCATGAATTTTATAGAGTTTGATCTTATCTTGGAGTTAGACTGGTTGACCAAATATGAAGCTGAGGTTAAATGCGCCGACAGAGTCATCAGGGCGAAGATTAAATCAGGTGATTATATAACCATTCCCTGTGAAGGTCAGAATTCTAATAGAAAAGACTTCTGGGCAGCTTTGGATGTTTCTCCTGCTCAAATAGAAAATATCCCTGTAGTCACAGAGAATATTCCCGATCTCATAAAAGATATTCTTGTCGTCAAGAAATATGCAGATGTGTTTGAAGAAGTTGTTAGCTTACCTCCGTAGAGAGAAATTGATTTCAAAATTGCTTTAGTCCCGAATGCGAGGCCATTAGTTCACGCTATTTGAAGGATGACCTTGAAAGAGAAAGAGGAATTAGACAATCAAACTCGACATCTAGTATGGAAGGGTCTGATCAGGCCTAGTTTCTCTGATTGGGGAGCAGCAGTAGTGTTTGTCCCAAAGTCTGACAGTACTCTGCGACTATGTGTGGATTATCGGGACTTGAATAAGCAGACAATAAAGAATAAATATCCATTGCCGAGAATTGGTGATTTATTGGATCGTCTGAATGGAGCATAAGTATTTTCAAGGATGGACCTAGCTACAGGTTTCCATTAGCTTCGTATTGCCGAAAAGTATGTTCCTATGACAACATTCAGAGGTCCAGACTTATTCTATGAGTGGTTAGTAATGCCGTTCGGCTTATGTAACGCTCCCGCTTACTTCGTTGATTTGATGAATTGAGTGTTCAGAGGAGTCCTGAATAAGTTTGTTCTGGTTTTTATTGACGATATTCTAATCTTCTCTAAGTCGAAAGACGAACATGAAAAACATTTGGAGCAAGTTCTAGAAATTCTGAGAAGGAATGTATTAAAAGCCAAACTGTCCAAATGTATATTCTGGCAAAATGAAGTAAAGTTTCTTGGCCACGTCGTACCAAAAGAGGGAATTGTTGCGGATCCAAGTAAAATCATCGCTATTCAAAACTAGAAATAGCTTAGTACTCCCATAGAAGTCCGAAGTTTTCTTGGATTGGCTAGTTATTACCGGAAGTTTGTTAAAGATTTTTCGAAGATATCAAGTCACTTAACAAATCTTACAAAGAAGCATTCAAAATTCAAGTTGACTCCAGAATGTTAGGAGGCTTTTGAAGAGCTAAAGTTAAGATTAACCACGGCTCTGGTATTAACGATAATCGACGGCAATCAGGACCTGAAAGTCTGGACGGATGCCTCTAGAGAAGACCTTGGCGCCGTATTAATGCAAAGAGGTCAAGTTGTTGCTTATGCTAGCCGTCAGCTAAAGCCAAATGAAAAGAACTACGTCACTCATGATCTTGAGTTGTTGGCTATCGTATTCTCTTTGAAAATCTGGGGACACTATCTTCTGCGTGAGAAATTCGAACTATTTACAGATCATTAGTCGCTAAGTATCTATTCACCCAAAAAGACTTGAATCTGAGGCAGCAACGTTGGCTAGAGTTCCTTGCAGCATACGATTTTGAGATTTTATACACTCCAGGGAAAGCCAATGTCATGGCCGATGCGTTAAGCCGGAAGAATGTAATGATCGCCAGTTTTATTATCACGACTTCATTGATAGATAAAATATCTGCTCTTCAGAAGCATGATCACTTCATTCAGAAGATCAGAGAGACAATTCAGAAAGGCAAACCCTCGAGTTTTCAGGTTGATAATGATGGGATTCTAAGGCTAAAAGGTCGAATCTGTGTTCCTAACATTGCAGAGCTCCGAAAGGAAGTCCAGGATGAATGCCATAAGTCAAAACTTAGTATCCATCCAGGGGTAAGAAAAATGTATAATGACATCAAACGCACTTTCTAGTGGAGATCGATGAAGAGAGACATTTCTTTATATGTTAGCTAATGCCCTACTTACCAGCTAGTCAAAAGCGACCAACAGAAACTTGCTGGATTGTTGCAACCGCTGGACGTTCCAAGTTGGAAGTGGGAACATATTTCCATGGACTTCATAGATGGTTTGCCCAGGACCAAAAATGGAAATGACAGTATTTGGGTGATCGTAGATCGCTTCACGAAGACCGCCCATTTCATACCTGTCAGATCAAACAGAACTGCTCAGAGTCTGGTGCAGATATATTTCAAGCAAATTGTTGGGCTGCATGGAGTGCCGCTCAGTATAGTTAGTGTTATAGATTCAATATTTACTAGCAAATTCTAGGAGGCATTTCAAGTAGAACTGGGAACAAAGATGAATCTAAGCACCGCCTATCATCCTCAGACAGATGGTCAAACTGAGAGGGTTAATCGTATAATAGAAGATCTATTGCGGGCTTGTGTTCTTGACTTTGGTGGATCATGGGAAGACCATCTGCATTTAGCTGAGTTCTCATATAACAACAGCTACCAAGAGATCCTGACAATGTCACCATTCGAAGCATTGTATGGTAGACCGTGCCGATCTCCTGCTTGTTGGGTTGAACCTGGTAATAGGCTTGTATTGGGACCTGATATGATCCGAGAAGCTGCCGACAAAGTTGATTTTGTTATGAAATGATTACTCACTGCTCAAAGCCGACAGAAAAGCTATGGCGATAAGAGAAGAAGAGATATACCATTTGTTGTTGGCGACTATGTATATTTGAAAGTATCATTGATGAGAGGAGTTATCCGGTTCGGTAAAACAGGGAAATTGGCGCCCAAATTCATTGGTCCGTTTCCTATTCTTGAACGGATTGGAACTCTCGCTTATAGGGTTAAATTGCCGGATTGGTTGCCTGGAGTGCATGATGTATTTCACATATCACAACTTCGAAAGCACGTTCATGATCCAGACTTGATCGTGGAAGATGCAGCGCAATAGGATATTGAAATTACTCCAGAATTGGCTGTGAGAAGAGAGCCGCTAAAGATCATAGGCAAAGAAACCAAATGTGATAACCCCAAACTTCCACAAGTGAAAGCGAGGGAAATCATTTTTAGCTTTGTTTTGATGATACGAACCCAACAAAATTTATTTCGTTCGATTCTGAGACTTTTTGAAAAATGGCTATTTTCAAGGCGAGTATATTTAATATTAAAAATACATTTTCAAACAAATATTTTCTGAAACTCGAAACATATAAGTGTTTACTGTTTTTCAATGCAGAAACGTCATTTCGAACTCAATGGAATTGGTTTCAAGTGCCGATTCCTTCGTATGTAAAAAGTGGCAATTTCTGACCTTTATATATTATATATATATATATATTCCATAGTGACTTTTCTAAATTTTAATTTTGACATAACTCATAAATTTTAAAGTGAAATTTCAATTTTTCGGATTCATTAGAAAGATATTCTGAAACAGATTTAAATATTTTTGATTTCACCAAAATTCGTTTCCATTTGGATCCTGTACATTCAATCAAAGTTTAAAATTAAATTTCCAAACTGCAGTGCTTAATTTAAACTCCTCTTATATATTTATTAAATTTTCTTGTTTTAACTTCGATTAAAATAAATAAATCATTAAAAATACTTTAAACTCATTAAAATAAAAATTTTAAATTGGCCCTAAAATTCTGGGTCGTTACAATCTCCCCCACTTAAGAACTTTTCGTCCCCGAAAAGGAAAAAGAAAAATAGAAGAGGAGAAGAGGAAGAATAAACACAGGGAATGTTTTTAACAGAGATGGTACCGTCTATAACATCAGGCTTTCCTCCTCCTTCAGTAAAAGCTGCTACTGAAGAAGTTGGTCCTTTCGCTCCTTTATACACATGGGCCACTTGAGCATCGCTACTTCTCTTAGTCTTCTTCGAACGTATGATCAAGGAAAGAGTCAAAACAATGGTAAAGGTGATTCTAAGGGATAGAGAAGATCGAAGGATAAAGGAAAGGATGATGATAAAGTGACTGGCTATTATGTATCTCATGAACTGTTCGCCATAGAATATAGTGATTCTATGTAAACGAATTATTATAAATATGTTGTACTCCGCTTTGTAAACCAAAGTTCTGATACCAACTGTGATAACCCCAAACTTCCACAAGTGAAAGCGAGGGAAATCATTTTTAGCTTTGTTTTGATGATACGAACCCAACAAAATTTATTTCGTTCGATTCTGAGACTTTTTGAAAAATGGCTATTTTCAAGGCGAATATATTTAATATTAAAAATACATTTTCAAACAAATATTTTCTGAAACTCGAAACATATAAGTGTTTACTGTTTTTCAATGCAGAAACGTCATTTCGAACTCAATGGAATTGGTTTCAAGTGCCGATTCCTTCGTATGTAAAAAGTGGCAATTTCTGACCTTTATATATTATATATATATATATATATTCCATAGTGACTTTTCTAAATTTTAATTTTGACATAACTCATAAATTTTAAAGTGAAATTTCAATTTTTCGGATTCATTAGAAAGATATTCTGAAACAGATTTAAATATTTTTGATTTCACCAAAATTCGTTTCCATTTGGATCCTGTACATTCAATCAAAGTTTAAAATTAAATTTCCAAACTGCAGTGCTTAATTTAAACTCCTCTTATATATTTATTAAATTTTCTTGTTTTAACTTCGATTAAAATAAATAAATCATTAAAAATACTTTAAACTCATTAAAATAAAAATTTTAAATTGGCCCTAAAATTCTGGGTCGTTACACCAAAGAACTGAGGAACAAGAAGGTTCACTTAGTTAAAGTGCAATGGAGTGGAGATCCGCGAGATTGTACTTGGTAAACTGAGGAGAGCATTCAGAAAGCCTATCCTGAGTGTCGGGTGGATATCTCTGATTGACTCCGGTGCAAGGTACATTTACCATATTTTGAAATTTCCATTAAGTTCTCTGCTTCATTGTTATTTTCTTTCATGAATGTAAACTTTTAATTCTACAGTCTGATTAATTTAAAATGAGTGTATGAATTAATTTGTATGATTTTTAAAAGTTAAAAACAAATTTCTTGTTGTTTGAGTTGTGTGATAGTGGATTTGTTTAATTAAATTATTAGAATGATATTTAATTAAATCACACATTGAACTGATTTAAAAATAGATAGAAATATATACATGTGCATTATATATGTTTGAACAGGTAATTAGATTAGTTGTTTTGTAAAGAAATTATTTGCGTGCCCGACAAATAGGTAAACCTTGATGAGTTGGATGCAAAATATTATTATATCAACTCCTGTGAATGTCACTGGATGCGGAGTGCTGGTTGTTCTGTGTGTAATATAAATGTCGCCATAGGATAGTAACAATTAATTTTGAACTACACTACATGGCATACTTCTTGAAGATAGGCATACTTCATCATATACCACATAAGCATTTGGAGCTTGTGTGACGAGGTCGAAGATTTACCATACGAGCGAGAGGCTTGTATGGCGATGACTATATATTACAGGTCGAACTGATGACAGATATGGACCATATAAAATATAACGGTAAATTGCCAGAATAATAAAAACACCACATGGGTTTGGAATTGACAATAATCACCTCTCTCTAGTCATTAGATATGGCACAAGGATTATTTTTTTGCCACACGGGACGAGGTGACGAGAATTTATTCTCTGGAGCAATTAAAAATACACACTCCCTCAGGCTTTGACAGGGTGACGAGAATTTATTCTCTTTAGTTATTATCTATACACGCTCCCCTATAAACACCAGAATATATCACTATAAATATGTGTATGCTTTGTAGGATTTATTGGGTACCTAATACGACCAAATAAATTTCCAAACCCCTCCCCGTACAAAGGTGGTTATGGCGAAATTTTTCGAAAATTCCGAGTGTTAACCAAATTTTTGAAGAATTTGAAAATTCTCAGAAACTGAAAAGTTGGAGAATGGAAGCCAGATTGAACGTAGAGTTGATTAATCAAACCACTTTCGACTTTGTTCCTTTTCGGGGACGAAAAGTTTTAAGTGGGGGAGATTGTAACGACCCGGAAAATCTGAACCAATTTAAAAATTTTAAATTGGCTATTTTAGTGGATTTTAAATATTTAAAATAAATATTTTAAATAATCACGATGAAAAGTAAGTTTGAATCGACGTTTGAAAATAAATATAATTAATTCTAATTATAAACAAGGTCTGAAATGGCGCGGTAGTTTCAAAATTTGAATTCAAACTTTGACTGACAGTACCGGGTGCAAAACAAAACGGATTTGAGTGAAACCAAAAATATTTAAATTTGTTAGTCTATCTTTCTAACGAATCTGAAAAATCGAAGTTTCATAGCGGGAAGCAAAAGATATGGCGAAATGAATTTTCAGAAAGGTCGCTAAAGATTTTATATAGCCCGTGAAAATGGTCATTTTGCAAACGATCTCGGAATTCGACGAACCCACTTTTTTCGGATCTGGGATGTTAAATTATTGCTAGGTTTCAAATTTCGTAATTTTTTAAGCTAATATGTGAGCGTGGCAAAGGAAAATGTGTTTGGTCGATTTCTATTAAATTGCATCGACTAGAAAAGGGCCATTTTTCAAACGGTCTCAGAATTTGATGAAACTAGTTTTGTTGGGACCGCATCGTCAAAATATAGCTAAATTTATTTTTAGGGAATTTTTAGAATCAATATGTGGCCCTGGCAAATTGAAATGTACGTTCAAATTAAATATTGAATGTTTTATATTCTAATTTGAAGGAAATCTGGCTGAAACGATCGAATGGGCCTACGAAACATATCCCATTGTGTTCGGAATGTGGGTATTTAGCTAGGAACGACAGTCGTTGGTTTGGATTGGAGTTCGTAGGAGGCAAGGGGTATTTTTGGGTTTTAAAATTTATATAAAAAAAATTGATTGGTCCACATTAGCTCCCCCCCCCAACAGTCTTCTCCCTCGCAATCGCGATATACGGCGGCGGAGCTTCACTTCTTCTCTCCTCATTATCTTCTAAACCACACAACGAAATCTCGAGCTCCAGTAGACAATTCTGAAAGGAATTTCGTTAGCTTCAAATCCGTACTGGCCTTGGATTTTATCGTTCGAAATCGCAACCTTCCTTGCGCCACCGGAGCTCCTCCTCACCATCGATCTGAGCATCGAGCACGGCGCCAGAGAGCCCTTTCCTCCCTTTACGACGTAGCGTTGGTTGATCATCTTCAAGTTTCACGGATTTGGAGAAAAACTAAAACCTAGTTTTGAACATTTCAGAAAGGTATACGGCTATATTTATTTTAACTATATTATAGCACTTTAAAGCTCTACGGTTTTTGATTTCACTGTAAAAATCATATCTTTTTTCTTTATTGACGAAATTCAGTGAAACAAGTGATAGTGGACTCGTGTGGACGTCTTCTACAATCTAAAAGAGACCGCATATTTTTCTGAGCCTTCTGCTATTTTTGGTGGAGTGGAACCCAATGTGAGATTTCTAAACTATAAACGATATGGAAAACGACTATGTATAAATTATATAGTCGATGTATGAGTTATATAAGCGTTGTACACCTCTTGTATAAGCGTTGTATAAGTTGTACGTTCGATATAGAAGTTGTAAATGCATTGTAAAAATTATATATGTGTTGAATAGAAGTGAAATATACTTTTATATATATATATACATATACATATATATATATACGCAGCTCGTCCACAAATCATGGACGATATTTATTGATTGTGATTGGTGTGAAAATTGGTTGATAACAAATGGTTGATTTGAATTGTTTGTGGTTTGAAATTGATTGATTGTGGTTGAAAAATACCCGTTTGTGGTTGAGAATTATTTGGTTGAAATCATATAGGATTAGTTTGTGGAAATGAAAAAAATATACATGCCGCCTGCGTGCGAAATAGATGCATGAAATCCCCATTGTCAAAAGCTGCGAGGCTTTAAGGTAGAGCGAGGAGCCGTACTAGGGATGGCCCCGGTTTTAACTACCCTGCCGTTATGCTGCCGAAATTTTTAATAATATTCATGTGTTAGAATTATTTTCATGCGTTGAAACTATATTCGTGTGTCGAATTGAAAACCTTCATGTGTTGAATAGAAATTTATTCGTTGAATAGGAATTCATGTGTTGAATGGTATTCGTGTTTTAAAATAAATTGTTTTATAATTAAAATCATGTTTTTATCATCTATATGAACTATATAAAATAGCCTTGTTTTGAAATAAATTGTTTTGCAATAAAAATCACATTTTTACAATATATATACAAACTATAGAAAACCTTCATGTGTTGAATAGAAATTCATTCGTTGAATAGAAATTCATGTGTTGAATGGTATTCGTGTTTTAATATAAATTGTTTTATAATAAAAATCATGTTTTTATCATCTATATGAAATAGTCGTGTTTGAAATAAGTTGCTTTGCAATAAAAATCACAATTTTATTATATACATGAATTGTTAAAAATAGTGAAGTGTCGAAATAAATGTCTGTTGGATAAAAATATCATTTTTGTCAAATGTATGAAAAGCGCATATTTTTGAGATCGAAGAATCGATTATATATATATAATTAAAATGTATCGAATAACGAAGCTACAACTCTTTTTTTGAAAACGTGATTTCAAACGATTAGTGCGGGAGATCCGACCATCGGATTTTCCCGAAACTGAAACCGTTGGGTTCGCTTTGGAAGTATATTTCCAACAACACCAACTTTGTAAAGATCCAACGGTTGGATTGTCTGGAAAGTTTAATTCAAATCTGAAGAAAAACAGCACCAGAATCGATTATATATATATATATATATATAATTAAATTAAATCGAATAACGATGCTGCAGTTCGTATTTTGAAATCGAAACTTCAAATGATTGTATCGGGAGATCCGACCGTCGGATTTTCCGAAAACTGGAACCGTTGGATTCGTTTGGAAAATATCTTTCTAATGATATAAATTTTGTGAAGATCCAACGGTTAGATTTTCAGATATGTGTAAATCAAATCTGAAGAAAAACAGCGCCACAACCGCGTTATGGCCTGAAGCGTCGTTTGAATAAATTGGCTATTTTTAAATAAATAAAAATAGCGATAAATCGTTATAAAATATTATAAACGATATGGAATGTGAAATTTAGAAACTAACTAAAGTTTAGCTAAGTCGAATGGTTTCCTGGGTTTTGATCTGATGTTGGTTTCGGCCTTCGGGGTTAATACTTGGGAAATCGTTTTCTTACTGATTTACGGTTAGTGGCTGATGAATCGAAATGATGCGTATGTTGTGTTTGTGTAGCACTTGTCTATTATATACGCGAGTCGCTTAGAAAGGCCAGGTTTATCCCATTCTGAATAACCGAATCGACGATAAGAAATCGAAGACGAAGACGGTGGTTGAAGACCGGAGATCTTCACCTTGTTTGGATGGTAACTGATGTCCTGATTGGGAGGCATCCAAAATATGGATAATGGGTGGTGATCATCCAGACGTACGTGGAGATCGATGGGTATGCGAGGTATATAGTGCCTCCGGTTTCGTTCAGACCCCGAACGGACTTGTAAATGGACATTGTGTCTGACATTGAAATTCATTCTGTGTGATTGATAGCCATCAGTTGCATGGTGTGAATTGCCTATGTGGCATGCTAAGATGCAGCGATCAAGGCTTATATTGAAAAGCAAAGTCTTGTGGTGAAGACCAAAGCGCCGCCTGTGTGGCGTAGCTTTGTGTATAATGTGAATTTGCGAGCCTCACACCCCAGTATGAACCAGAAACGGGAGAGGACCACAGGGAGGGCATGCGTTTCTTTCTAGTTAGAGGTGATGTCGGTGCTTGAACTGGCTGACATTTATATTATTTTCACCTATGTGGTTATTGCTGTTGTAAGGCGCCTCGGTTATATCGGTCGATCTGGGGCCGATGGAGTCATTCGTTGGCTCACTTACGCCCCAAAGGGCGGGGAAACATAGTGTTCAGGCATAATAATCCACATCGGTGTACTGGCCCTGACGATCCAAGGCTTGTCTGCGTGCTTTCCTAAGGCTCGGGCTAGAGAGTCTCGAATTCGGTAAGGACTATCTTTTGCCTTGGTTCATGACGGAAATCCAATTTCCAAATACGACACCGTGCGGTTTTGATTGTATATGTATATATGGCGACATGATATATTGTACCCATGACGTCTATGATTG
The DNA here is from genome assembly GCA_030737875.1 of Allium sativum. Lineage (NCBI taxonomy): Eukaryota > Viridiplantae > Streptophyta > Magnoliopsida > Asparagales > Amaryllidaceae > Allium > Allium sativum. Next base: position 867,923,094 of record CM060922.1, read on the forward strand.
ATAGTTATGATTCGAAATTGTTTTTGAAACATGTAAACACTAGTAATAATATTAAATGTTTTTGTTTTATTCGTATCAAGCATATTTTGGCCATTATAAGGTAAAACTCTATCCTCTGGTTTGCGTTGCATTGTGTGATGGGAACCGAGTCTTATAATGGCTTCATTTTTAAAAAAAGCATTGCGATGTTTAAAAGAATTATTTGTTTTAAAGCACTGGCAATCCGATGGAGTAAACCCGTTCCACGAAAGTGGCATGGTCCTGTAATTAGCCATATTTTAAATTTGTTGAGTAGATTTCTCATACCAGTCCCATGACTGACTCGTAGTTTGTTTCACTCGCAAACTCGGGTGCCCCTTTTTCTACATGGGCAGCCTCGTATTCAAGTTATTAGCAGGCTCTTTCTGGATAGATGGAGCTAAAGATGGATTTTATCATTTATCTCTTTTTATGCTTTTAAGCTCCTATTGTACATTATGTTTTGTTTTCCGCTGTAGACATTTATGTATAGCTGTACTGTATTTGTACTAAGTATGATCCTGTATATTGTGTAACTCTGATGATTACGTTTATCCAGTATATTCTATTTTGCATTATTTGGTATATTTATTTATTTCTATTCTACATTATCTGTTTATGTGTTATATTCCAAAGATTACCCCTGCCCTCGTCAGTACGGGGTTTGGGGTAATCACATATTCATTATAAAAACGAATATAATCGATATAAATATCGTTCGTGCCAAAAGGCGCATATCAAACCAAAATAGATTTCCATCTGTGAACCGAGGCTAGGGATCATCCTCTACCGATTCGAGACTGTCTAGCCCGAGCCTCAGGATCCAGACTCAGGTGGGCCCTTGGAGCGACAGGGCCGGTCCACCGATGTCGATTAAACTTAAATCCTGAACACTGCGTTTCCCCGCCCTTTGGGGGGTAAATGAGCCAACAAATGACTCAATCGGCTTCACATAGTCACCGATATATCCGAGGCGCCTCACAATAGCAACAACCACACAGGTGAAAATAATATAAATGTCAGGGCTGGTAGGTCACTGACACCACCCTAGCTAGAAGTAAACACATGCCCTCCCTGAGGTCCACTCTTATTTATGGTTCACAACTGGTGTGTGAGGCTCGCAAATTCACGTTACACAAAGCTATGCCACACAGGCGGTGCTTTGATCATCAACCACAAAACTTTGCTTTTCAACAGAAGCCTTGATCATTTGCATCTTAGCATGCCACACAGGCAAACCACTCCATGCAACCGATATCCATCAATCACACAGAATGATATCAAATGTCAGACACACAGTCCATACAAGTCCGTTCTGGGTCTGAACGAAACCGGAGGCACCTTGTACCTCGCATATCCATCGATCTCCAAGTACGTCTGGACGATCACCTACTGATTCCCTCCTCTTGGGTGTACAGCCCAATCAAGATCATCAGTAATCACCCAAACGATGTGAAGACCTCCGGTCTTCGACCACCTTCTTCATCCTCGACACCACGTCGAATTAGTTATTTAGAATGGGATAAACCCGGTCTTTCCGAATAACTCGCGTATATAATAAACAAGTTACACAAACACAACATACGGCTCATTCCAATTCATCAGTCACTAACCGTAAATTAGTAAGAGAACAATTCCCCAAATATTAACCCCAAAGGCTAAAACCAACATCGGATCAATACCCAGGAAACCATTCATTTTAACTAATCTTCAGTTAATTGAAAAATTTCACATTCTTACGGAGAGGTTCCCAATAATTTTATCAAAGATAAATTCCTCAAATTTATTCTTTAATCTTCTTTTGAAAATCAATTCAAACCAAATTATGGTTTATCCAAACTAGTCGGGATTAACGAACCTTACCGAAGTAATCAATTGTTAAACCCCAACCTATTCATCTTATGAAGTAAAACTGATAATACTTCATATCTAACACCACGGTATTATCGGAAAATTCAACTACCATTTCACATTTAAATCTAATTAAAGATTTAACTATCGCCTAGAGCAAAACTGGTGATACTCCATTCTCGATCATTTCAATCTAACCAAAGATTCATTAAAACTCCACTTGGTTTTAATCTTCCCAAAAATCAATATTAATGATTGTTTAACTCGGGAAATCATATCCTGTCTTTAAATGGGTTGAAGAACCAATGTCATTTAAAACACGGTTCACGATAAACCAAAAATCACATTCTATTCCATCAGCCATTAACCGTAAATTAGTAAGTGAACAATTTCCTAAGTAATAACCCCGAAGGCCGAAACCAACATCAGATCAATACCCAGGAAACCATTCAACTTCTCTAATCGCCAGTTAGTTTCTGATTTTCGTAACTCCGTTGGGTCTAAGAATAGTATTGTTAAAGATACCATTCACGACAACCCAAATCACATTCCATTAATTATCGGGTTAAAGAACGCGTGTTATTTAAAACTCCGTTCACGATAAACCCAAAAATCAATCTCAATTCAATTCCAATTAAATACCATTTAATTGGTATACTTCATTAAATCTAAATAAAAAGATTTAATCTTTTTCACAACTGGGTTTAAGAACAGTGTTAATGAAGACACCATTCACGACAAACCCTAATCCCATTTGATATTAAATACAAGGCTTTGAATAGAAAATATATCGGCTTATATTCAATATCAAATTCTACGACCCACAAACATCGTATTGGAAATAACGATATAAATATATCTTTCAAATTTCCATAACACTATCTGCATAATCATGAAATTCAGCATCGAAATATTCCAAAGACAATTTCGATTCAAATCCATTTCCACTTTATATATTGGAAATTCTAGTTATTTTCAAAATCATCTCCAATCCACTTAAATGAATTATAACTCTAGTTCAAAACTAGTTCATTTCGATAAAAAAAAACTATTTTTATCTTTTCAAATATGGAATTTTTCATCCTAATTCTTTCCAAATCATTTCTTATGATTTTACACAAATTATTACTATTTTTAATAATTTTATCAAGGCCCGTACAGTCGATTTCCGTCAACGGCCATCGAACTGCACTTACAGCGACCTTTTCCAAATTTGATTTGGACATAATTCCAAACACAACCGTTAGATTTCTAATTTCTCATATTCGTTAGAAAGCTCTTTTCGATACGAACCCAACGATTCCAGTTTTAGGAGAATCCGACGGTCGGATCTCCCGCAATTTCAATTTGAAGTCAATGGTCGAAATTCGCTAACTGCCGCAGCGCGGCACGTTCTATTCAGGCCATTATATTATGTTATATATATATAATATATATTTCGTCAATTTCAATTCAAAACGTATTGTATAAATCGTTTTAACTTCGTTTTCAAAACGATTTCAACTTCCTATTCAATTTCTAATCAAAATTGAATATTCCATATCATCGATATATATATATATATATATAAATGATAATATTTTCAAAACGTTATATTTTGAAATCACTTCCTTTTTCTATATTCATTATAAAAACGAATATAATCGATATAAATATCGTTCGCGTCAAAATGGCGCATATCTAACCAAAACGGCTTTATATATTTCAATAACTTCGTTATTTTATTCAATAAATGAATATTTTCTTCAACACATGAATATTTTTTCTATTCAACACATGAATTTATATTTTATTCAACACATAAATTTTCTTTCTATTCAACGCATGAATTTTCTTTTATAATATTCCTTATTTTCCAAATTGGAATGAGGCCCAATCAATTACCATATAATGTTAATTATATGGTTTCCATACAACACATGTATATAATAGCAACGATAAATAATCAACCATCATCCAGAGTGCATTCTACACTGTATAAGCATCAAATATAAATATTCAATGCTCATAACAGCCTGTCAATCAATCGATCGATATACAGCTAATTATTGGGATTAGTGTATGCCCAATTTCATCCCAACACCCGTATGGGGTTTCAAACAATCAAACACAGATTTTATTTGTGCAGTTGGGCGATTTGTAAAATTTATCGTCCCAATCAATATCAGTCAAATCAGTATATATAAAAAAATCTCTGATTTTTTTATTACTATTTATTTAATATACACATTAAAAATTATATTTTTAACTATAAAATAGTTTCCACTATAAAATATTTTATTTCATTTCACATAACACAATCAAATTTCATAACAAAACAACCAAACAAACAAGTCATCCATGGTCTGTGGACGACGGGTGGCGGGTGCTACTAAGCACCGTCTGCATCCTAGTACATATTTCAACTAGAAATTAAAATAAAAGTGAGGAGGTCTCACCAACTAGCTAAACCAAACGCCACGACTCTTCATATGTAGGAATCTTCGTCGTGTTCGCCTTTTTGTCAATTTCATTGTCCGTAGCCACTACATATATAAAAATCACAATTTTATATTGTTGCTACGTATATAAAAATCACATTTTTATATCACTCTATATGGATAAAAATCACATTTTTATAACTACGCTATATGGATAAAAATTCTATTTTTATACCGCTACTACATAGATAAAAATTCTATTTTTAAACTGCTATTGTATAGATAAAACTTCTATTTTTATACCACTACTATATAGATAAAAATTCTATTTTTATACCACTACTATATAGATAAAAATTCTATTTTTTTATATCGATACTCATATAAAAATCACATCTTTGCTTCTTCTACATAATAAAAATCATATTTTTATTCTTCCTATGATATAAAGATCATATTTTTTACTCTTTCTACATTATAAAAATCTCTTCTTTGATTATATAAAAATCTAATCTTTGATAATATGAAAATCTAATCTTTGCCGTGTTAAATATCGAATCTTTACATAAACAACATTCATTACTTTACATAAATGAAAATATAAACTTTTCATAAATAAAAAATATAACCTATATAAACTGATTTTATGCTTATGTTTTTAACAACAAGATCGGATTTTAAAAATAAAATCAAATAAAAGCTTACTGTCGGAGGGGGGCTGAAAGGAGCGCGTCGGAGGTGATCACCGGGCTTGCAGGGGGCGGCGGGGTCCGCAGTTGGTCGGAGACTGGGCGGTGGCGCAGCTAGGGCTTGCTGGCCTTCGATTTGGGGGTGGTTTCCTTTGTAGAGAGGGAGGATAGAGGAGTCAGAGAAGGGGGAAGGGGCAGCGGAGGAGGAAGCTGAGGTGGTGCGGGGGAGGCGGGCCCTATCAGGTGGCTGGCGTGGTGGGTTTTTGGCCTTGGAGGGTTTTGGGTTCGAATATGGTGCACGAGTGGAGGGAAGTAGCAGTGCGAGAGGGGGGTGGAGGCTAGGGGGTGTGACGGTGGTGCGCCGATACCAATGATAGTCAAACTCAAAATTTCAATGTGCAGGATCTTGAAATAATTTTTATATACTGATATTTTTCAGGAAATTTTGGCTTTTTTTTTACGAGTGGAGTGTGTTTTTAATTTACGCAAAAAGATTTAAAACTAAGTTTAACTACTGTAAAAGTTCCTTAATTAAGATAAATCTAAAACTGGCAATCTCTAATTGTTACCTGTTTGGGTCCATCACGCTTCCAATCCTTACGATTCTCCTGTTCTTCTACGGCTTCACGGCTCACTCTGCCAAATGCGAATGAACACTGGATACTAATCAGGACTCCAGGAAATGACTGAAGGATTCCAAGTAGTAAACAAACTTAGAAGCTTTTGTTTATGATTCTCAGAACTCAGAAATTTTAAACAGATAGTTTTACTCAGTACAAACTTTTTATTAATAATTAAGGAAAGTACAAACTTAGTACAGTACACTTAAGCTCACACACTAATTTACAAACTATGAAAATATTTGCTCTGGTTAACTTCGAATGCCCCTCTCTGAATGTCTTCAAGTACTTTTATAGTTGGTTTCTACCGCCTTAGGTGTGACGAAAAGGAATTTCGCTCGGTCCGAACCAGTCGCTAAACCGACCCAGACCGTTCGAAACGCCCTATCGTTTGAGAACACGACAAAATCAGAACGCGTACAAAAGAACATTTCATTGTATATATCAACAATGCACCAGAATACAAGAATATATAGAGTATAAATGAATATTACACAGAAATATCAGAGATTTAAATTACATTTAAATACATATCAGCGGAAAATAATACAATACACAACTAGAAGAGATATACGGATACAAAGCTTTCCGGATATCATTCCAGCTGTAAACCAGGATCCTATGAATATAAATCTGAAAAACCAAAACTACTAGCTGCCCGTGTCAAAATAGGGGCACCTAGAGTTTAGGTCAAAACAATAAACTCCAGGTCAGTCATGTGACTGGTGTGAGAACTAAGACAGTTATTAATCTTTATTTTAAAGTTAGGTAAATCAAGGGACCACGCCGTATAACACGGAATGGGTTTCCTCCCAAGAATACCAGTGCATAAAACAAACAGCGCAATGCTAAATAAAGAAAAATGAAGCTGTTATAAGACCCAGGTCCTATCACACAATGCAACGCAAGCTGGGGATAGGGTTTTCCCTTATAACAGCCAAAGAATGCTTGATACGTTTAAAACAAACCATTTGATACTATTATAAGTGCATAGTGTATAAAACAACTTCAAATCATAAGTATCAATCATAGGCGGCATGGGTACCATATATCATGTCGCCATACTAGGCTCTACAAATAAAACCGCAAATGTCGCGTATTTGGAAATTGGATTTCCGTCTATGAACCGAGGCAAAAGATAGTCCTCAACCGATTCGAGACTGTCTAGCCCGAGCCTCGGGACCCAGACTCAGGTGGGCCCTTGGATCGTCAGGGCCGGTCCACCGATGTGGATTAAAATGCCTGAACATGCGTTTCCCCGCCCTTTGGGGCGTAAATGAGCCAACGAATGACTCCATCGGACCTGGATCGTCCGATCTAACCGAGGCGCCTCGCAACAGCAACAACCACACAGGTGAAAATTATATAAATGTCAGGGCTGGTAGGTCACTGACACCACCCTAGCTAGAAAGAAACGCATGCCCTCCCTGAGGTCCTTCTCCCGTTTTTGGTTCACAACCGGGGTGCGAGGCTCGCGAATTCACGTTACACAAAGTTATGCCACACAGGCGGTGCTTTGATCATCAACCACAAGACTTTGCTTTTCAATAGAAGCCTTGATCATTTGCATCTTAGCATGCCACATAGGCAATTCACTCCATGCGATTGATATCCATCAGTATATAACCCCTGAGCTCGTACGTCTCAGAGAAGGGCGTTAAGCAAGAGAATAAATTCTCCGCCGCCAAACAGATATATATTTAATAGAGATCAATCACACAGACTAAAATTCAATGTTAGACACCCAGTCCATTTACAAGTCCGTTATGGGTCTGAACGAAACCGGAGGCACCTAGTACCCCGCATGTCCATCGATCTCCAAGCACGCCTGGCCGATCACCAACTGTTTCCATCTTCTTGGGTGTACAGTCCAATCAAGATCATCAGTAATCACCCAAACGACGTGAAGACTTCCGGTCTTCAACCACCGTCTTCATCTTCGACTTATCGCCGTATCAGTTATTCCGAATGGGATAAACCCGGTCTTTCCGAATAACTCGCGTATATTTTAAATAAGTGTTACACAAACACAACATACGCCTCATTCCAATTCATCAGTCACTAACCGTAAATTAATCAAGAGAATTATTTCCCAAATATTAACCCCGAAGGCCGAGACCAACATCAGATAAATATCCAGAAAACCATTCTGCTTGGCTAACCGACAGTTAGTTTCTAAATTTCACACTCATAGGGAAAGGTTCCCATTAATTTTATCCAAGATAAATTCCTTGAATTTATTCTTTAATCATCTTTTGAATTTCAATTCAACTAGTCGGGATTAACGAACCTTACCGAAGTAATCATTTGTTTTAATTTCCCAACCCCGACCTATTCATCCCATGAAGTAAAACTGGTTATACTTCATATCTAACAGCATGGTGTTATCGGTAAATTCAGTTACCATTTCACGTTTAAATCTAATTAAAGATTTAACTATAGCCTGGAGCAAAACTGGTGATACTCCATTCTCGATCATTTCAATCTAATTAAAGATTCATTAAAACTCCACTTAGTTTTAATCGTCAACTGGGTTAAAGAATCGGTTTCATTTAAAACACGGTTCACGATAAACCCAAAACCACATTCCATTAATTATCGGGTTAAAGAATGAGTGTTATTTAAAACACTGTCCACGATAAACCCAAAAATCAATATCAATTCAATTAAATATTATTTAATTGGTACACTTCATTAAATCCAAATAAAAAGATTTAATCTTTTCTCAACTGGGTTCAAGAACAGTGTGAGTCAAGACACCATTCACGACAAACCCAAATCACATTTGATATTAAATACCAGGTTCTGAATAGAAAATATCCCAGCTTATATTCAATATCAAATTCTACGACCAACAAATATCGTATTGGAAATAACGATATATATATCTATATCTTTCAAATTTCCATAACAACATCTGTATGATCACGAAATCCAACATCGAAATATTCCGAAGACAATTTCGATTCAATTCCATTCCAATGCAATCATTGGAAACTTTGGTTATTTTTAAAACCATTTCAAATTCAATTTATTTATTTAAAATAAATAGAATTATAATTCTATTTCAAAACTAGTTCATTTCGATAAAAATTTATTTTTATCTTTTCAAATATGGAGTTTTTCATCCCAATTCTTCACAAATCATTTCTTATGATTTTACACAAATTATTACTATTTTTAATAATTTTATCAAGGCCCGTACAGTCGATTTCCATCAATGGCCATCGAACTGCACTTACAGCGACCTTTTTCAAATTTGATTTGGACATAATTCCAAATCCAACCGTTAGATTTCTAATTTCTAATATTCGTTAGAAAGCTCTTTTCGATACGAACCCAACGGTTCCGGTTTTAGGAGAATTCGACGGTCGGATCTCCTGCAATATCCGTTCGAAGTCAATGGTCGAAATTCGCGAACTGCCGCGGCGCGGCGCGTTCTATTCAGGCCATTATATTATATATATAATATATATAATATATACTTCGTCGATTTCAATTCAAAACGTGCTTTATAAATCGTTTTCAATTCATTTTCAAAGCGGTTTCAACTTCATATTCGATTTCAAATCAAAATTGAATATTCCAATATAAATTCGTTTTTAATTTCATTTCAAATCGATTTCAATTCAATTTCAATTTGAATTCATTTATATTCAATTCAAATTCGAATTCATTTATATTCAATTTCAATTCGAATTCATTTGTATTCAATTTCAATTCGAATTTCAATTCTTTTCGAAATATCAGATTTTGAAATCACTTTCGATATTCATTATAGAATGAATAAAATCGATATAAATATCGTTCACGTCAAAATGGCGTCAATCTAATCAATACGGCTTCATATATTCCTATTTTCAAATATTCTATTTCAAATATTTATTTTTCAAATATTTCTATTTTAAAACTGGAATGAGGCCCAATCAATTACCATATAATGTTGATTATATGGATTTTCTACAACACATTTATATATCAACAACGATGAATAATCAACCATCACCCAAAGTGCATTCTACACTGTATAAGCATCAAATATAAATATTCAACGCTTATAACAGCCTGTCAATCAATCGATCGACATACAACTAAACAATTGGGATTAGTGTACGTCAAATATCATCCCAATACCCGTGTGGGGTTTCAAGCAATCAAACACAGATTTTTATTTGTGCAGTTGGGCGATGTGTAAAATTTATCGACCCCATCAATGTCCTTCAAATAGGTGTACATAAACAAACCGTCCGGTTTGTAAATGAATATTTATTTATTCACATTCACGTTAAAAATTATATTTTTAACGATCAAACTATTTTATTCAACCTATGAATATTCTATTGGGTTCATTTATTAAATAAAATGATATTTTTACTTTTCTAACTTATTTTAGAAAATTTCGGCAGCATAACAGCACGATACTAGAAACGGGACGAGGCCTAGCCTTATCCCCGGTCTAGTGAAGGCCCACGCCATTCACACATCAATCAAATCAATTTCATTTCACCAAACCATTCAATTCCAAACCAAATAATCTAACCAACTACACAACCAAACAATTAAACAAACAAGCCATCCATGGTCTGTGGATGACGGGTGTCGGGTGCTACTAAACACCGTCTGCATCCTAGTATATTTTCAACTAGAAATAAAATTAAAGAGTGAGAAATTCTCACCGATAGCTATCCAACTTCAAGACACTTCATTTGCAGAAACCTTCGTCGCTCTCGCCTTTTTGTCATCTTCGTTGCCCGTATTCTCTACATATGTAAAAATCGAATTTTCACTTCGCTATTCAATATATAAAAATCGAATTTTTACTACGATGTCATATAGATAAAAATTCCGTTTCAAAAATATAGATTTCGCCTTTATAAAAATAAAGATTTCTCCTTTTCAAAAATAAAGTTTTCGCCTTTCAAATATAAAGTTTATATTTTTTTCTCGAAGTAAAAAATCATATTTTTACTTCACTACTCATATCAAAATATCGTCTTTTCATATTTAAAAATATCGCCTTTTCATATTTTTATTTTTATCATCTATATAGTAAAGACTATATTTTTAATACTTTAAAAATATAAAAATCATATTTTTAACTTCTCGCTTATATAAAAATTATATTTTTTAACCTTCCTATAATATAAAAATCATATTTTTAATACTCTACCTATATAAAAATAATATTTTTATATCATCTACTATATAAAGACCATATCTTTAATTAGCTATAAGTATAAAAATCAGTTTTTTTCCTATGCTATAAATTCAAACTCTCCATTATGTAAATCAGTTTTTATATAATCTAAAAATCATAAAAGAAAAGAAAAGAAAAGAAAACTTACTGTATTTGTTGAGAAGGGGGGGTCTTTGCTGCGGCGCCGGAGGATGGTGGGGGAAGGCGCGGGGGTAGAGGAGGTAAGGGGAAGGCGGCGCAAGGGGGGGTGTGCGGCGATGGAGGAAAGGGGGGGCTCTCGCTGCTGCGGCGCGGCTCTTCCGGGGGGGGGGGGGGGGGGGCTCTTGATCCGACGAGGGGGGGCAGGGCTTCGGAGGTGGCGCCCTCCCTTGAGGCGGCGATGGCGATCTTCGGGGGGGCGGCGGCGAGTTTCCCCCCTGTCTTCCTCTTCCCTTTCTTTTTTTTGTTTTTTTAATTTTGCCTGATCGGATTGAAAATGAGAGAGGGGGGGGCCAGAGCCGGTTTAAGGGGAGAGTTATTTTTAATTTATTAATTATTTAATTTGCAAAAAGTTGACTTTTCCATGCGACCTCAAAAAGAGGCCCACCGCCTGTCGTCCATAGTGTATTACCCCCATTCCGAACACAATGGGATATGCATCGTAAGTTGATTCGACCGTTTCGATCAGTTTCCGTTGAATTTACATTTAAATCATTATATGGAATTTTAAACGTACATTTCAAATTGCCGGGGTCACATACGGACTCGAAAAATTCCAGAAAAATATTTTCCAGCTTCGTATTGACGATACGGTCCTAACAAAACTAGTTTCATCGAATTCTGAGACCGTTTGAAAAATGACCATTTTCCAGTCGATTAAAATCAACTGAAACCGGTCAAACGCGTTTTCCTTTGCCACGCTCACATATTGATTCGAAAAATTATGAAATTTGAAACCAGCAATAATTTGACATCACGGACCCAACAAAAGTGGTTTCGTCGAAATCCGAGGTCATTTGCAAAATGTCTATTTTTAAGGGCCTGAATTCCATAGAGACTATTCAGAATTTTCAACTAGACATATCTTTTGATTCCCGCTATGAAATTTCGATTGGTCGAATTCGTTGGAAAGATATTATCAATTAGATCCTAATGTTTTTGGTTTCACTAAAATCCGGATTGTTTTGCTCCCGGTACATTCAATTGAAGTTTGAATTCGGATTATCGAACTACCACGCCATTTTCAATTCCTATTTATATTTATATATAATTATTTATATTCTAACGACGACGTATATAATATATACGTTCTAATTATATTCAAAATAAATTTCTCGTCGATATTATTTAAAATAGTTCATTTTAAATAATCAAAATTCGCTAAAATTGCCAAAATAAAAATTTTAAACTGGCCCAGATTTTCGGATTGTTACAATCTCCCCCACTTAAAACTTTTCGTCCCCGAAAAGGAACAAAGTCGAAAGTGGTTTGATCAATCAACTCTACGCTCTATTTGGCTTCCATTCTCCAACTTTTCAGTTTTTGAGAATTTTCAAAAATTTCAAAAAATTTGGCTAACACCCGGAATTTTCGAAAAATTTCGCCATAACCTCCCCTGCACCGGGAGCCACGGGAAAATCCCGAAATTGCCATATAGGCCTTCTGATCTCAAAAAGAAAAAAGAAAAAGCCAAGCGGCTAGCCAATAGGCTCACAAAATCATCATCACCCAAACAAAACAGGAAATTATGTAGTAAACATGTACCTATTTGTCGGGCAAACAAATGTTATTCTCTGCTCTAGCCTCCTTGCTATGACCTGTTCAATATAAGTACAAGTATATGCAAGAAATGCGACCAAATTTCAATATAATTCAATATTTGATTCAATTAGGTATAATGGTTCAAAATTATCAAACAAATAAACAAACAACACAAACATCAATCAATTAGTGAATTAGAGTTTCAAATTCATAATTTTGATACATATACAAAAATCATGTTTTTGATGCCAAATCACAACAATAAGCCCTATCTAATTTCGGTTCTCACACCAGTCAATAGGAGATATATAGATATTACACGTTCGTCACTCGAATATAAATTCTAATGATGGAGCTCCATCATCAAAATCATCTCCGGGCGATTAGAGTGTAATTCTATATCTATCCAGTATATTAAAACTTCAAATACACGTTTGCAAGGCGTATATGCAAAATCTTTATAAACTGGACTGTCCTAATCAATATAAATAATCGAATACGAATAGTTGATTTAAATTTTCAAAACAAAAATTGTTTTCATCTTAAAAATATACTCTTCACACTCGTTCTAGGATACTACTGATCCTATCTCTAACGAGTCGTTCTAATTGGATATTACTAATCCAATATCTGATGAATTCTTTCGTACGGTTCTAATGTGCCTTGTTCTCTAAGCTTTGTAAACCAAAGCTCTGATACCAACTGTGACGAAAAGGAATTTCGCTCGGTCCGAACCAGTCGCTAAACCGACCCAGACCGTTCGAAATGCCCTATCGTTTGAGAACACGACAAAATCAGAACGCGTACAAAAGAACATTTCATTGTATATATCAACAATGCACCAGAATACAAGAATATACAGAGTATAAATGAATACTACACAGAAATATCAGAGATTTAAATTACATTTAAATACATATCAGCGGAAAATAATACAATACACAACTAGAAGAGATATACGGATACAAAGCTTTCCGGATATCATTCCAGCTGTAAACCAGGATCCTGTGAATATAAATCTACAAAACCAAAACTACTAGCTGCCCATGTCAAAATAGGGGCACCCAGAGTTTAGGTCAAAACAATAAACTCCAGGTCAGTCATGTGACTGGTGTGAGAACTAAGACAGTTATTAATCTTTATTTTAAAGTTAGGTAAATCAATGGACCACGCCGTATAACACAGAACGGGTTTCCTCCCAAGAATACCAGTGCATAAAACAAACAGCGCAATGCTAAATAAAGAAAAATGAAGCTGTTATAAGACCCAGGTCCTATCACACAATGCAATGCAAGCTGGGGGATAGGGTTTTCCCTTATAACAGCCAAAGAATGCTTGATACGTTTAAAACAAACCATTTGATACTATTATAAGTGCATAGTGTATAAAACAACTTCAAATCATAAGTATCAATCATAGGCGGCATGGGTACCATATATCATGTCGCCATACTAGGCTCTACAAATAAAACCGCAAATGTCGCGTATTTGGAAATTGGATTTCCGTCTATGAACCGAGGCAAAAGATAGTCCTCAACCGATTCGAGACTGTCTAGCCCGAGCCTCAGGACCCAGACTCAGGTGGGCCCTTGGATCGTCAGGGCTGGTCCATCGATGTGGATTAAAATGCCTGAACATGCGTTTCCCCGCCCTTTGGGGCGTAAATGAGCCAACGAATGGCTCCATCGGACCCGGATCGTCTGATCTAACCGAGGCGCCTCGCAACAGCAACAACCACACAGGTGAAAAGTATATAAATGTCAGGGCTGGTAGGTCACTGACACCACCCTAGCTAGAAAGAAACGCATGCCCTCCCTGATGTCCTTCTCCCGTTTTTGGTTCACAACCGGGGTGCGAGGCTCGCGAATTTACGTTACACAAAGCTATGCCACACAGGCGGTGCTTTGATCATCAACCACAAGACTTTGCTTTTCAACAGAAGCCTTGATCATTTGCATCTTAGCATGCCACATAGGCAATTCACTCCATGCGATTGATATCCATCAGTATATAACCCCTGAGCTCGTACGTCTCAGAGAAGGGCGTTAAGCAAGAGAATAAATTCTCCGCCGCCAAACAGATATATATATTTAATAGAGATCAATCACACAGACTAAAATCCAATGTCAGACACCCAGTCCATTTACAAGTCCGTTCTGGGTCTGAACGAAACCTGAGGCACCTAGTACCCCGCATGTCCATCGATCTCCAAGCACGCCTGGACGATCACTAACTGTTTCCATCTTCTTGGGTGTACAGCCCAATCAAGATCATCAGTAATCACCCAAACGACGTGAAGACTTCCGGTCTTCAACCACCGTCTTCATCTTCGACTTATCATCGTATCAGTTATTCAGAATGGGATAAACCCGGTCTTTCCGAATAACTCGCGTATATTTTAAATAAGTGTTACACAAACACAACATACGCCTCATTCCAATTCATCAGTCACTAACCGTAAATTAATCAAGAGAATTATTTCCCAAATATTAACCCCGAAGGCCGAGACCAACATCAGATAAATATCCAGAAAACCATTCTGCTTGGCTAACCGACAGTTAGTTTCTAAATTTCACATTCATAGGGAAAGGTTCCCATTAATTTTATCCAAGATAAATTCCTTGAATTTATTCTTTAATCATCTTTTGAATTTCGATTCAACTAGTCGGGGTTAACGAACCTTACCGAAGTAATCATTTGTTTTAATTTCCCAACCCCGACCTATTCATCCCATGAAGTAAAACTGGTTATACTTCATATCTGACAGCACGGTGTTATCGGTAAATTCAGTTACCATTTCACGTTTAAATCTAATTAAAGATTTAACTATCGCCTGGAGCAAAACTGGTGATACTCCATTCTCGATCATTTCAATCTAATTAAAGATTCATTAAAACTCCACTTAGTTTTAATCGTCAACTGGGTTAAAGAATCAGTTTCATTTAAAACACGGTTCACGATAAACCCAAAACCACATTCCATTAATTATCGGGTTAAAGAACGAGTGTTATTTAAAACACTGTCCACGATAAACCCAAAAATCAATATCAATTCAATTAAATATTATTTAATTGGTACACTTCATTAAATCCAAATAAAAAGATTTAATCTTTTCTCAACTGGGTTCAAGAACAGTGTTAGTCAAGACACCATTCACGACAAACCCAAATCACATTTGATATTAAATACCAGGCTCTGAATAGAAAATATCCCGGCTTATATTCAATATCAAATTCTACGACCAACAAATATCGTATTGGAAATAACGATATATATATCTATATCTTTCAAATTTCCATAACAACATCTGTATGATCACGAAATCCAACATCGAAATATTCCGAAGACAATTTCGATTCAATTCCATTCCAATGCAATCATTGGAAACTTTGGTTATTTTTAAAACCATTTCAAATTCAATTTATTTATTTAAAATAAATAGAATTATAATTCTATTTCAAAACTAGTTCATTTCGATAAAAATTTATTTTTATCTTTTCAAATATGGAGTTTTTCATCCCAATTCTTCACAAATCATTTCTTATGATTTTACACAAATTATTACTATTTTTAATAATTTTATCAAGGCCCGTACAGTCGATTTCCATCAATGGCCATCGAACTGCACTTACAGCGACCTTTTTCAAATTTGATTTGGACATAATTCCAAATCCAACCGTTAGATTTCTAATTTCTAATATTCGTTAGAAAGCTCTTTTCGATACGAACCCAACGGTTCCGGTTTTAGGAGAATTCGACGGTCGGATCTCCCGCAATATCCGTTCGAAGTCAATGGTCGAAATTCGCGAACTGCCGCGGCGCGGCGCGTTCTATTCAGGCCATTATATTATATATATATATATAATATATATATAATATATACTTCGTCGATTTCAATTCAAAACGTGCTTTATAAATCGTTTTCAATTCATTTTCAAAGCGGTTTCAACTTCATATTCTATTTCAAATCAAAATTGAATATTCCAATATAAATTCGTTTTTAATTTCATTTCAAATCGATTTCAATTCAATTTCAATTTGAATTCATTTATATTCAATTCAAATTCGAATTCATTTATATTAAATTTCAATTCGAATTCATTTGTATTCAATTTCAATTCGAATTTCAATTCTTTTCAAAATATCAGATTTTGAAATCACTTTCGATATTCATTATAGAATGAATAAAATCGATAGAAATATCGTTCACGTCAAAATGGCGTCAATCTAATCAATACGGCTTCATATATTCCTATTTTCAAATATTCTATTTCAAATATTTCTTTTTCAAATATTTCTATTTTAAAACTGGAATGAGGCCCAATCAATTACCATATAATGTTGATTATATGGATTTTCTACAACACATGTATATATCAACAACGATGAATAATCAACCATCACCCAAAGTGCATTCTACACTGTATAAGCATCAAATATAAATATTCAACGCTTATAACAGCCTGTCAATCAATCGATCGACATACAACTAAACAATCGGGATTAGTGTACATCAAATATCATCCCAATACCCGTGTGGGGTTTCAAGCAATCAAACACAGATTTTTATTTGTGCAGTTAGGCGATGTGTAAAATTTATCGACCCCATCAATGTCCTTAAAATAGGTGTACATAAACAAACCGTCTGGTTTGTAAGTGAATATTTATTTATTCACATTCACGTTAAAAATTATATTTTTAACGATCAAACTATTCGGTTCATTTATTAAATAAAATGATATTTTTATTTTTCTAACTTATTTTAGAAAATTTCGGCGGCATAACGGCACGATACTAGAAACGGGACGAGGCCTAGCCTTATCCCCGGTCTAGTGAAGGCCCACGCCATTCACACATCAATCAAATCAATTTCATTTCACCAAACCATTCAATTCCAAACCAAATAATCTGACCAACTACACAACCAAACAATTAAACAAACAAGCCATCCATGGTCTGTGGATGACGGGTATCGGGTGCTACTAAACACCGTCTGCATCCTAGTATATTTTCAACTAGAAATAAAATTAAAGAGTAAGAAATTCTCACCGATAGCTATCCAACTTCACGACACTACGTTTGCAGAAACCTTCATCGCTCTCTCCTTTTTGTCATCTTCGTTGCCCGTATTCTCTACATATGTAAAAATCGAATTTTCACTTCGCTATTCAATATATAAAAATCGAATTTTTACTACGATGTCATATAGATAAAAATTCCATTTCAAAAATATAGATTTCGCCTTTATAAAAATAAAGATTTCTCCTTTTCAAAAATAAAGTTTTCGCCTTTCAAATATAAAGTTTATATTTTTTTCTCGAAGTAAAAAATCATATTTTTCCTTCACTACTCATATCAAAATATCGTCTTTTCATATTTAAAAATATCGCCTTTTCATATTTTTATTTTTATCATCTATATAGTAAAGACTATATTTTTAATACTTTAAAAATATAAAAATCATATTTTTAACTTTTCGCTTATATAAAAATTATATTTTTTAACCTTCCTATAATATAAAAATCATATTTTTAATACTCTACCTATATAAAAATAATATTTTTATATCATCTACTATATAAAGATCATATCTTTAATTAGCTATAAGTATAAAAATCATTTTTTTCCTATGCTATAAATTCAAACTCTCCATTATGTAAATCAGTTTTTATATAATCTAAAAATCATAAAAGAAAAGAAAACTTACTGTATTTGTTGAGAAGGGGGGGTCTTTGCTGCGGCGCCGGAGGATGGTGGGGGAAGGCGCGGGGGTAGAGGAGGTAAGGGGAAGGCGGCGCAGGGGGGGTGTGCGGCGGTGGAGGAAAGGGGGGGCTCTCGCTGCTGCGGCGCGGCTCTTCGGGGGGGGGGGGGCTCTTGATCCGACGAGGGGGGGCAGGGCTTCGGAGGTGGCGCCCTCCCTTGAGGCGGCGACGGCGATCTTCGGGGGGGCGGCGGCGAGTTTCCCCCCCGTCTTCCTCTTCCCTTTCTTTTTTTTATTTTTTTTATTTTGCCTGATCGGATTGAAAATGAGAGAGGGGGGGCCAGAGCGGGTTTAAGGGGAGAGTTATTTTTAATTTATTAATTATTTAATTTGCAAAAAGTTGACTTTTCCATGCGACCTCAAAACGAGGCCCACCGCCTGTCGTCCATAGCGTATTACCCCCATTCCGAACACAATGGGATATGTATCGTAAGCTGATTCGACCGTTTCAATCAGTTTCCGTTGAATTTACATTTAAATCATTATATTGAATTTTAAACGTACATTTCAAATTACCGGGGTCACATACGGACTCGAAAAATTCCAAAAAAATATTTTCTAGCTTCGTATTGACGATAAGGTCCTAACAAAACTAGTTTCGTCGAATTCTGAGACCGTTTGAAAAATGACCATTTTCCAGTCGATTAAAATCAACTAAAACCGGTCAAACGCGTTTTCCTTCGCCACGCTCACATATTGATTCGAAAAATTATAAAATTTGAAACCTATCAATAATTTGACATCACGGACCCAACAAAAGTGGTTTCGTCGAAATCCGAGGTCATTTGCAAAATGTCTATTTTTAAGGGCCTGAATTCCATAGCGACTATTCGGAATTTTCAACTAGACATATCTTTTGATTCCCGCTATGAAATTTCGATTGGTCGGATTCGTTGGAAAGATATTATCAATTAGATCCTAATGTTTTTGGTTTCACTAAAATCCAGATTGTTTTGCTCCCGGTACATTCAATTGAAGTTTGAAGTCGAATTATCGAACTACCGCGCCATTTTCAATTCCTATTTATATTTATATATAATTATTTATATTCTAACGACGACGTATATAATATATACGTTCTAATTATATTCAAAATAAATTTCTCGTCGATATTATTTAAAATAGTTCATTTTAAATAATCAAAATTCGCTAAAATTGCCAAAATAAAATTTTTAAACTGGCCCAGATTTTCGGGTTGTTACATTAGGCTTTTACTCGATGCTTCTTAGTCGGTTCTTTTTAGAATGCTTTTATTATCTGGACCTCTTATCCTTTCTTCTTTATTATTTTGTCTGGACACCTCATACGACGCTTTTATTATCTTGGACAGCTCATTCTTTCTTTTTAGAGTACATTTATTACCTTGTCTGGACAGCTCATTCTTCAAAGAAATTTGAGTCTCTTCCAGAATTATGTTCTAGCTTGTCACTTTCTCTTACCCTTGAGGGTCCCCCCATTATGTTCTGATCTTTGGGGTCTTCATACTGTAACGTCTCCCACTTTATGGCATGGACTTGTAGTTTCCTTTTAAGCTCTTCTGATAAATTCTTAAGAGAATATTTATATGAACTTTTATGTGTGTCCCATTTTAGAATTCTTTCTATAAACTGAATTATATCTTTTTTGGCTCCGGTCTTTGGAACTTTGCTAACTGCTAAAATTAACTCATTAGGTTCAGATTCATAACTCCATATGTTGGTTGATAGAGCTTCTATAGTTCTTAATATTAGACTTGCCAATTGCTTTGCCCTTGTTGCTGATATTACGTCGTCTTCAACCAAGAACATATTTTGAAAGAACTTTGGAGTCAGTCTTTTTGATCCCATCTTCATTTCTATCATGGAGAGACATTCTTTGCCTTCTTCAGGAATAACTTGGTTACATGCTAAGTAGATATTGTTGTGGTTAATGGCTTTTTAGAAAGTATAAACTGCGTTTCTTACTTTGGGCGGTCCCTTCAGGTTATGAAGAGTACTATCTGTATAAATACAATAAATCAATGCTGCTTTATATAGGTCTTTCACCACTAGTGGATCAGCCTCACGGTGAATATATACTTTGTTTAAATCATATTCGTATCCTGAATATATCCCTTTATAAGGGTTTATCTCCAGTAGTATTGGTTGTACCAATTTACTAAACCATATGATAAATTCTTTGTTTTGTTGTTTTACCTCAGAGGGCCTGTTGACTGATGTCTTAGTGATATGCATGCTTTCAGTTACTTCTTCTTTCTTAAGTATATCCTTTTGTACTTCTTTAAACATGAGCTCTGTGTAGGAGATCATGTGATGGAAGAAGAACCTTAATTCTTCCTTATTTTCATTATCTGCTTTGACTAAGTATTGCTCAAAGGCCTCTTGTGCTTTTAGTACTTCTGTATATATTTCATCGAAGATTCTAAGATAATCAATTGTGTCTTCATTCCTGCTTGTCACCATGTAATTCTCTGCTTAAAGTATCTGCAAGAAAGTTAGTCTTTCCAGAAATATGTTCAATTTCAAAATTAAATTTAGAAAACCATGATTGCCGTCTTATTAGTCTTTTATTGGGTCATATGTCAGGTATTTTGTTTTTTATTCTGGATTTTGCAGTAATGGAGTCTGTGCGTATCTTAAAAGGTTTGTTTAAATATAAATAAAAGGCTTTAATACTATTTTTAATGGCTAAAAGTTATTTGTCATTGGAGTGGTAGTTTAATTCACTTTGTTTAAATGTTCCAGATTTATATCTACATAATTTTTCTTGGTTATTTCTAATTGCTACTAGGCCTGCTCCCCAATATGAGTCTGAAGCATCTGTATATATAATTAATTCATCGGTTTCTAATGGTAATGATAATTGGGCATATATTCACAAATCTTTTTAAAATGCTGAATATATTTTGTATCGTCTTTTGTCCATTGCCATTTACAATTCTTTTTAAGTTTTTGCTGCAAAGGGGCCCTTAATTTTGCTAATTTGTTAATAAATATATCACCATAATTAAGACATCCTAAAAATCTTTGTAATTGTTTTATATCTTCTAATTGATCATGGAATTCTTTAATTTTTGTAAGTATATGTGGCTGTAATTCTATGTCTCCATTATTTATAGTTATGCCTAAGAAATCTATCTTTTGTACACCAATAATTGCTTTTTTAGCAGAAAGAGTTATTCCTCTTTTTATACATGTGTCTATTACTAAATTACAGTGTTTAATATGGTCTTCTATATTATCAGAAAATATTAAAATATCATCAACATATACAATACAATAATCATCATGTTGTTTTAACACTTCATTCATTCTTCTTTGGAATATTTGTGGTGCATTTTTTAATCCAAAGGGCATAACTAGCCATTCATATTGTCCTTGTGGGCAACTGAACGCAGTATATGGTATAGATTTTTCTGTTAATTTTATTTGCCAAAATCCACTTTTACAATCCATTTTTGTAAACCATTTTTTATTTTGTATTTTGTTTAATAATACTTCTTTATTTGGTAAATAATATCCATCAAAGATTGTAGCATCATTTAAACTTTATAATTAAAAACTATTCTAGCTTTACCTCTAACAATTTCACTATGTTTTCTAACTATAAATGCAGGAGAACTATGTGGATTATTAGATGGTCTAATTACTTTTAATCTAAAAGATCTTTAATTTGGACTTTAAATTCTTCTAAATCTTCTAAAGAATATTTCATAGGTCTTACTCTTATTATTTTATTAGGATCCTTTAATTTTATTTCTGCTAATGTTTTATCTTTATCCCAAATTGCTAATGGATTTTCAATATATGTTTCTTTGAATCTTTCCTTAATATTTTCAAGGGAATCAATGCTTTCATGTTTTAATAATGGTATTTTTTTCAGTTTTTGGGATATCACCACGCTGTGCTGGTATAGGTTGATAATTTGGATCAACAGCATATGCTTGTTTTAGCCTAGGTGCTAAAATGTGTGTTCCACATGGTGTAGTAAATATAATATGTTCTGTTAACTGGGTCATAGACTGATATGCTAGGAAGAAATGATTCCCTAGCAATATGTCTGGACCTTGAACATTGCCGACCCATAACTTTGGTATTTTAATTTTGATATTTCCTATTGTGAAGGGGACATTAATAGCATAATCTTTATAGCAAATTTCTTTTTCTTGTATATCTAAAGCAATTATAGAAGATCCATCTTGAGTCCACCATTTTTGCGGTAAAATATATTTTTTACATAAAGATATTCCTGATCCTGTATCTACATATGCATTTAGTTTTATTGGTTGGTAATAAGGTATTTCTATAGTTCCTTCAATGTATGTAGAATATGGTGAGGTAACCACTGCCTTTTTTATATGTTGTTTATCAGTTCTTGGATATTCATATTGATCAAGCTGTATAAATGAATCTTTTAAGGTAAAAGTGTATTTTGTAATAAAATTCATTCCTAGTAATATTTCATTCTTTGCTAGCTTATCATCTACTAAAATTTCCATTTGTATTTGCAGGACTTTCCCTCTTCTGTCTATGAGAGATAATCTTGCTTCTACACTTTTTTCTAATACATGTATTTTTCCAAAATAATCTACATATTTATTAGGATTTTTTATATTGTTGTATGGGTATGCTTGTACTAGAAAGATATTAATATGAGAGGATGATGCTCCTGTATCTAAGAGTACATTTACTTCTTTGTTATCTAAAAATCCTTATATTTACAGCTGTTTATTTGATTCTATTAGATTTAATTTATCTAGAGATTTTAATTCTAAATCTTTTTCCTGGGAAGCTATATTCGTTGTTCTTAACTGATTAGAAGTAGATTCTTTATTATCATAACATATTCTGAAAGAATTTCTACTATGTGTTCTTACAGTTGGTTGGGTTTTATATCTGTTTTTCCTTTGTAGAATTAATTCTTATGGAAAATCCAATTCTTCAGGTTTCAGTTCTCTGGGTGGTATAACCTGACACATATCAGAGAATGGTTTAGTAATATTGATATTTTCTTCTTTGAATTTCTTTGTAGTGATATGATGTCTTGTTGAGTAAGCATATACCATACAGGCTGTAATACTACACACTTTACTACCTGGAGGCATTTTTAGTCTTTCAATTTTATGATACATTGTAAGTCCTAGTTCTATATTTTGGTCAGATAAAGAGATTGTAAAATCAGGAAATATTCTCATTTTTATTGTTTGATATGCAAAGTTTCCTCTAATTACTCCTAACAATGCATCTTTTGCATCATGAAGTATCCTATCATCTGATATCCAGAATGTACTGGGAACGTTCTTCCCTCTTCTACATGCGCAATTTATAATGAGTTCTATTCCTCCTAGGTGTAACCATTTTACTTGTTTATTGAATTCTTTTGAAAAGTTTTTCCTATCTTCTTTTATTGCCTTTTGTGTAAGTAATTTTAAAGGAATTTCTCCCTCCATAGTAAGGACATCTATGGGTTGTTCAAAGGTTCTTATAACATATTTTTCTTTAGAAATGTATCTTATTAATGGAATTTCATAACATTCTTCTCTTGAAAGTGTATGCTTTATTTTTTCTATTTGATTATATTTTTCTTCTGACATTTGTATGATTTGTCCATATCCAGTTTCATCGTCTTTGGTTTCAGAGATCTCTGAAGATTCCGATATTGAAATTAGATTTGTTTCCATAAAAGTTTGTTGTTCTATATTGGTTTCTTCATTTATTAAATCTTGAAATTCTTTTTCAATATCCTCTGAGTTATCAGACATAATACTTCCACTATCTGTAGATGATATTTCAGAAATAACTTCTTTTGGTTCTCTTTCTTTTACTACTGTTATCTTTCTTAATGCATCCATATATGTTTGGGCACTATATTTTTCTCTGTCAAAAATGTGTATTTTTCCATTATTTTTCTTACTTGCAATTACATTTTGTCTAGTTTTTATAACACTGTATGTTTTATGAACAAAGATATGTTCGCATGGAATAACTTTTTTATGTTTAGGTTCTTGTTTTATATTTTTCTTATCTAGTGGTTCCTTAAATTCTAGAATATCATACAATACCGGTTTCTTGACTAGTTTTTCAAATTTTTCATTGTATTGTTGTACAAAATTTTGAGAACTTGTTATTAACATTTTAACATACACCACGCTTAGTATGTGTGGTTTACTATTATACTCTTCTTCTGTATCTGTATCTGTGTCCGATTCAGAATCTGAGACTAGTTCATATACTTCTTCATTAGAATCATATTCCATTTCTGATTGTATAGGCATTACATGTTCAGAAAATAAGCGGAATGCTTTTACTGCAGTTTTCTTATATTTTCCTTTTTCTGGGCACTCATTAGCATAATGCCCTTCTTTATTACATGCCCAACATCTGCATGTCTTTTTAGTTGTATCTTTTTTATTTTTGAAATCTTTTCTTTTAAAGTATCTTTTCTTTCTAAAATTAGGTGGTTTATGTTTTTTCAATTTGGCTGGCCTAAAATATTTTTTAAATTTCTTTTCATATTTTTTACCAATTGGATTTCATCCCCATTGGGCTGGTACATCAAAGGTTCCACAAGACAAGCCTTTTTCTTTAGAATATTGTCTAGCACTTCCTATTAGAGATTGTTGCATGCAATAATAATCTATTTTGTCTTCAGTAAACTTCATTTGTATTCCTAAACTTGGAAACACATCTGGATTATTTTAAGATAATTTTCATAGTCATTTGATAATATGTTTGCCCAAGGTAAAGGTAGTTTTAAGAAATATAAAGATAATACATTTTCCATTGTACCTTCATCTGGTGCAGATGCATAATAATATTTAGCAAATTCACAATTATATCCATCTATGTATTTAAAACACATATTGCAAGGTTAGCAAGTTTTATTCTTTCCTTTTTTTTCTTCATCTTCTAACTTTTTATCATCAAATGGTAATCCCCCAAATTCTGTTTTTAGTAGTTTTCTAAATGATTCAATTAAAACTAAAGGGTCCAATAAATTAACAGAGTCTCTTGCTCCTGTGTTAATTAATTGCTTAGCTTCTTTGGTTAGATTTTTATACCAATTTCTTACATTACCTACAAATGTGTTTTCTATAATACCTAACATGTCTATAGATGATTGTATATTTTTTGTAATTCTTAAGGTTTGTAAATCTCCAGCCCATGCATCAACTAATTGAATAACATTTTTTGCGCAATCTAGATCTAAGACTGCTGTTGAATGTTCTTGTAATTTTTTTATTTTTGGTTTATATATTTCAGAATATGTTTTATATGGTTTTTCTTTTTTAGAAATACATATTCATTATATATTTCTTCTCCTTCCTATTGTTTTATGGATTCTAGATTATCTGTGCGATTATCTATGCGCGGAGGATTCTGTACAGTTACTATACTTCCACTAGTGGCTTCCATTTTTAAACGTTTAATGGATTCTTTATTATGTTGTAACGTTGATAGTCTAGACATGGCTATGGCAATGTCTCCTAGTTGGGACCCATCAGCTGTATCCCAAAGCACTTCTAGTTCTTTCATTGTTTTGTCATCATACTTAGTATGAGACTCAACAACATTATTCATTTTGTTATTTTCTATTGAGGATTTAAGGTTAATAGTAAATCCACTTGTGGAACTCAAAATTTCAATGTACAGGATCTTGAAATAATTTTTATATACTGATAATTATAGTCAAACTCAAAATTTCAATGTACAGGATCTTGAAATAATTTTTATATACTGATATTAGACTTGCCAATTGCTTTGCCCTTGTTGCTAATATTACGTCGTCTTCAACCAAAAACATATTTTGAAAGAACTTTGAAATAATTTTTATATACTGATAATTATAGTCAAACTCAAAATTTCAATGTACAGGATCTTGAAATAATTTTTATATACTGATAATTATAGTCAAACTCAAAATTTCAATGTACAGGATCTTGAAATAATTTTTATATACTAATATTTTTCAGGAAATTTTGGCTTTTTTTTACGAGTAGAGTGTGTTTTTAATTTATGCAAAAAGTTTTAAAACCAAGTTTAACTACTGTAAAAGTTCCTTAATTAAGATAAATAAAAAACTGGGAATCTCTAATTGTTACCTGTTTGTGCCCAGCACGCTTCCAATCCTTACGATTCTCCTGTTCTTCTACGGCTTCACGGCTCACTCTGCCAAATGCTAATGAACATTGGATACTAATCAGGACTCCAGGAAATGACTGAAGGATTCCAAGCAGTAAACAAACTTAGAAGCTTTTGTTTATGATTCTCAGAACTCATAAATTTTAAATAGATAGTTTTACTCAGTACAAACTTTTTATTGATAATTGAGGAAAATACAAACTTAGTACAGTACACTCAAGCTCACACACTAATTTACAAACAACGAAAATATTTGCTCTGGTTAACTTCGAATGCCCCTCTCTGCATGTCTTCAAGTACTTTTATAGTTGGTTTCTACCGCCTTAGGCTTTTACTCGATGCTTCTTAGTCGGTTCTTTTTAGAATGCTTTTATTATCTGGACCTCTTATCCTTTCTTCTTTATTATTTTGTCTGGACACCTCATGCAATGCTTTTATTATCTTGGACAGCTCATCCTTTCTTTTTATAGTACATTTATTACCTTGTATGGACAGCTCATTCTTCAAAGAAATTTGAGTCTCTTCCAGAATTATGTTCTAGCTTGTCACTTTCTCTTACCCTTGAGGGGCCCTCCATTATGTTCTGATCTTTGGGGTCTTCATACTGTAATGTCTCCCACTTTATGCCATGGACTTGTAGTTTCCTTTTAAGCTCTTCTGATAAATTCTTAAGAAAATATTTATATGCACTTTTATGTGTGCCCCATTTTAGAATTATTTCTATGAACTGAATTATATCTTTTTTGGCTCCTGTCTTTGGAACTTTGCTAACTGCTAAAATTAACTCATTAGGTTAATATTCATAAGTCCATATGTTGGTTGATAGAGCTTCTATAGTTCTTAATATTAGACTTGCCAATTGCTTTGCCCTTGTTGCTGATATTACGTCGTCTTCAACCAAGAACATATTTTGAAAGAACTTTGGAGTCAGTCTTTTTGATCCCATCTTCATTTCTATCATGGAAAGACATTCTTTGCCTTCTTCAGGAATAACTTTCTTACATGCTAAGTAGATAATGTTGTGCTTAATGGCTTTTGAGAAAGTATAAACTGCGTTTCTTACTTTGGGAAGTCCCTTCAGGTTATGAAGAGTACTGTCTATATAAATACAATAAATCAATCCAGCTTTATATAGGTCTTTCCCCACTAGTGGATCAGCCTCAGGGTGAATATATACTTTGTTTAAATCATATCCGTATCCTGAATATATCCCTTTATAAGGGTTTATCTCCAGTAATATTGGTTCTACCAATTTACTAAACCATATGATAAATTCTTTGTTTTGTTGTTTTACCTCAGAGGGCTTGTTGACTGATGTCTCGGTGATATGCATGCTTTGAGTTACTTCTTCTTTCTTAAGTATATCCTTTTGTACTTCTTTAAACATAAGCTATGAGTAGGAGATCATGTGATGGAAGAAGAACCTTAATTCTTCCTTCTTTTCATTATCTGCTTTGACTAAGTATTGCTCAAAGGCCTCTTGTGCTTTTAGTACTTCTGTATATATTTCAACGAAGATTCTAAGATAATCAATTGTATCTTCATTCCTGCTTGTCATCATGTAATTCTCTGCTTAAAGTATCTGCAAGAAAGTTAATCTTTCCAGAAATATGTTCAATTTCAAAATTAAATTCAAAAAACCACGATTGCCATCTTATTAGTCTTTTTTTGGGTCCTATGTCAGGTATTTTGTTTTTTATTCTGGATTTTGCAGTAATGGAGTTTGTGTGTATCTTAAAAGGTTTGTTTAAATATAAATAAAAGGCTTTAATACTATTTTTAATGGCTAAAAGTTCTTTGTCATTGGAGTGGTAGTTTAATTCACTTTGTTTAAATGTTCCAGATTTATATCTACATAATTTTTCTTGGTTATTTCTAATAGCTACGGGCTGCTCCCCAATATGAGTCTGAAGCATCTGTATATATAATTAATTCATCTGTTTCTAATGATAATGATAACTTAGGCATATATTCACAAATCTTTTTAATATGCTGAATATATTTTGTATCATCTTCTGTCCACTACCATTTACAATTCTTTTTAAGTTTTTGCTGCAAAGGGGCCCTTAATTTTGCTAATTTGTTAATAAATATATCAGCATAATTAAGACATCCTAAAAATCTTTGTAATTGTTTTATATCTTCTAATTGATCAGGGAATTCTTTAATTTTTGTAAGTATATGTGGCTGTAATTCTATGTCTCCATTATCTATAGTTATGCCTAAGAAATCTATCTTTTGTACACCAATAATTGCTTTTTTAGCAGAAAGAGTTATTCCTCTTTTTATACATGTATCTATTACTAAATTACAGTGTTTAATATGGTCTTCTATATTATCAGAAAATATTAAAATATCATCAACATATACAATACAATAATCATCATGTTGTTTTAACACTTCATCCATTCTTCTTTGGAATATTTGTGATGCATTTTTTAATCCAAAGGGCATAACTAGCCATTCATATTGTCCTTGTGGGCAACTGAACGAGTATATGGTATACATTTTTCTGTTAATTTTATTTGCCAAAATCCACTTTTACAATCCATTTTTGTAAAACATTTTTTATTTTGTATTTTGTTTGGTAATACTTCTTTATTTGGTAAATAATATCCATCAAAGATTGTAGCATCATTTAAAGCTTTATAATTAAAAACTATTCTAGCTTTACCTCTAACAATTTCACTGTGTTTTCTAACTATAAATGCAGGAGAACTATGTGGACTATTAGATGGTCTAATTACTTTTAATTCTAAAAGTTCTTTAATTTGGACCTTAAATTCTTCTAAATCTTCTAAAGAATATTTCATAGGTCTTACTCTTATTATTTTATTAGGATCCTTTAATTTTATTTCTGCTAATGTTTTATCTTTATCCCAAGCTGCTAATGGATTTTCATTATATGTTTCTTTGAATCTTTCCTTAATATTTTCAAGGGAATCAATGCTTTCATGTTTTAATAATGGTATTTTTTTCAATTTTTGGGATATCACCACGCTGTGCTGGTATAGGTAGATAATTTGGATCAACAGGATATGCTTGTTTTATCCTAGGTGCTAAAATGGGTGTTCCACATGGTGTAGTAAATATAATATGTTCTGTTAACTGGGTCATAGGCTGATATGCTAGGCAGAAATCATTCCATAGCAATATGTATGGACCTTGAACATTGCTAGCCCATAACTTTGGTATTTTAATTTTGATATTTCCTATTGTGAAGGGGACATTAACAGCATAGTCTTTATAGCAAATTTCTTTTTTTTTGTATATTCTAAAGCAATTATAGAAGATCCATCTTGAATCCTCCATTTTGGCAGTAAAATATATTTTTTACATAAAGATATTCCTGATCCTGTATCTATATATGCATTTAGTTTTATTGGTTGGTAATAAGGTATTTCTATAGTTCCTTCAACGTATGTAGAATATGGTGAGGTGACTACTGCCTTTTTTATATGTTGTTTATGAGTTCTTGGAAATTCATATTGATCTAGCTGTATAAATGAATCTTTTAAGGTAAAAGTGTATTTTGTAATAAAATTCATTCCTAGTAATATTTCATTTTTTGCTAGCTTATCATCTATTAACATTTCCATTTGTATTTGCAGGACTTTCCCTCTTCTGTCTATGAGAGATAATCTTGCTTCTACACTTTTTTCTAATACATGTATTTTTCCAAAATAATCTACATATTTATAAGGATTTTTTATAGTGTTGTATGGGTATGTTTGTACTAGAAAGGAATTAATATGAGAGGATGATGCTCCTGTATCTAAGAGTACATTTACTTCTTTGTTATCTAAAAATCTTTGTATGTACAGCTGTTTATTTGATTCTATTAGATTTAATTTATCTAGAGATTTTAATTCTAAATCTTTTTCCTGGGAAGCTATATTCATTGTTCTTAACTGATTAGAAGTAGATTCTTAATTATCATAACATATTCTGAAAGAATTTCTACTATGTGTTCTTACAGTTGGTTGGGTTTTATATCTGTTTTTCCTTTGTAGAATTAATTCTTGTGGAAAATCCAATTCTTCAGGTTTCAGTTCTCTGGGTGGTATAACCTCACATATATTAGAGAATGGTTTAGTAATATTGATATTTTCTTCTTTGTATTTCTTTGTAGTGATATGATGTCTTGTTAAGTAAGCATATACCATACAGGCTGTAATACTACATACTTTACTACCTGGAGGCATTTTAAGTCTTTCAATTTTATGATACATTGTAAGTCCTAGTTCTATATTTTGATCAGAGAAAGAGATTGCAAAATCAGGAAATATTCTCATTTTTATTGTTTGATATGCAAAGTTTCCTCTAATTACTCCTAACAAGGCATCTTTTGCATCATGAAGTATCCTATCATCTGATATCCAGAATGTATAGGGAACGTTCATCCCTCTTCTACATGCGCATTTTATAATGAGTTCTATTCCTCCTAGGTGTAACCATTTTACTTGTTTATTGAATTCTTTTGAAAAGTTTTTCCTATCTTCTTTTATTGCCTTTTGTGTAAGTAATTTTAAATGAAGTTCTCCCTCCATAGTAAGGACATCTATGGGTTGTTCAAAGGTTCTTATAACATATTTTTCTTTAGACATGTATCTTATTAATGGCATTTCGTAACATTCTTCTCTTGAAATTGTATGCTTTATTTTTACCATTTGATTATATTTTTCTTCTAACATTTGTATGATTTGTTCATATCCAGTTTCATCGTCTTTGGTTTCAGAGATCTCTGAAGATTCCGATATTGAAATTAGATTTGTTTCCATAAAACGTTGTTGTTCTATATTGGTTTCTTCATTTATTAAATCTTGAAATTCTTTTTCAATATCCTCTGAGTTATCAGACATAATACTTCCACTATCTGTAGATGATATTTCAGAAATAACTTCTTTTGGTTCTCTTTCTTTTATACTGTTATCTTTCTTAATGCATCCATATATGTTTGGACACTATATTTTTCTCTGTCAAAAATGTGTATTTTTCCATTATTTTTCTTACTTACAATTACATTTTGTCTAGTTTTTATGACACTGTATGTTTTATGATCAAAGATATGTTTGCATGGAATAACTTTTTTATGTTTAGGTTTTTGTTTTATATTTTTCTTATCTAGCGGTTCCTTAAACTCTAGAATAACATACGGTACCGGTTTCTTTACTAGTTTTTCAAATTTTTCATTGTATTGTTGTACAAAATTTTGAGAACTTGTTCTTAACATTTTAACATTCACCACGCTTAGTCTGTGTGGTTTACTATTATACTCTTCTTCTGTATCTGTATCAGTGTCTGATTCAGAATCCGAGACTAGTTCATAAGTCCATATGTTGGTTGATAGAGCTTCTATAGTTCTTAATATTAGACTTGCCAATTGCTTTGCCATTGTTGCTGATATTACGTCGTCTTCAACCAAGAACATATTTTGAAAGCGGCGGAGCCGTGGACGCGCGGGTTCCTCCCCCCGTCGTTGTTTTCTCTTTTTTTAATTTAATCGTGTTCTGAACAATTTTGAAAAGGAGGAGGGTTGACCTGAGAAAGGGTAAAGGGGCTTGGCCCATTTGTCTATTTAATTATTTTATTATTTTAAATCCTCTAAAAGTAACTTTTTATTTTGAACTCGAAATCAAACCCACCGACTGTCATCCCTAGCTAATTACCCTCATTACGAACACAATGGGATTTGTCTCGCAAGCTGATTTGACTGTTACACTCAGTTTTCGTTCAAATTAAAATATAAATCAATATATTCAGTTTTAAACGTACATTTCAATCTACCGGGGCCACATAATAACTCTATAAATTCCCGAAAAATAATTTTTAGCTTCGTATTGAAGATACGGTCCTAACAAAACTAGTTTCGTCAAATTCTGAGACTATTTGAAAAATGGTCATTTTCCAGTCGATTAAAATCAACTTAAACTGGTCAAACACGTTTTCTTTTGCCATGCTCACATATTGATTCAAAAATTACGAATTTTGTAATCAACCAATAATTTGACGTCACGGATCCAACAAAAGTGGTTTCGTCGAAAACCGAGGTCGTTTGCAAAATTCCCATTTTTAACGGCCAGAATTCCATAACGACTATTCTGAATTTTCTACTGGACATATCTTTTGATTCCCGCTATGAAATTTCAATTTTTCGGATTTGTTGGAAAGATATTCTCAATTAGATTTAATATTTTTGGTTTATCCAAAATTTGGTTTATTTTGAATCTTGTACATTCGTTTGAAATTCGAAATCGAAAATTCAAATTAAAGCGCCATTTTCAATTCCTTTTATATTTAAAATAAAATATTTCTATTCTAACGACGATTCAAATAAATATATACGTTCTAATTCTATTAAAATAAATTTCTCGTCGATATTATTTAAAATAATTCATTTTAAATATTCAAAATTCACTAAAATTGCCAAAATAAAAAATTTAAATTGGCTCAGAATTTTCGGGTTTTTACATTTTACAATCATGTGAGCATTAAAATAAATAAATAATGCTCATCACGGACTGTCAATCTATCGATTGACATACAAATAAATACTGGGACTAGTGTATGTCAAATTTCATCCTAATACCCGTGTGGGGTTTTCAAACAACAAAGTTTATTCAAATAAATCATTGGTTAATAAATTTAACCAATTATAATTCAATTTGAATTATTTCTAATACCGCTAAAATAATAATGTTAATGTTTTAATCTAACAGATTTTCTAATATCGCTAACACAATAATGTTAATATTGAACAAATGTACCTCTTTCTAATTCTCTAACATGTAAATTTTTTATGATCCCTCCATGTAATAAAAATGTAATTTTTATTGTTGAAAATATTTTTTTCAATAACACATAACCCTTTACAAGTAAATGATATTTTTATCCTAACATAACATTCTCTAACAATAACATTTTCTAACAAAAATGATATTTTTATTCTAACATAACATTTTTATATTAACATGATATTTCTAAATAAATGACATTTTTTATGTAACATGACATTCCTAATTCAAATAACATTTTCATAATAACAGACATTTTTAAATAAATGACATTTCATAATAACATGACATTTCTGAATAAACGACATTTTTTATTTTAACATGACATTTCTAAATAAATAACTTTTTTTATTTTAACATGACATTTCTAAGTAAATAACTTTTTTTATTTTAACATGACATTTATGAATAAATGACATTTTTATGTAACATATCATTTTCTAAATAAATGACATTTTTATGTAACATGAATATATTCTAAATAAATGACCTTTTTATTTTAATATAACATTTCTAACAAAAATGACATTTTTATTCTAATATAACATTTCTAACAAAAATGACATTTTTATTCTAATATAACTTTTCTAACAAAAATTACATTTTTATATTAACATCACATTTCTAATTAAAAATGACATTTTTTATATTAACATCACATTTCTAATAAAATGACAATTTTATTTTAATATAACATTATCTAACAAAATGACAATTTTATTTTAATAAAACTTTATCTAACAAAATGAAAATTTTAATATGATAAAAACATTTTCTAACAAAAATGATATTTTATTCTAACATAACATTGTTCTAACTAATGACATTTTTATTTTAAACAATTAAAGATTATATTTTTAGCATACAAAACATAATTCGACAAATCTCACCACCGCAGTCATTCAATCAATCTAAATTTTATATGGTGCATATATTTAATATTACAATCACAATCAATATAAATATATATAATTATTATTTTAAGTTTAAATCGAGAAATCTCACCTTGATTGGTTGATTTTATTGTCTAACCATGTTCTTATTAAACATGAACATTTTTCTGACATATGTAATTCAACCCAGTCGTTAAACACACTCACAAACAATCAATTCAGATTTTAAACAACACATATATGGATTTCACCTCACAATCAATAATAGAATTTATTTAAAATAGAGATTTCACATTGGGTTTTGAATTCTTCAAAATTTTAGACTGCTTCATTTCAGCTCTAGTTTTCTCCACATTGTAGACATTTTTATCACGGTTCCAATGGATCTAAATTTGCGTGATTCTATCGCTGTATGAAAAAGATACAGCCAATTATACATTTAAACAATTAAATATATAATTAAATTATTAATTAATTAATCATTTACTGTAATAACCCAGAAATCTGGGCCAATTTAAAAAAAAAATTTGGCGATTTTAGAGAATTTTAAATATTTAAAATGAATTATTTTAAATAATAACGACGAGAGATTTATTTTGAATAGAATTCGAACGTATATATTTATATAGATCATCGTTAGAATATATATATTTATTTTAAAGTATAAAAGTAAGTGAAAATGGCGCGGTAGTTCGAAAATTCGATTTCTAATTTCAAATGAATGTACAGAATTCAAAATAAACCGGATTTTAGCGAAACCCAAAATATTAGAATCTAATTGAGAATATCTTTCCAACGAATCCGAAAAATTGAAATTTCATAGCGGGAATAAAAATATACGTCCAATTGAAAATTCAGAATAGTCGCTATGAAATTTCGGCCCTTAAAAATGGGAATTTTGCAAACGACCTCAGTTTTTGACGAAACCACTTTTGTTGGATCCGGGATGTCAAATTATTGCTAGGTTTCAAAATTCGTATTTTTTCGAATCAATATGTGAGTGTAGCAAAGGTGAACGCGTTTGACCAGTTTTAGTTGATTTAAATCGACTTGAAATTGGCCATTTTTTAGACGGTCTCAAAATTTGATGAAATTAGTTTTGTTAGGACCGTATCGTCAATACAAAGCTAGAAAATATTTTTTTGGAAATTTTCGAGTCAGTATTTGACCCCAGTATATTGAAATGCACATTCAAATTCAATATACAGAGTTATATGTTGATTTTGACGAAAACTGATCGAAACGACCAAACTGGCTTACGATACATATCCCATTGTGTTCGGAATGGGGGTGATTAGCTATGTACGACAGTCGATGGGTTTGATTTGGACGTCGAAAAAAAGGGGTTGACTTTTCAGGAAATTTAAATATAAAAATAAATTAATTTATAAAAACACCCCTTCCTCTTATATCTCCTTTCCCCAAATCAGTTTTATAAAAAAAACCTACAACCCTGTCGCTCGTCGGCGATTGCAGCACCCCGCTTGCCTGACCCGTCGTCGCCTCCGCCTCCTGTCACTCCGCCCAGTCATCCCCCCTCCCCCATCAGCTCCCCCTCCTCCTCAGACCAAGTCAAGCCCCAACCCCACAGAAATCCGCGCCGCCCAGCCTCCCATGACTCTCCGCCGCCACCACTAGCTCAACCCCGACCGGCGCCGCCCCCATATACTACCTGCACCCCTTCCCGCGCCACCTCAGCCCCCTTTTCCTGTTCGAAACCCACCACCGAAGCCCAAAACCGCCGGGAATCGCCCATTGACCAACACCCACCTATGCCTCGTACGCAACTCCTCAGCCATTTCTTTCCCCCCTATGTCACTGTAAGTTTTGTTTTTATTTTGTTTTTATTGTTTTATTTGTTTAAGCATATAAAAAAATCCGATTTTTACGCTATAAAAATCTGATTTTATATATATAATAGCCTTGAATTTATGTTCGATTTTTATACCAATGTTATTTATAAAAGGCGAGATTTTTATATAGAGAAAGGAAAGATTATATTTTTAACGCGATAAAAATATGATTTTTATATAATATAGATAATAAAAATATGATTTTTATATAATAGAGAATATAAAATTTTGATCTTTATATATGTAGTGAAATAAAAATTTGATTTTTATTATATATATGTTGAAATAAAAATGTGATTTTTATAGCGATGATGTAAAAATTCGATCTTGATATATGTAGTAGAAATATAAAAATATAATTTTTATTTAGAAAGAAGCGATGGAAAAATATATGAAGTAGAAATAAAATATGATTTTTATTTATTGAAATAAAGCAATAAAAATATAATTTTTTATTATGAACAGCGGGGCAAGGACTACATTAAAATTTCAAACAGATCCAGACAGTTCAGCAGTTCAAAAGTAAAGCACGGTGGAGTGGAACCCTCGGTGAGAACTCCTCACTTTTAAATTTATTTTCTAGTTTTAATTATATACTAGGATGCAGACGGTGCTTAGTAGCACCTGACACCCGTCGTTGTAACGACCCAGAAAATCTGAACCAATTTAAAATTTTTAAATTGGCTAAAATAATGGATTTTAAATATTTAAAATAAATATTTTAAATAATGGCGATGAAAACTGAGTTTGAATCGACAATTGAAAACGATTATAATTAATTATAATTATAAACAAGGCCTGAAATGGCGTGGCAGTTTCAAAAATCGAATTCAAACTTTGTCGGACTATACCGGGTGCAAAACAAAACGAATTTTAGTGAAACCAAAAATATTTAAATCTGTTAGTGAATACCTTTCCAACGAATCTGAAAAATCGAAATTTGATAGCGGGAATCAAAAGATATGTCCAGTTGAAAATTCTGAATAGTCGCTATGGAATTCAAGCCCTTAAAAATGGACATTCTGCAAACGACCTCGGATTTCGACGAAACCACTGTTGTTAGATCCGCAGTGTCAAGTTATTGCTAGATTCCAAATTTCATAATTTTTTTCGAATCAATATGTGAGCGTGGCAAAGGAAAACGCGTTTGGCCAGTTTCAGTTGATTTTAATCGACTGGAAATTGGCCATTTTTCAAACAGTCTCAGAATTCGACGAAACTAGTTTTGTTAGGACCGTATCGTCAATATGAAGCTAGAAAATATTTTTCTGCAATTTATAGAGTTCGTATGTGACCCCGGTAATATGAAATCTACGTTTAAAGTTCAATATAGTGATTTAAATGTAAATTTAACGAAAGCTAATCGTGATAGCCGAATTGGCTAACGAAACATATCCTATTGTGTTCGAAATGGGGGTATTTAGCTAGGGGCGACAGTTGTTGGGTTTGATTTCGAGTTCGTATCAACATAAGGGTATTTTCGAAATTAAATAAATTAAAATATTTTATATACAAGCCCATTCATTTCAAAACCCTAGATCATTAATTGCGGCCACCGTCATCATCATTTCAAAGGCCAGAATCACTCAGATTTTCACCCTTCAAATTCTCCAAATCCACACTATGAAGTTCGAAGCTATTAATTGAAAATTAAAGAGCTTTTCACGCTCTCCAAATCAATACCAAGAAGACCGATTTTCATTAGGAACTCTGTTCGAATTTCGTGGCCAAACTGCCAACGTTCGGGCTCGATTTCTGGTCAAGGACGACCACCAGATGGGGCGTGCTTCAGGGCGGAGGAAGGTGGGGGGTGGCGCCTCGACTGGTGACCTCGGATCGGCGGTCAACCTCTCCGACGAGCGTGCGATGGGGGGGGAACCCTAATGGGTTCGGTTGTTCATTCGTGGACTGTAAGTAGTTTTTTTTATAAATATAAATGCAGTTTTTTTATAATTAATATAAATGTAGTTTTTTTTATATATAAATATAAATGCAGTTTTTTAATTTTCATTTTTTTATATAAATATATATAGCATTATGACAATAAAACTAGAAAGGTTTTAAAATTAAGTTAGAAAGGTTTTAAAATAAAATTAGGATTGATTTTGAAAATATAAAACAGGATTGTTTTGGAAAAATAAAATACTTTCAAATAGAAAATATAAAATAGAAATTGTTTTAGAAAATATAAATAGACTTTGACTTAAAAATAAAATTACATTTGATTAGAAATTAAAATTATCTTTGTCTATAAAATATAAACCATAGTTTAAAAATGTGATTTTGCTATGTTAACGAAATTCAATGAAACAAGAAACATCGTGACCGTGTGGACGCCTTCTACCTTTTAGAAGAGGCCGCATATTTTTCTGAGCCTTCTACAATTTTTGGCAAAGCCGAAAGCAATGTGAGATTTCTAATTTAATAATTATATATGTGTTGAAATAAAAGTGAATTGCTATATAAAAATATATATATATATACGCCCCTCGTCCACAAACCATGGACGATATTTATTGATTGTGCTTGGTGTGAAAATTGATTGATAGCGAATGATTGTTTGGGATTGTTTGTGGTTGAAATTGGTTGATTGTGGTTGAAAAATACCCATTTGTGGTTGAGAAATATTTGGTTGAAACCACATAGGATTAGTTTGTGGAAATGAAATAAATATATACATGCCGCCTGCGTGCGAACTAGATGCTTGATCCCCATTGTCAAAAACCGCGAGGTTTTAAGGTAGAGCGAGGAGCCGTACTAGGGACGGTCCCGGTTTTAACTACCCTGCCGTTATGCTGCCGAAATTTTGAATAATATTCGTGTGTTTGAATTATTTTCATCTGCTTAAACTATATTTATTCATTGAATAGAAAACCTTCATGTGTTGAATTGATATTCATTCGTTGATTAGAAATTCATGTGTTGAATGGTATTCGCGTTTTAAATATAAAAATTACATTTCTATCTATATATAGAAACTATAGAAAACCTTCATGTGTTGAATTGATATTCATTCGTTGATTAGAAATTCATGTGTTGAATGCTATTCGCATTTTAAATATAAAAATCACATCTTTATCTATATATAGAAACTATAGAAAACCTTCATGTGTTGAATCGATATTCATTCGTTGATTAGAAATTCATGTGTTGAATGGTATTCATATTTTGAAATAAATTGTTTGATAATAAAAATCACCTTTTATCGACTATATGAACTGTGTAAAATAATCTCGTTTTGAAAGAAATTGTTTTATAAGAAAAATCCTATTTTTATCACCAATATGAAATAAATAAAATAATAGTGTTTTGAAATGAGTTGTTTTACAATAAAAAATCACATTTTTATTATATGCATGAATCGTTAAAATGTGAAGTGTTAAAAATAGCCACTTGTTCAAATAAATATATATGAGTTGAAATATTCATTAATTAGCTAATGAAATGATTTGTACCTATGTATGTAACATTAGAATGAATGGTGTTTTTAAACCAAATAGAAATCAAATATGAAGTTGAATAGAAAATGATAAATGATAAGAACTATATATATGTACATGCATATTCATTGAACAGGTTATAGCAAAGGGGCTAGAGAAGAGGAATAAAATTTTGTGCCCGACAAATAGGTACACATTTACTGTTTTGTTTGGGTGATGATTTTATGAGCCTGTTGGCTAGCCGCTTGGCTTTTTCTTTTTCTTTTTGAGATTAGAAGGACCGGGAAAGCTATTTGCGATTTCCCGATGCTCCCGGTGCAGGGGAGGTTATGGCGAAATTTTCCAAAATTTTAAGGCGTTAGTGAAATATTTGAAGTGAAAACAATATTGAAATTGTTGAATGAACTATATTTATATAATTATATAAATATATATAAAATTAAAACGAAACGTGGCCGTGCAGTTCGCATTTTGAAACCGTGATTTCAAACAACTAGTACGGGGAATCCGACCATTGGATTTTCCCGAAACCGCAACCGTCGGGTACGCCTTGGAAATATCTTTCCAACGGCACCAACCTTGTAAAAATCCAACGGTTGGATTGTCTGGAATGTTTAATTCAAATCTGAAGAAAAACAGCGCCAGAAACGATTATATATTTATATATATATAAATATAATTATATTTAAATGGAATAACGACGCTGCAGTTCGTATTTTGAAATCGAAACTTCAAACGATTGTACCGGGAGATTCGACCGTCGGAATTTCCCGAAACTGGAACCATTGGATTCGTTTTGAAAAGACCTTTCTAATGATGTAAATTTTGTGAAGATCCAACGGTTAGATTTTTAGATATGTGTAAATAAAATCTGAAGGAAAACAGCGCCACGGCCGCGCTATGGCCCGAAGCGTCGTTTTGAATAGATTGGCTATTTTAAAATAAATAAAAATAGCGATAAATCGTTTTAAAGTATCATAAACGATATGGAATGGAAATAAACTGAATTTTCTCGATTTATGTGGTATGTGATGGTTGTATGTGTTTGGTGTGAAAATTACATTAAAGAACAAAATTGGTGTTGTCGAATAATTTAACCATTGAAATAAATTGATTTGAAATTCTAAATATACGTGAATTATTTGAAAAGGCCGAGTTAATTCTCATTTCAAATAATTGACTGACGATTGAAATTCGAAGATGAAGACGATGGTCGAAGACCGGAGATCTTCACCTAGTTTGGATGGTAACCGAGGTCCTGATTGGGAGGCATCCCGAAATATGGATAATGAGTGGTGATCGTCCAGACGTACGTGAAAATCGATGGGTTTACGAGGTATTTAGTGCCTCCGGTTTCATTCAGACCCAGAACGGACTCGTAGATGGACTGTGTGTCTGACATTGGATTTTATTCTGTGTTGATTGATCTCTATTAAATATACATCTGTTTGGCGGCGGAGAATTTATTCTTTTGCTTAACGCCCTTCTCTAAAATGCACGAGCTCAGAGGTTGTATATCGATGGACATCAGTCGCATGGCATGAATTGCCTGTGTGGCATGCTAAGATGCAGTGATCAGGGCTTCTGTTGAAAAGCAAAGTCTTGTGGTGATGATCAAAGCACCGCCTGTGTGGCGTAGCTTTGTGCATAACGTGAATTCGCGAGCCTCACACCCCGGTATGAACCAGAAACGGGAGGAAGGACCTCAGGGAGGACATGCGTTTCTTTCTAGCTAGGTTGGTGTCAGTGACCTACCAGCCCTGACATTTATATACTTTCACCTATGTGGTTGTTGCTGTTGCGAGGCGCCTCTGTTTGATCGGACGATCCGGGTCCGATGGAGTCATTCGTTGGCTCGTTTACGCCCCAAAGGGCGGGGAAACGTATTGTTCAGGCATTTTAATCCACATCGGTGGACCGGCCCTGTCGCTCCAAGGGCCCACCTGAGTCTGGGTCCTGTGGCTCGGGCTAGAGAGTCACAAATTCGGTAAGGACTATCTTTTGCCTTAGTTCATGACGGAAATCCAATTTCCAAATACGTGACTGTGCGGTTTCGATTGTATATATACATTTGGCGACATAGTGGCATGGGACGCTCATGTCGTCTATGATTGATAGTTATGATTTGAAATTGTTTTCAAAACATATAGACACTAGCAATAATATCAAATGCCTTTGTTTTATTCGTATCAAGCATATTTTGGCCGTTATAAGGTAAAAACTCTATCCTCCGGTTTGCGTTGCATTGTGTGATGGGAACTGAGTCTTATAACGGCTTCATTTTTACAAAAAGCATAGCGATGTTTAAAAGAAAGATTTGTTTTAAAGCACTGGCAATCCAATGGAGTAAACCCGTTCCACGAAAGTGGCGTGGTCCTGTGATTTGCCATATTATATATGTGTTGAGTAGATTTCTCATACCAGTCCCATGACTGACTCGTAGTTTGTTTCACTTTCAAACTCGGGTGCCCCTTTTTCTACACGGGCAGCCTTGTATTCAGGTTTAGCTGGTTCTTTTTCTGGATAGCTGGAGCTGAAGATGGATTCTATCATTTATCTCTTTTTATGCTGTTCAGCTCCTATTGTACATATTTTGTTTGTTTTCCGCTGTAGACATTTATTTATAGCTGAACTGTATTTGTACTAAGTAAGATCCTGTATACTGTGTAACTCTGATGATTACTTTTATCCAGTATATTTTATTGTTCATTATCTGGTGTATTTACTTAATTCTGTTCTGCTATTATCTGTTTCTGTAACACCCCACCTCCGTTAAGGTCACTCACAAAGGGAATGCCTTAACTTT
Source organism: Allium sativum (assembly GCA_030737875.1). NCBI lineage: Eukaryota > Viridiplantae > Streptophyta > Magnoliopsida > Asparagales > Amaryllidaceae > Allium > Allium sativum. The sequence goes on from CM060922.1 coordinate 867,965,295, forward strand.
GGTGGAGCATTTTAGTAAACAGAACAGAAACTTACAAGACAGATAAAACAGTACTTGAATTTTTTTAACTTTATTACAGCGGAAACAGAAATTAGTATGGTTACATCCTTTCAATTTCAGAATTCAAGTACAAAATATCAGTCTTGTACAAAAGCCTTCAAAATGCATAGTTTAAAATCATAATCCCCATGGAACGGAAGCTATACAGAGCCAAGCCATACTTTAAGCACTTCAAGCAAAGAGAAATCCGGATCAAGCTAAAGTATTTCCCTCCTTGGATAACCTGGGGGGGAAACGGAAGAAAGAAGGCGAAACAACAAGGGTCAGACAAAAAGTCTGGCAAGTCCAGTGATTTTCAGCATATGAACTGATAATAATAATATGATATGAACATAAAACTGGATGTGAGATAACTATAACAGGTGTAGCAGATATAACAGAAAAACAGAATGATATAAACTATTGTTTTACACTTCCCTGCACTAATACTAGTATAACAGAATTAGGTGTCACCCTAATGTCTAAATTGAAGCAGGAACGGGTACAGAATACTTTAACAGAAACAAAATGCTAATAATGGGCCTTTACTACCCGATCAGAAACAGACAGAAGAAGAAACAGATTTATCCCTATGGAAACAGAATGTGGAATTAGGTGTACACTAGTAATGGGCCTTTACCACCCGAACAGACGGTACCACACAGAAACAGACAGGTGTTACCACCCAACAGAAACAGACGGTACCAACAGAAACAGACAGAACTAAGCGTACCCTAAAACCCTACCCCAAGCGATCGGCTCCCTAATACATAAATATCCTGTGTCGGCCCCACAGTAGGGTGTATCACTCCCTAAAGTGACAACCAATTGGCACAGACCTATTTACAGATGTCACGGCGTCTTACATCCTCAGAGGCAGACCGGGATCCATGCACGCACATGACCCGGTTGGAATGCACCATCAACACCCCTCGCCATTATCAGAATGAACCACTTATAATTAGTTCAGTAAGCGTGCCCGGACCCTACCTACTGTTGGGTCAAAGTTTTGATACCAGAAAGGGTTACTGACTAATATGGGTCCCAAACAACAGATGACACAAGTAATTCCCCTCCTAACCTTGTGTCCCCAGACTAACAGATTTCAGATTAACTTGTTTACAAGTTCAGACATACAGAATTCAGATTTACTAATTCACAAATTTAGTTAACAAGTTTTCAGACTAACGGGTCAGATGTACAGACTTTTCAGATTTGTCTAACTTTGTATTGGGCCTACAGATTCATGGACGGGTTTTACTACATCTATTAACCCCATTGGTTTAACCCTATTTTCCCCAATACGTTTTAGACGTCATTCTTATCTTAGATTTGCATTAATTAATTATTAATGCACAGACCTCTCACATTAGGTCGGTAGCTTGTGGCCGCTGGATATGCCGGGCGGTTCCGGGCAGACTTCTGCCACAAGCCAGACCTAACCTCGTGTCTTACGCATGTTATGACTAACTTCTCACATTAGAACCTATTGTTTGCGGCCACTGGATGTGCCGGGCGGTTCCGGGCAGATTTACGCCGCAAACTCATTCTAACCTCGAGTTAGCCATGTTCATCTTTGCGGCCAATTAATTAATTATTTACCGTTTATGCGCACGTCCAATATATATGCCAATTCAGATTATATCAATAACAGAATGATTATATCAACATAGCAGATAACAGATTTTATATGAATTAACGGATTTTACAGATTTAGCAACTTAGCAGAATTTTGCATATAACAGGTTAGGCATTTCAACCGACAAATTTAACAGATTAGGCATTTCAATCTAATTAGCAGTCTAGGCAATATAACAAAACTAGCAGTTTAGGCAACTTGGCAAATTAGCAGATTTAGCAAATTTAATATTTCCAAAGGTTCTATTTACATGCCTTGCCTAGTCATAAATTAGCCTAAATTCATATGCCTACATAATTGTCATGATTCACAACATATACTCGCAGAATATGGACATAATTTGCCATATAACATATGTTCCAATTTTTGTTAAACTAGCATTTTACAGCAGATTCACATATAAATTATACCAAATATAACCATTAATTTCAATGCATGCCATATATCCAAAAATCCCTATTTAGGTGTAATTACAATAATAGATATCCTAATTAAAGTAAATCTTAGGTTTCCATATCTTCCTTCTTTTCATGTCATGAATCATTATGCAAACTATCCCCAATAATATAAATCTTTAAACCATATCCTCTAAAAATCAGATCTTGCCTTTTTATATGCATTTTGTCCAAAGCCTCAAATCATATGTAATCTTTACAGTGGTTCCTCTTCTTCTTTTATCACAAAATATGCATAGGTCTAAAACTAGTTTATAACATATGCTTATTTTTTTCTAATTAATTACAGGTCTAAATTACAACATAACTATGCATACAACATGCATAAATTTTATGTTCATAGTCAAATTTATGCATCCAATCCCAAGTCATATGTCCAATATATTTTATGCCTCAGTCCTAAAGTCATACATTCAATTTGGTTTTGTCAAATTTCTCATCATTCATCCCAAAACTTGCGTTCATACGTTCATCTCTTATGAGATTAGGCACAGGCTCGTGGTAGCCTGGCTATAGAAACAGAAAAGAAGAAAGGAATATAGAACAGTCACAGAAAACAGATCTAACAGAAGAGAATACAACCTCAAACTCAGATTTAAATGCATATCAAAATTATAATTAACGTTTATAGCGGAGAATAACTGTACTTGCCTTGATTGGATTAAAGAAAGAACTTTAACTTGTTGTAGAATCTTTGCAGAAACTTTAATCTCTAGTTGGAATTGAGTTGCTTAGGTTGATGTTGATTATCTTCTAGTTTTAATTCCAGCAGAGCAGCGACGCCATTTTTATTTTTATTTTTATTAGAAGAAGAGAGCAATGGAGGCTAGAGAATTGTGTAAGAAACCTAGGTAGAGTCTAGGGTCATTTTTATAGAGTTGCAAGTTAATTTGAGCCGTCCGATGATGCTAGGGTAAATCAAGGCCATCAATTTCAAAAGAGGCCAATTACATGCAATTCCATGTTTTAGCATATATATATATTTCCTACAATGTACACATTTCTCATTTAGGACAAATTCTATATATAAATAATTCCTAACACACTTATGCCATAATTACTCCCTTAATGTACATTATCAACATTCATTATTTATTGCCAATCCATCAAACATAAATACGTATTTAATAGATACATCTTTCCTTTTACCGTATACATTAATTATTCATATATACATGTCAATTAACAAGAATGACAATATTAATGTATCCTTTTCATTGTAAATTAGCATATTTATATATTTCTCAACATATTTATATATTTCTCAAATTAACATGTACAGATAAATGTTAATAGCATGTTTTCAAATCAATGCCCTATTGACATATCTTTAAATTAAATGCCAGATAAATATTCGTCATATTAATATGCTTGCATGTTATGTTCACAAAATAATATCACATACCATATTTTTCTTATTCAGTGCCACATTGATGTCAATTGCAGGTTTATAAATGACATTCCTATTAATAGAAAATTAAGTCTAACCTATTCATATTCTTCCTCTTTGAAAATCCCCATTTACTGCATACAAATATTATGCATAAACCTTTCTTTTCACTGCTTGCATCCACACATCTTTATTTAATTTGTATGTTTATGACATAAATGCACATATGTACGAATATGTTAAATATTTCTTTCCTTTAATTTGTCATGAATCCAATTAGAGAAGGCCACTTATAAAAAAAACAATTCTTGGCAGGCAAAAATGCGCAACATACGCCTCATGATACGTACATGTCATATATATATATGTATGTATACGTATATGTATATATATATATATATATATATATATATTTCTTTTTTTTTTTCTTTTTATCTATCTTCCCAATTACCCATTTTCACACTAAACCACTTTTTGAACTGCATTCACACTAGGCTATTTTAAGCCATTCCCCTAAAACAAAAATAAGGCGCTGGCGGGGATCGAACTCTGTACCTCTTGTATGCAAGTCATGTGTTCCAACCAAATGAGCTACTAAGTCTTTTGCTTACAAAAGTTAGAACAATGCTAAACATTATTCTTTTCTCATTCCTCTTTTTCCATGTTTTGCTGCAATTTTTAATTTAAGGATATCTTTTTCATACGGAGTCCAATTTACGCAAACTCAGACTCTATCTCAAGCAGAATTTCAAGAAGAACGCAATGGCGTAACCTGTTTCCCTTAGTTCTTTGATTTCGAATTAATTATACTTTAATTTGTTAATTTCACAGCTATAGAATACACGGGGTGTTACATTCTCCCCCACTTAAAAGGATTTCGTCCCCGAAATCTTCAAGTTAAGAAGAATGTGTCCTACCATCCAATCACCCATCTACTCAATCATCAACCACAGGCATCCATTGTCCTTATAGACTTCTAATGCTTTCATGTTTAAATGCACAGTGTGTGTTCATGTCCGTATCTAATGCAAAATCAGGCGGCCCACTGATTCAGTCGACCTCCTTAATGCAAATCATGTTAGTGCCATGAGTCCAATATGTATGCAAATTTTCCTACTTGAGACATATCATTTCTATATGAGTGCACAACTGCTCATTCATATGCAACATCCATATGCTGATTCAACCATTTTGCATCCATAAAAATTTAAAAATGCTCACACATCCATATGCAGTATGAAAGTGCTTTCGAGCCGATCTAGTGCCTAGTGTGTGTATATGCATCCACGAGCAACCACTAGCAACCACTTGCATCCACTTGCAACCATCAAACATAACATGTCTCAAACACATGTTTACACCCATTAGTTTCTACCTAAAGTTCAAATATTCGATCGATAGGATACAGTCGAATGATGGAAGCGAGTACAGATAGAACGAAAATTTGGTTCCCATTAGACATGGGTCCTAAGTATCGGCCCCAAAGACCGAAACCAACATCAAATTGACACCCAGAGGAGTACCTTCTTTAGACAATGTCGAAACTGGAAATCCTATAAAAAGTATTTAGATATTTACAGACTACTGGCACAGATCGGGTTCCCTAATGATTCTTAGGAAGCTAAGCATGATAAAATCATACCCCACGAAAACTCAGAATGTATGCGTCATACTTGACGCCTAACACAGATATCCCTCAAACCCCAGTCCCAAACAGATGATCCATAACCCTTATGGGTCTGAGTCTACAGCGGAATTCAGAAATAATACTAGTATTAAAGTGCAGAGTATCGATTACAAAATCAAAATACCAGAATCAGAAAAAGTCTTAACTCCATAATCAGATAAAGAAATTAAACCTACTATAGAAATTTTCCTATTTCTATCCTAGCCACTAGCCTCAAGAGTGTTCGCCTGCCCTCCTTGTCCTCGTCTCTTCGGGCAGTCCCTAGTGAAGTGTCCCATCTCCCCACAGTTGAAGCAAGCGCCCTCCCCTTCCTCTTTCGGTAATCCTTATTCAGATGAGTCGAGCTTCCATAAGTAAAACACTTTCCTCCTCCTTATCTTCAAACTTTCCTTCCTTCTTTTGTGTTTCCCTTTTTCCTCCATTGTGAACTAAGTCTATATGAGTTTCTCACCTTTGGGTTGTGCTCCTTAGCCAAACCTCATCATTCTCATCTTTACTATCCTTGTGTAACATGCTGACCAATCCCTCGAAAGCTGCCTCCATCGCCCGGAAAAATCCTTCAAAGCTCTAAAGAAAACTAGCCGCAGGTGAAACTACTACAGCTATTGATGGAAGTCGGGCACTACTTTGCCCTTCGATGAGGTTACCTCCCAGAAAACCGGGAGCCCCAGAGACTCAAGAAAGAAGGAAACAAGGATTCAAGCAGAGGATCAAAAGATAGATATATGGCTTAGGGGACTATGTTTTTCAAAATAAGCTTTACTTTTGAAAATACTTCCTTTTCAAAACCTTTTTGAAAATAGTTTTCAAAAAATTCTTTATCAAATCCGGTAACCTTTTGCTCTGATACCAAGTGTAACACCCCACCTCCGTTAAGGTCACTCACAAAGGGAATGCCTTAACTTTGGTGGAGCATTTTAGTAAACAGAACAGAAACTTACAAGACAGATAAAACAGTACTTGAAATTTTTTAACTTTATTACAGCGGAAACAGAAATTAGTATGGTTACATCCTTTCAATTTCAGAATTCAAGTACAAAATATCAGTCTTGTACAAAAGCCTTCAAAATGCATAGTTTAAAATCATAATCCCCATGGAACGGAAGCTATACAGAGCCAAGCCATACTTTAAGCACTTCAAGCAAAGAGAAATCCGGATCAAGCTAAAGTATTTCCCTCCTTGGATAACCTGGGGGGGAAACGGAAGAAAGAAGGCGAAACAACAAGGGTCAGACAAAAAGTCTGGCAAGTCCAGTGATTTTCAGCATATGAACTGATAATAATAATATGATATGAACATAAAACTGGATGTGAGATAACTATAACAGGTGTAGCAGATATAACAGAAAAACAGAATGATATAAACTATTGTTTTACACTTCCCTGCACTAATACTAGTATAACAGAATTAGGTGTCACCCTAATGTCTAAATTGAAGCAGGAACGGGTACAGAATACTTTAACAGAAACAAAATGCTAATAATGGGCCTTTACTACCCGATCAGAAACAGACAGAAGAAGAAACAGATTTATCCCTATGGAAACAGAATGTGGAATTAGGTGTACACTAGTAATGGGCCTTTACCACCCGAACAGACGGTACCACACAGAAACAGACAGGTGTTACCACCCAACAGAAACAGACGGTACCAACAGAAACAGACAGAACTAAGCGTACCCTAAAACCCTACCCCAAGCGATCGGCTCCCTAATACATAAATATCCTGTGTCGGCCCCACAGTAGGGTGTATCACTCCCTAAAGTGACAACCAATTGGCACAGACCTATTTACAGATGTCACGGCGTCTTACATCCTCAGAGGCAGACCGGGATCCATGCACGCACATGACCCGGTTGGAATGCACCATCAACACCCCTCGCCATTATCAGAATGAACCACTTATAATTAGTTCAGTAAGCGTGCCCGGACCCTACCTACTGTTGGGTCAAAGTTTTGATACCAGAAAGGGTTACTGACTAATATGGGTCCCAAACAACAGATGACACAAGTAATTCCCCTCCTAACCTTGTGTCCCCAGACTAACAGATTTCAGATTAACTTGTTTACAAGTTCAGACATACAGAATTCAGATTTACTAATTCACAAATTTAGTTAACAAGTTTTCAGACTAACGGGTCAGATGTACAGACTTTTCAGATTTGTCTAACTTTGTATTGGGCCTACAGATTCATGGACGGGTTTTACTACATCTATTAACCCCATTGGTTTAACCCTATTTTCCCCAATACGTTTTAGACGTCATTCTTATCTTAGATTTGCATTAATTAATTATTAATGCACAGACCTCTCACATTAGGTCGGTAGCTTGTGGCCGCTGGATATGCCGGGCGGTTCCGGGCAGACTTCTGCCACAAGCCAGACCTAACCTCGTGTCTTACGCATGTTATGACTAACTTCTCACATTAGAACCTATTGTTTGCGGCCACTGGATGTGCCGGGCGGTTCCGGGCAGATTTACGCCGCAAACTCATTCTAACCTCGAGTTAGCCATGTTCATCTTTGCGGCCAATTAATTAATTATTTACCGTTTATGCGCACGTCCAATATATATGCCAATTCAGATTATATCAATAACAGAATGATTATATCAACATAGCAGATAACAGATTTTATATGAATTAACGGATTTTACAGATTTAGCAACTTAGCAGAATTTTGCATATAACAGGTTAGGCATTTCAACCGACAAATTTAACAGATTAGGCATTTCAATCTAATTAGCAGTCTAGGCAATATAACAAAACTAGCAGTTTAGGCAACTTGGCAAATTAGCAGATTTAGCAAATTTAATATTTCCAAAGGTTCTATTTACATGCCTTGCCTAGTCATAAATTAGCCTAAATTCATATGCCTACATAATTGTCATGATTCACAACATATACTCGCAGAATATGGACATAATTTGCCATATAACATATGTTCCAATTTTTGTTAAACTAGCATTTTACAGCAGATTCACATATAAATTATACCAAATATAACCAATAATTTCAATGCATGCCATATATCCAAAAATCCCTATTTAGGTGTAATTACAATAATAGATATCCTAATTAAAGTAAATCTTAAGTTTCCATATCTTCCTTCTTTTCATGTCATGAATCATTATGCAAACTATCCCCAATAATATAAATCTTTAAACCATATCCTCTAAAAATCAGATCTTGCCTTTTTATATGCATTTTGTCCAAAGCCTCAAATCATATGTAATCTTTACAGTGGTTCCTCTTCTTCTTTTATCACAAAATATGCATAGGTCTAAAACTAGTTTATAACATATGCTTATTTTTTTCTAATTAATTACAGGTCTAAATTACAACATAACTATGCATACAACATGCATAAATTTTATGTTCATAGTCAAATTTATGCATCCAATCCCAAGTCATATGTCCAATATATTTTATGCCTCAGTCCTAAAGTCATACATTCAATTTGGTTTTGTCAAATTTCTCATCATTCATCCCAAAACTTGCGTTCATACGTTCATCTCTTATGAGATTAGGCACAGGCTCGTGGTAGCCTGGCTATAGAAACAGAAAAGAAGAAAGGAATATAGAACAGTCACAGAAAACAGATCTAACAGAAGAGAATACAACTTCAAACTCAGATTTAAATGCATATCAAAATTATAATTAACGTTTATAGCGGAGAATAACTGTACTTGCCTTGATTGGATTAAAGAAAGAACTTTAACTTGTTGTAGAATCTTTGCAGAAACTTTAATCTCTAGTTGGAATTGAGTTGCTTAGGTTGATGTTGATTATCTTCTAGTTTTAATTCCAGCAGAGCAGCGACGCCATTTTTATTTTTATTTTTATTAGAAGAAGAGAGCAATGGAGGCTAGAGAATTGTGTAAGAAACCTAGGTAGAGTCTAGGGTCATTTTTATAGAGTTGCAAGTTAATTTGAGCCGTCCGATGATGCTAGGGTAAATCAAGGCCATCAATTTCAAAAGAGGCCAATTACATGCAATTCCATGTTTTAGCATATATATATATTTCCTACAATGTACACATTTCTCATTTAGGACAAATTCTATATATAAATAATTCCTAACACACTTATGCCATAATTACTCCCTTAATGTACATTATCAACATTCATTATTTATTGCCAATCCATCAAACATAAATACGTATTTAATAGATACATCTTTCCTTTTACCGTATACATTAATTATTCATATATACATGTCAATTAACAAGAATGACAATATTAATGTATCCTTTTCATTGTAAATTAGCATATTTATATATTTCTCAACATATTTATATATTTCTCAAATTAACATGTACAGATAAATGTTAATAGCATGTTTTCAAATCAATGCCCTATTGACATATCTTTAAATTAAATGCCAGATAAATATTCGTCATATTAATATGCTTGCATGTTATGTTCACAAAATAATATCACATACCATATTTTTCTTATTCAGTGCCACATTGATGTCAATTGCAGGTTTATAAATGACATTCCTATTAATAGAAAATTAAGTCTAACCTATTCATATTCTTCCTCTTTGAAAATCCCCATTTACTGCATACAAATATTATGCATAAACCTTTCTTTTCACTGCTTGCATCCACACATCTTTATTTAATTTGTATGTTTATGACATAAATGCACATATGTACGAATATGTTAAATATTTCTTTCCTTTAATTTGTCATGAATCCAATTAGAGAAGGCCACTTATAAAAAAAACAATTCTTGGCAGGCAAAAATGCGCAACATACGCCTCATGATACGTACATGTCATATATATATATGTATGTATACGTATATGTATATATATATATATATATTTCTTTTTTTTTTCTTTTTATCTATCTTCCCAATTACCCATTTTCACACTAAACCACTTTTTGAACTGCATTCACACTAGGCTATTTTAAGCCATTCCCCTAAAACAAAAATAAGGCGCTGGCGGGGATCGAACTCTGTACCTCTTGTATGCAAGTCATGTGTTCCAACCAAATGAGCTACTAAGTCTTTTGCTTACAAAAGTTAGAACAATGCTAAACATTATTCTTTTCTCATTCCTCTTTTTCCATGTTTTGCTGCAATTTTTAATTTAAGGATATCTTTTTCATACGGAGTCCAATTTACGCAAACTCAGACTCTATCTCAAGCAGAATTTCAAGAAGAACGCAATGGCGTAACCTGTTTCCCTTAGTTCTTTGATTTCGAATTAATTATACTTTAATTTGTTAATTTCACAGCTATAAAATACACGGGGTGTTACAGTTTCTGTGTTATATTCCAAAGATGACCCTTGTTTCCGTCTGAACGGGATTTCGGGTCGTCACAACGTGGTATCAGAGCCCGGTATCTCAGAAACCTAAAGAAGTAAATATAAATGAAGTGGTAGAAGTACCTGCATCCTCGTCTATTCAGGAAAGATCTGATGTTTTAGAAGGCACGCTCAATGTCAAAAACATTCCAGTTAAAGTACTGTTTGACACAGGCGCGTCACGAATCTTTATTGCAAAGAGCGCAGTCAAGAAGTTGGATTTGAATTTGAAAAAGCTCAAAGAGCCCATGACTGTCCAAAATCCAGTTGGGGGTTCCGTCAATCTCAGTTGGATCTGTGCAGTACCTGTCTCTTTTTCTTGCTATAAATTCCCTATTGTCTCTATCGTCATGAATTTTAATGAATTCGATCTTATTCTGGGATTGGACTGGCTTACCCAATATGAAGCAGAGGTTAGATGCGCCGAGAGAGTTGTAAAGGCAAAGGCAAAATCGGAGAATTATATAACCATACCTTGTGAAGGCCCGACTTCGAATAGGAAAGATTTCTGGTCAGCTCTCGATGTTTCTCCAGCTCATATAGAAAATGTCCCTGAAGTCACAGAGAATATTCCCGACCTAGTGAAAGATATTCCTGTCGTCAAGAACTTTGCGGATGTGTTCGAAGAAGTTGTTCGCTTACCTCCGCAGAGAGAAATAGATTTCAAAATTGCTTTAATTCCAAATGCAAGGCTGGTAGTTCATGCTATTCGAAGAATGTCCTTGAAAGAGAAAGAGGAATTAGACAATCAAACACGAAAGCTAGTATGGAAGGGTCTGATCAGACCTAGTTTCTCTGATTGGGGAGCAGCAGTGGTTTTTGTCCCAAAATCTGACGCTACTCTACAGCTATGTGTGGACTATCGTGATCTGAACAAGCAGACGATAAAGAAAAAATATCCATTGCCGCGGATTGATGATCTGTTGGATCGATTAAATGGAGCACAAGTATTTTCATGAATGGATCTAGCTACAGGCTTCCATTAACTTCGAATCGCCGAAGAGTGTGTTCCGATGACAGCATTCAGAGGCCCCGATTTATTCTACGAGTGGTTAGTAATGCCGTTCGGCTTATGTAACGCTCCCGCTTACTTCGTCGATCTGATGAACAGAGTATTCAGAGGAGTATTGAATAAATTTGTTCTGGTTTTTATTGATGATATTCTAATCTTCTCTAAATCAAAGGCCGAACATGAAAAACGTTTGGAACAAGTGTTAGAAATTCTCAGAAAGAATGTGTTGAAAGCAAAGTTTTCCAAATGTATTTTCTGGCAAGATGAAGTGAAATTTCTGGGCCATGTTGTATCGAAAGAAGGAATTGCTGTGGATCCAAGCAAAATCACAGCTATTCAGAATTGTAAGCAGCCCAGTACCCCCACTGAAGTCCGCAGTTTTCTCGGATTGGCTAGCTATTACCGGAAGTTCGTTAAAAACTTTTCGAAGATATCTGGCCACTTAACGAAGCTTACAAAGAAGCATTCTAAGTTCAAATGGACTCAAGAAAGTGAGGAGGCTTTCGAAGAGCTAAAGTTAAGATTAACGACAGCTCCAGTGTTAACCATCATCGATGGCAACCAAGATTTAAAAGTCTGGACTGATGCTTCTAGAGAAGGCCTTGGCGCAGTGTTAATGCAAAGAGGCCAAGTGATTGCTTATGCTAGCCGTCAACTGAAGCCACACGAGAAGAACTACGTAACTCGTGATCTTGATTTATTAGCTATTGTGTTCGCTTTGAAAATCTGGAGACACTATCTTCTGGGCGAGAGATTTGAATCTGTTCACTCAAAAGGACTTGAATCTGAGGCAGGAACGTTGGCTGGAGTTTCTTGCAGCATATGATTTTGAAATTCTATACACTCCAGGGAAAGCCAATGTCGTGGCCAATGCGTTAAGCCGGAAGAATGAAATGATCGCCAGTTTCATCATTGCGACTTCGTTGATTGATATGATATCGGCTCTCCAAGAAGATGACCAATTTATCAATGGAATGAGTCAGCGAATTCGTGAAGGCAATGCTTCGGATTTCCAGCTAGACAGCGAAGGAATTCTGAGGTTAGAAGGGCGAATTTGCATTCCAAGTATTCCTGAACTCAGAAGGGATGTACTGGATGAATGTCACAAATCTAAGCTCAGTATCCATCCAGGTGTGAATAAAATGTATAACGATATCAAACGCACATTCTGGTGGAAGTCGTTAAAAAGAGACATCTCGATATATGTTAGTCGACGCCCTACTTGCCAGCTAGTCAAAAGCGACCAGCAGAAATTGGCTAGATTATTATAACCACTGGAAGTTCCTGGTTGGAAGTGGGAGCATATTTCTATGGATTTCATTGATGGTCTGCCCAGAACCAGAAAAGGAAATGACAGTATTTGGGTGATCGTAGATCGTTTCACGAAGACCGCCCATTTCATACCTGTCAGATCAAACAGAACTGCTCAGAGTCTGGCGCAGATATACTTCAGGGAAATAGTTAGACTACATGGAGTGCCGCTCAGCATAGTCAGTGATAGAGATACAATATTCACTAGCAAATTCTGGGAAGCATTTCAAGTTGAGCTAGGAACGAAGTTAAACTTGAGCACCGCTTATCATCCTCAGACAGACGGTCAGACTGAGAGGGTGAATCGCATTTTAGAGGATCTATTGCGGGCTTGTGTTCTAGATTTCGGTGGATCATGGGAAGACCATCTGCATTTGGCTGAATTCTCTTATAACAACAGCTACCAGGCGAGTCTGACAATGTCGCCATTCGAAGCATTGTACGGTAGACCGTGCCGATCTCCTGCTTGTTGGATCGAGCCTGGAAATAGACTTGTGTTGGGTCCCGATATGATTCGAGAAGCTGCCGACAAAGTCGATTTTATTAAGAAGCGATTACTCGCCGCTCAAAGCCGACAAAAGAGCTATGCCGATAGAAGAAGAAGAGATATATCCTTTGAAGTTGGCGACTACGTATATTTGAAAGTATCGCCGATGAGAGGAGTTATCCGGTTCGGTAAAACTGGAAAGTTGGCACCCAAATTCATTGGTCCGTTTCCTATTCTGGAACGGATCGGAACTCTCGCTTATAGGGTCAAACTGCCGGATTGGTTGCCTGGAGTTCATGATGTATTTCACATATCCCAACTTCGAAAGCACGTTCATGATCCAGACTTGATCGTGGAAGAAGCAGCTCAGCAGGATATTGAAATTACCCCAGAATTAGCTGTGAGAAGAGTGCCGCTAAAGATAATAGGCAAACAAACCAAAGAGCTGAGGAACAAGAAGGTTCACTTAGTCAAAGTGCAATGGAGTGGAGATCCGCGAGATTGTACTTGGGAAACTGAGGAGAGCATTCAGAAAGCTTATCCTAGATGCCGAGTAGATGTCTCTGATTGACTCCGGTGCAAGGTACATTTACCCTACTTTGCCCTACCATTCAATTCTCTACTCTATTGTTATTTTCTTTTCATAGATGTGCACTTTTAATTATATAGTCTGAATGATTTTTAAGGGGTATAGGATTTTATTAGTATATTTTTTAAGGTTAAAAACAATTGGATTGGTTGTTGTATTGTGTGATTGTAAATTTATCAAACCACTTTCGACTTTGTTCCTTTTCGGGGACGAAAGTTTTTAAGTGGGGGAGATTGTAATGACCCAGAAAATCTGAACCAATTTAAAAATTTTAAATTGGCTAAAATAATGGATTTTAAATATTTAAAATAAATATTTTAAATAATGGCGATGAAAACTGAGTTTGAATCGACAATTGAAAACGAATATAATTAATTATAAACAAGGCCTGAAATGGCGTGGCAGTTTCAAAAATTGAATTCAAACTTTGTCAGACTATACCGGGTGCAAAACAAAACGAATTTTAGTGAAACCAAAAATATTTAAATCTGTTAGTGAATACCTTTCCAATGAATCTGAAAAATCGAAATTTGATAGCGGGAATCAAAAGATATGCCCAGTTGAAAATTCTGAATAGTCGCTATGGAATTCAGGCCCTTAAAAATGGACATTCTGCAAACGACCTCGGATTTCGATGAAACCACTGTTGTTAGATCCGCAGTGTCAAGTTATTGCTAGATTCCAAATTTCATAATTTTTTTCGAATCAATATGTGAGCGTGGCAAAGGAAAACGCGTTTGGCCAGTTTCAGTTGATTTTAATCGACGGGAAATTGGCCATTTTTCAAACGGTCTCAGAATTCGACGAAACTAGTTTTGTTAGGACCGTATCGTCAATATGAAGCTAGAAAATATTTTTCTGCAATTTATAGAGTTCGTATGTGACCCCGGTAATATGAAATGTACGTTTAAAGTTCAATATAGTGATTTAAATGTAAATTTAATGAAAGCTAATCGTGATAGCCGAATTGGCTAACGAAACATATCCCATTGTGTTCGAAATGGGGGTATTTAGCTAGGGGCGACAGTTGTTGGGTTTGATTTCGAGTTCGTATCAACATAAGGGTATTTTCGAAATTAAATAAATTAAAATATTTTATATACAAGCCCATTCATTTCAAAACCCTAGTTCATTAATTGCGACCACCATCATCACCATTTCAAAGGCCAGAATTGCTCAGATTTTCACCCTTCAAATTCTCTAAATCCACACTATGAAGTTCGAAGCTATTAATTGAAAATTAAAGAGCTTTTCACGCTCTCCAAATCAATACCAAGAAGACCGATTTTCATTAGGAACTCTGTTCGAATTTTGTGGCCAAACTGCCAACGTTCGGGCTCGATTTCTGGTCAAGGACGACCATTGGATGGGGCGTGCTTCAGGGCGGAGGAAGGTGTGGGGGTGGCGCCTCGACTGGTGACCTCGGATCGGCGGTCAACCTCTCCGACGAGCGTGCGATGGAGGGGAACCCTAATGGGTTCGGTTGTTCATTCGTGGGCTGTAAGTAGTTTTTTTTTATAAATATAAATGCAGTTTTTTTATAATTAATATAAATGTAGTTTTTTTTATATAAATATAAATGCAGTTTTTTTTATAAATATAAATGCAGTTTTTAATAAATATAAAGGCAGCTTTTATTTTCATTTTTTTATATATAAATATATATAGCATTATGACATTAAAACTAGAAAGGTTTTAAAATTAAGTTAGAAAGGTTTTAGAATAAAATTAGGATTGATTTTGAAAATATAAAACAGGATTGTTTTGGAAAAATAAAATACTTTCAAATAGAAAATATAAAATAGAATTTGTTTTAGAAAATATAAATAGACTTTTACTTAAAAATAAAATTACATTTGATTAGAAATTAAAATTATCTTTGTCTATAAAATATAAACCATAGTTTAAAAATGTGATTTTGCTATGTTAACGAAATTCAATGAAACAGGAAACATCGTGACCGTGTGGACGCCTTCTACCTTTTAGAAGAGGCCGCATATTTTTCTGAGCCTTCTAAAATTTTTGGCAAAGCCGAAAGCAATGTGAGATTTCTAATTTAATAATTATATATGTGTTGAAATAAAAGTGAATTGCTATATATAAATATATATATATATATACGCCCCTCGTCCACAAACCATGGACGATATTTATTGATTGTGCTTGGTGTGAAAATTGATTGATAGCGAATGATTGTTTGGGATTGTTTGTGGTTGATATTGGTTGATTGTTGTTGAAAAATACCCATTTGTGGTTGAGAAATATTTGGTTGAAACCACATGCAAAATTCCCATTTTTAAGGGCCTGAATTCTATAGCGACTATTCAGAATTTTCAACTGGACATATCTTTTTATTCCCACTATGAAATTTCGATTTTTCGGATTCGTTGGAAAGATATTCACAATTAGATCCTATTGTTTTTGGTTTCACTAAAATCCGGATTGTTTTGCACCCGGTACATTCAATTGAAGTTTGAAATCGAATTATCGAACTACCGCGCCATTTTCAATTCTATATTTTAATTATATATAATTATTTATATTCTAACGATGACGTATATAATATATACGTCGAATTCTATTCAAAAAAAATTTCTTGTCGGTTTTATTTAAAGTAATTCATTTTAAATATTCAAAATTCGTTAAAATTGCCAAAACAAAAATTTTAAACTGGCTCGCATTTCCGGGTTATTACACTATCGATGCCTTCATTCCCACGGTTTCCCCTCTATAAATCATTAGGTTTTCTCCATTTCCTTAGAAACAAATCGAATCACTTCCTCTTCTTTCTTCAGAAAAAAATCAATTCTTTTTTTCCCAAATTCCTTCAGAAAGGAATCGTTCCCAAATCATTTTAATGGCCTCCTCAAATCTTGCTTCCATCGTTCACCCTCGCCGCTTCACCCTCAACAATTCAATTCGAAGCCCTGTCTTGTTCAACTCCTCCCAATCAAAGCCGCATGTACTGCCTCCTCAACCAACACCCAATCGCCATTCAAAAACTCTGGCCACTCAAACTTTCCCCAAACCCTAATCGAATCCGTTATCCTAATTCGAATCCAAATCGCAAGCCACCCGAACCACTTCAACGTTCGTTCAAACCCCAGCAACTTTGAGCGTTACTGGTTCGCCGTTCAACTCTAGCCATCAATGGAATCCACCGCGTCGACGCCTGCTTCTCTAAATCGTGGCCCGACATCGAAGAACATCAAAGTCTGCTCCTTTCTTCTCCGCGGTCATAGGTGAGCATCTCACTCACGATTAAATCTCCAGTTTCAAGTAGATTGATTTCAGTTAACTAAATACAAGTAGCTGCTTAATTCGATTTATGTTGACTGTTGTGCGGATTTACCTAAACTCATTTTAGAGTACTGCTCCTGTTTCACTATGTTGCTATGAAACTGAAGTATGTTGATTATATATACACAACTGGGAATTTGTCCGTAAATCCCTTGTGAGTTTCAACCTACTGTTCAACACATATGACTGTTTATAAAACATTCCTTGATGGATTGAGTCAAATAAATATTGGTGAATGAGTAATGGGGCGGATACCATGTGATTTAGGATTCAGAAGTGTTCATGGTTTATTATCTTTGTGTACAAAAATAAAAAATAAAAAATAACAAATTTGTCGAAGGGTTACGGAAGTTTATAAACAAAACAATAATATGTTTTTTTGATAATTTCTGATGAATTAGTAATAAAAGAATAAAATAGGGACAAAATCTGTGTACATGAAATGAATATGTATATATATACATGCATGCATACGTGTATATATATGTATTTGGAATTCTAGAATATACAGAAAGGATGAGAAATGCATAGAACTTTTCTTAAATGATTAGTTGTGTGTATTAAGCATGTAAGAGAATTCTGCTATTAGGTAGAGCTGCATTCTCAATTCTTGTAGTCAGTATTGGTTGAGTGAATTGAAGTATAAATATATAGAAATACATAAATATGTATAACTACAGGTTGTGTTAAAAAAGGTTTAAGTAATAATCTATTTTTTTTGTACATGAACATCATGGCCTTTAAAATGGTCTGCTATTGTATTTCTTATGCATGAACATCATGGCTTTTAAGGGGAGTTTTGCTGTTGGATTGAACCTAAAATATATGTTTATATAATATATATATATATGTTAATATATGTTTTTGCTGCACATATACATCTATGTATTATATCTTGCAATTCTTGCCTGCATGCATTTTTGAGTAGCCTGCATACATACAAACATGCTGTTTGGATATTTCACATGACTTGTGGCAAAAAGAAAGACAAATCTGTTGCATTTCGTGTTCTCTATTTTGCGTTAATATAGAAAAATTACATAACAGCTTATCTATGCTTGTCACACATATTGACCTGTGACATTTCTAAAAAAATAAAATGCAAACATAAGGTGGTTTTCGGTGTTATGAGTCTTCTGACCTACCGTGTTATTGTCATACTT
This sequence comes from Allium sativum, assembly GCA_030737875.1. Classification (NCBI taxonomy): domain Eukaryota; kingdom Viridiplantae; phylum Streptophyta; class Magnoliopsida; order Asparagales; family Amaryllidaceae; genus Allium; species Allium sativum. Next base: position 867,983,687 of record CM060922.1, read on the forward strand.
ATTGACAAGGGCTATACGAGTTTCTTATTGGTTAAAGTGCATAACACCAAGAAAACAAAAAAATATAAAATTAAGGTTAATGTTCAAAGGCGCATTATATCTGTGAGTTACTGTTGTCATATCGACTTCATTCGGACATACTGTTGATAAACTGAATCCATGCATATGCACATTTCTATATATATTGTTCCCCCTTATTTATTCTGCATGTGTTTATTTATACTGATTGTAGAAATCATTGTAAACCGCTATTAGTTGCTGTAAAATATTGTGCAAACTATCTCTACCCTGGTTCCACTCAAAGTGATTTTAGTGTTCTTTATTTTACATTGAAATCTAAAAACTGGATTGCCAGTAATGTGCACTCCAGACATTTTTAATCACTTCATTATGCCCTTGAAGTTCCTGATATTTACTGGTAAAGATATTTTGGTACATGTTTATAAATAATGGCACCTGCATAATTCTTGATTGGAAATATTCATGCCAGACACTCCTTTTTATTCACATTCACAAATGTAATATATGGGTTAATTCATACATCTTTAGCCTACCTTGTTTAGAAACTGAATAATGCCCTTTTTACTCTGTCTCTTTTCTTGTCTACACTGCCCTATCAAAGTAAACGGAATCGTCTTTGGCTTATATTCATATATGTCATATGCTAGTCTACTAAACTTGCAACATCATTTGTACACTATTGTTTCATACCATACTGGTTTAGTTATGCTATTCTTGTTAATGCATACAAACTAATGTTAAACTGGGTAATTGCGAAGTATGCAAACTGGAACTGTTTTAAATGTTTAATAGTCAAATGCTACTTATCTTCTCTCATGGATGATACATGCATAAATATTATTTTCTGGCCTATAGCAATGATAAACATGGGTTACCTTGTGTAAACTGGTAATACTCACAATTGTTCACATACCCTTGGTTGCTTCATGTACCAGTGCCATGTTTTGACAGTACAGTTTGGAAGTTTTGCCACCATGTTTGGACAGTATACACTTTGGAAGTTTTGCCACTTTGTTTTGACAGTAAGCAATTGGTAATCCAAGTGTTTGATCTTGTATGTTTTCCTATTATATGCATCACTAGCAGCATATTTACAAGAAGTATATTAATTCATATGAATTTGAGTATCCCTAGCTTGTACATGAACTATATTTGTTTACCTCCAAACTTTGCTGATGGCTCCTGTATGCTTCAGGTATTATTGCTTATGCATTTCTGGTTCAAGCAAAGCATGACTCCGATATATATATGTGGTGGCTGGTGTAGATATATATATATATATATATATATATATATACATACTACAGTATGTGTATATATATGTCATCGGCATACGCATATATATTTATAAATTCATATGCTGTCCTGTTTTGTTCGTCCCAAATCGTTATGCTGAGAGTTAATAATTTGTGGGATTAACTATTTATTCCCATTTCTATTGAAATCAATTTACTTGAACTACGATTTAATCCGGACTCGAGTGTTTTATGTTTTGCATGGAACGCTTGGGTCAGACCCGAGCAATATAGATTTAAAGATCACAGCTTAGAATTCGAAGATTGGAAAGCTGGGGATTCCAAAGACGGCGCACTCTGAAGTTTTTAAACACAGTAAATATATTTTTCTAGTATTCAATTTGTTTTAAATTCCGCTGTAGATAAACTTCTTGTATTCAAAATTCTGGTTATATATAAAAGTGATATTTTGGTGTTCAATATTGCGACTTCTATTTATTCTGTATTTTTCTGTGTTGATTCTGTTTTTAAACTCTGTAAGCTAAACAACGAAACGTCAGTTTGAACGTTTTAAGTCGGTTTAATTACCAATTTGAAGCGGTCAAAATGGCGGGATGTTACATAATGTATTAATCATTGACGGCATAGTACCCCATCCTACTATGTCGCCATATATAGGTATACAATTAAAACCGCAGGATGTCGTATTGGAAATTACGTTTCCATCAAGAGTCAAGGCTAGGAACGATCACCTTACCGATTCGAGACACTCTAGCAATATCTCAGGATTCAGACGCTGGCGAAACCTTGGATCCTACAGGGTCGGTCCCCCAATAGTGCAATGGGTTGGATTGGCAATTCTTGAACACACGCTTCCTGATCCTATTGGACCTATAAATTGGCCACTGCGGCCAATAAAAATCCGAGATGCCTCAAAATCCATCAACCACATAAGTAAAATGTCGGGCTGTGTTAAACCCAAACACCACTTCTGGCTAGAAAGAAACGTGTGCACTCCCTGCATTCCCTTGCTCCGTTTCTGACTCATACCGGGGTGTGAGGCTCGCGAGGTAACGAAATACACAAAGCTATGCCTAAAAAGGCTATGCTTTAATCATATGCACAAGGCTCTTCTTTTCAACAAACGCATTGATCAATTGCATCTTGGCATGTCACATTGACAGTCCATACCATGCGATCGATAACTGCCAATATATAACCTCTGAGCTCGTGCGTCTCAGAGAAGGGTGTTAAGCAAGAGAATAAATTCTCCGCCACCACAGAAATATATTAACAGCTATCAATTTAATTACACGGCAAGAAATTCAATGTCGGGGCACATCCATTTACAAGTCCATTCTGGGTCTGAACGAAACCGGAGTCACCTAGGTGCTCGCATATCCGGACGATCAACAAGTACGTCCGGACAAACTACCACTATTAACCCTTTACTGGGAGGGACCCAATGCCAAGCATCAGTAATCGTCCATTCGATGTGAAGGTCACCGGTCTTCATCCACCGTCTTCAATGTCTTCGACTTTTAATCATCCTAGCAATTATTCAGAATGGGTTAAACCTGGTCTTTCCGAATAAATCGCGTATTTTTATAATTAAAAATCAAGTGTTATAAGGACACATCCAACGCCTCTTTCCAATTCAGAATATTCTTTAAATAAAATATTCATATTATTAGGGAAAGGTTCCCATTAATTTTATCAAAGATAAATCTTTCAAATTTATACTTATTCTTAAATCTTATTTTCAAAGATTTATTAATATTCCAATTCAGTTTTAATATCAAAATCACTACTTTACAATTATTCCAATTTAAGAAATAAATCTTATTTTTAACTGGATTAAAGAATCAATGTCTTCTAAAAACATTGTTCAAGATAAACCTAAAATCATTTTCCAATAAATAAATATAAATTGAAATACCAATAATCTTAGTTGAAAGAATCATTCTTTATTTACAAGAAATTCTTTGTTTAAAATATTCTTTATATGAAGGATACTCTAAATCGGAAAGCGACTCAATCATTTACCATATAACTTTGGTTATATGGATCTCATACATCGTATGTAAATGACAATAATAATAAATAATCATCAAACCATCCACTCAACATCCAGAGTGAAGTTCTCAACTGTGTGAGCATTCAAATGAAATAATAACGCTCATCGCAGCCTGTCAATCTATCGATTGACATATAAATAAATATTGGGACTAGTGTATATCAATTATTGTCCCAATACCCGTGTGAGGTTTTCAGCCAACAACAGTAAATAAATAATTGGTTAATTAATTTAACCAATTTTAATACTATCAACATGTTGATAATGATGGACAAAATGATATTTTATCTCTAATGTCGAAATAAAATATATTTGACTCGCATAATTTCTTATACTTTGCCAATGTCTAATAAACTGTAATTTATTTATATGGCATTATTGCTAATGCCAAATAATAGATAATTTCCTCTGTACTTTATTTGGATGTTATTATTCTTAAATTTAGCACATAGAAGAAATAATCACACTTGTATATGTTTTTCAATGTATAACCTAAACCTAAAAATGTTTATTTTAAAGTGCATACAAATTCTAATGTATGCATTAACTATAGAAATGTCACTTTAATTTACCTATACATTCTACTGTATGTTTTAACCAAGAATATGATTTTTATATTTGAATATAGATTCCAATGTAAGTTTGCAAATAAGAATGATTTTTATATTTGCATATAAATTCTATAGTATGTTATGCAAATAAAAATGATTATTTGCCTTTAAATTCTGTGGTATGTTATGCAAATAAAAATGATTTTTTGCATATAAATTCTATGTGACGATCCCAAAACCCCATGACACGGTGTTAAGGATAATCATTGGAATATAACACATTAATCATCATTAGCAGATCACAGATAATAGCATAAACAGAAAATAGAATAATTTACACACATATGACAGCGGAATCATATAGATATCATCACATCAGAGAAGCACAGTACAGAATACAACTTAGTGCATAATGATACATAATCAGTCACCATTGCATGAGGCGGAATCATACATAAAGAGTACATAAAAGGAATATCAGTCTACATCGCCAATGGCGGAATCATAATATAGATACAATAATGGCGGAGAAAATCCAAGTCAACACGGTGTAGTCAAGCCTCGCCATGAGCCAAAAGGTGCGTCAGAAACCTGTAACTAGGTTGCCCGAGTGAAAACGAGGGCACCCGTGTTTGCAAGGTGAAACAAACTACGAGTCAGTCGTGGGACTGGTATGAGAAATCTACTCAACTAATTAACAACAATAATAAGGCAAATCAAAGGACCACGCCACTTTCGCGGAACGGGTTTACTCCAATGAGTGCTAGTGCATGAAATAAAATAACGATTAAATCAACGTAATGCTTTTTATAAAATGAAGCCATTATAAGACTCAGGTCCCATCACACAATGCAACGCAAGCCGGAGGATAGAGTTTTTACCTTATAATAGCCAAAAATGCTTCATACGAATAAAACTAAAGTGCTTGATATTATTACTAGTGTATATATGTTTCAAAAGCGATTTCAATCATAAATATCAATCATAGGCGGCATAAATGACCCTTACCACTATGTCGCCATACTAGTAATACAATCACGTCCGCATATTTCGTATTGGAAATTGGATTCCTTCATGAGTCGAGGCAAGGGGCAAGCTCCTCTCCGATTCGAGACACTCTAGCAAATGTCCCAGGACCCCACTATGATCCTTGGATCTTCAGGGCCGGTCGTCTCTTACTTTTGAGGATTAATTATTCCTGAACACACGTTTCCCGGTCCTTACAGACCTATATCGAGGCGCCTCGCATTCCAACAACCACACAGGTGAAAAGTATATATAATGTCAGGGCTGGTAGGTCACTGACACCACCTTAGCTAGAAAGAAACGTCGTGCTCTCCCTGCAGTCAGTTTCCCGTTTTTGACTCATACCGAGGTGTGAGGCTCGCGAATTCACATTATACACAAAGCTACGTCGCACAGACCATGCTTTGATCATCACCTACAAGACTTAGCTTTGCAACAGAAGCCTTGATCATATGCCACTCAGGCGTGCCACACAGGCAATCCACTCCATGCGACTGATTTCTGTCAATACATAACCTCTGAGCTCGTACGTCTCAGAGAAGGGTGTTAAGCAAGAGAATAAATTCTCCGCCGCCAAACAGATATATATTTAACAGAGATCAATCAACACAGAACAAAATCCAATGTCAGACACACAGTCCATTTACAAGTCCGTTCTGGGTCTGAACGAAACCGGAGGCACCAATTCCTCGCATATCCGTACAATCAATAGTATGTTTGGACGGCTACTACTTCAATTCCTTCATGGTAGCTACTCCAATCACGAGCATCAGTAGCGCCCATCCATCCAATGTGGAGATCGTCGGTCTTCAGCCGTTTTCGACTCTTCGACTTCTCAACGTCGATCGATTATTTGAAATGAGATAAACTCGGCCTTTTCAAATAACCGACGTATATTTAGATTTTCAAATCAATTAATCACATGGTTGGACCATTTAACATTCACATTTCAGTTATTTAGTTATAATTTTCATGTCAAATACATTCAACCACCACATAACAAGCAAACACAACAAAATTGGTTTATTTCCACTCTATATCGTCTATAGTATTTTATAACGATATATCGCCATTTTTATTTAATTTAAAACGGTCATATTTAATTAAACGACGTTTCGGGTCGTGTCGATGCACTGGCGCTGCTTTTCACTAATTTTGTTTTACACTTATCTGAAAATCTAACCGTTGGATCTTCACAAATTTTACATCATTAGGAAGGTCATTTCCAAACGAATCCAACGGTTTCAGTTTTGGGAAAATCCGACGGTCGGATCTTCCACACTAGCCATTTGAAGTTACGATTTCAATTTACGAACTGCAGCGACGATATTTGATTTAATTTAATTATATTTATATATATATATAAATATAATCGTTTCTGGCGCTGTTTTTCTTCAGTTTTGAATTAAACATTCCAGACAATCCAACCGTCGGATCTTCACAAAGTTTGTGTCGTTGGAAAGATATTTCCAAGGCGAACCCAACGGTTGCGGTTTCGGGAAAATCCAATGGTCGGATTTCCCGTACTAGTCGTTTGAAATCACGGTTTCAAAACACGAACTGCACGGCCACGTTTCGTTTTAATTCTATTTATATTTATATATTTATATAAATATAGTTCGTTCAAAAATTCCTATATCGTTTCCACTTCAATTATTTCACTAACGCCTTTAAATTTCGGAAAATTTCGCCATAACCTCCTTTGTACGGGAGGGTCTGGGAAAAATTCCCAAATAGCCACACGGGCGTCTCATATCAAAAAGAAAAAGAAAAAGCCAAGCGGCTAGCCAACAGGCTCATAAAATCATCACCCAAACAAAGCAGTAAATGTGTACCTATTTGTCAGGCACAAAATTTTATTTCTCTTCTCTAGCCCCTTTGATTTAACCTGTTCAATAGATATGCATGTACATATATATACAATTTCTATCACTTATTATTTTCCATTCAATTTCATATTTGATTTGCTTTGGTTTAAAAACACCATTCATTCTAATGTTGCATGCATAGGCTAAAATCATATCATTAGCTAATTAATGTATATTTCAACTCATGCACGTTTATTTGAACAAGTGGCTATTTTTAACACTTCACATTTCAAAGATGATAATTTTGGCGAACTAAAATATATTTCAACACATGACTATTTTATTTAGTTCCTATGCATGTTAAAAAGAATATTTCTTTCACAAATATTTATTTCAACGTCCGCATATCTTTAGCATATCACCATTATGATAAAAATGATATTTTTATCATTCAAGTATTTATTCGACAAATGGATGTTTTCAACACTTCGTAGTTTTAATAAAAATGTAATTTTTATTGTTCGATCTTTTTATTCAACACATGAACTTTTCCACTGCACACACTTCTCAACAAATGAGCATATCCACACATAGACATTTTATTTATGTTGTTCATATTAGAAAGATGGGGATTTTATTGTTGAAACTATTTATATAAGGCGAATATTTTTCATACTTCATATATATAAAAATGTGATTTTTATTATTTAAACACTTCATTCATTCACAAATGAATTTAATTTTCACACAACACTTTTCAACACACAAACATTTCCACACATGGATATAGTTTCAACATATGGCTTTAATTTCAACGCATGAAAATAATTTCAACATATGAAAATAATTCTAACACACAAAGATTATTCAAAATTTCGGCAGCATAACGGCAGGGTAGTTAAAACCGGCACCGTCCTTAGTACGGCTCCTCGCTCTACCTTAAAACCTCGCGGTTTTTGACAATGGGGATTCATGCATCTAATTCGCACACAGGCGGCATGTTTATTTTTATTTCCACAAATATTTCCAATTCATTTCAATCACCAATGGGTATTTTTCAACCACAACCAAACAATATCAACCACAAACAATTATTCAACCATTCGTATTTTTCATCCAATATTTCACACCAATTCACCACAATAAATATCGTCCATGGTTTATGGACGAGGGGAGTATATATATATATATATATATATATATTTGCTATATTTCACTAGCATTTCAACACATATATCAATTATTCTATGCATGCAAAATTCATACTTTGCTTATATAGCTTACACTACGCATGTACATGAGGTATACGACACGTATGTAATTTATATTTCGCTAATATAAATTATACACTACATTTTCCATTCAATTTCACATTAATTTTGATTTCTCACATTGGTTTTCGGAGCGCTAAAATCGATACGATGTCAGAAAAATCCGCGGCTTCCTCTATTAGGTAGAGAGCTTCCTTGCGGTCCCGATGTTTCCTGTTTCATCGAATTTCATCAATACACCAAAAAGATATGATTTTTCAAAGTGTAAAGATCAAAGAAAAACTCACTTTCACGAAGCTTCAAAACTAGGTTTACAGTTTTCGCAAAATCAGTGGCTCGTGGGGACGATCGGGGGTGCTGACGTGGAAGAGGACGGCGAGGGCTTCACGGCGCTGGTAGTTTGAGGGGGTGCGGTGGCAGGTCGGAGCGGCGGCGGCGCTGGGAAGGTCGGGACTTCCTGGCCTCGATTCAGGCGGAGGAGGCGACGAGGGTGGCGATGCTGGGGTCGGATTTGAAGAGGGGGCTGAGACACGTCGAATGGTGGCGGTGGCGAAGTCTGGAACTGACTGTGGCGGCGGCGGCGGAGGAGAGAAGGTCAGGAGCAGGTTTCGCCGTTGATCGGGGGGGTTTTCTTTTTTTTAAAAAAAAAAATTTATGAAAGGAAAATTCTGATTGGCCGAGGATTATATTAAATTTTTAAATAGTGTTTTCTCAAACGAACTCCTTTTTAAACCCAACGACTGTCACCCCTAGCTAAATACCCCCCATTCCAGACACAATGGGATATGTTTCGTAGGCCAATTCGGCTGTTATAGTCAGTTATTTTCCAAATTAAAGTATAAAACATTTAATTTTTAACTTCCAACGTACATTTCAATTTGCCAGGGCCACAAACTTATTCGAAAAATTCCAGAAAAATAAATCTAGCTATGTTTTGACGCTACGGTCCCAACAAAACTAGTTTCGTCGAATTCTGAGGTCATTTGAAAAATGGCCATTTTCTGGTCGATCCACTTTAACAGAACTTGACCAAACACATTTTCTTTTGCCACGCTCACATACGAGCTTCAAAAATTATGAAATTTGAAATCTAGCAATAGTTTGACATCCCGGACCCAACAAAAGTGGTTTCGTCGAATTCCGAGGTCGTATGCAAAATATCAATTTTCCAGGGCTATATATTCTATATACCGACCCTTCTGAAAATTCATTCGGCCATAACTTTTGATTCTCGTTATGAAACTTCGATTTTTCAGATTTGTTAGAAAGGTATTGACTAACAGATTTAAATATTTTTGGTTTCGCTAAAATCCGTTATATTTTCCACCCTGCACAGTCAGTCAAAGTTTTAATTCAAATTTTCAAACTGACTCACTATTCCTAATTCACTATTTTATTGAAATATTCTATTTCAATTGTTCAAATCCTTATGAAATCATCAATTTAAAAATTTTAAATTGACTCGTATTTTCCGGGTTATTACAATCTCCCCCACTTAAAACTTTTCGTCCTCGAAAAGGAAACAACAGTAAAGTAGGAAATAAAATGTAAATGCAAAGTATTGTAAAGGTACCTTGCGCCGGAGTTAGTCAGAGATATCCACTCTGCATTTGGGGTAAGCTTGCTTAATGCTTTCCTCAGTTTCCCTAGTACAGTCTCTAGGATCACTGCTCCACTGCACTTTAACTAAATGAACCTTTTTGCTTCTGAGTTCTCTAGTTTCTTTGCCAACAATCTTTAATGGCTCTCTTCTGAGTGCTAATTCTGGAGTTATCTCCACATCCCATTGCGCTGCTTCTTCTACAACAAGATCTGGATCATGCACATGTCTTCTAAGTTGAGATACGTAAAATACATTGTGCACTCCAGGCAACCAATCTGGCAATTGAACCCTATAAGCAAGAGTTCCAATTCGCTCAAGTATAGGAAAGGGACCAATAAATCTCGGTGCCAACTTCCCAGTCTTGCCAAATCTGATTACTCCTCTCATCGGAGAAACCTTCAAATAAACATGATCACCAACAGCAAATGTCAAATCTCTCCTTTTGGAGTCTGCATAACTTTTCTGTCGGCTTTGGGCGGTTTTCAAACGCTTCTTGATGAAGTCCACTTTATCAGATGCTTCTCTAATCATATCGGGTCCTAGTACAAGTCTGTTGCCAGGTTCTACCTAACATGCTGGAGATCTGCAGGGTCTGCCATATAATGCTTCAAATGGCGACATTCTCAAACTTGCTTGATAGCTATTGTTATATGAGAATTCGGCCAAATGCAAATGATCTTCCCACGACCCACCCAAATCAATTATACAAGCCCGCAATAAATCTTCTAGAGTTCTATTCACCCGCTCAGTTTGGCCATCTGTTTGTGGGTGATAAGCGGTGCTCATATTCAGTTTTGTTCCCAATTATGTCTGGAAAGCCTCCCAAAATTTGCTAGTAAATAGGGGATCTCTATCACTGACTATGTTGATGGGAATTCCATGCAGCTTAACAATTTCTCTGAAATATATCTGTGCTAGACTTTGAGCGGTTCTATTGGATCGGACAGGTATAAAATGGGCAGTCTTCGTGAAGCGATCTACGATTACCCAAATGTTGTCATTACCTTTCTTGGTTCGCGACAAACCATCTATGAAATCCATGGAAATCTGTTCCCATTTCCAGCCTGGAACTTCCAACGGTTGTAACAGTCCAGCTAGCTTCTGTTGGTCACTCTTGACCAATTGATAAGTAGGGCATCTGCTAGCATACAAAGAAATATCTCTTTTCATTGCCTTCCACCAAAAAGTGCGTTTGATATCGTTGTACATTTTACTCACCCCAGGATGGATGCAAAATTTGGATTTATGGCATTCGTCCAGCACTTCTCTTTTAAGCTCGGGAATGTCGGGAACACATATTCTTCTATTCAGCCTCAGAACTCCCTCACTATCCACTAGGAAACTGAAGCCTTCGCCCCTTTGAATCCTTTTTACCATCTCTTTCACAAAATTGTCACTTTTCTGAAGAACAGATATTCTATCAATCAATCCAGGTGTAATTATAAGATTGGCAATGATTGCGGTTTTTCTACTAAGTGCATCCGCTACAACGTTAGCCTTCCCCGGCGTATACAGGATATCAAGATCATACGCTGCAAGAAATTCTAGCCAACACTGCTGTCTCAGATTCAGATCTTTCTGGGTATATAAATACTTCAACGATTGATGATCTGTGTACAGTATAAATTTCTCGCCCAATAAATAATGCCTCCAGATTTTCAAGGCAAAAACGATGGCTAGCAACTCAAGATCATGAGTCACATAATTCTTCTCATGCGGTTTCAGTTGGCGGCTTGCATAAGCGACTACTTGGCCTCTCTGCATTAACACTGCACCAAGACCTCTAATAGAAGCATCTGTCCAAACCGTTAAATCCTGATTACCATCAATAATAGTTAACATTGGAGCGGTGGTCAGTTTCGATTTCAATTCCTGGAAATCTTCTTCACAGTCAGAAGTCCACTTAAACTTCTCATGTTTCTTTGTGAGCTTCGTTAACGGACCAGATATCTTCGAAAAATCCTTAACGAACTTTCGATAATAACTAGCCAACCCCATAAAACTTCTAACTTCCGTGGGAGTCGTAGGTTGTTTCCAATCTTGAATCGCTGTTATTTTGCTTGGGTCAACAGAAATTCCTTTCTCTGACACAACATGGCCAAGAAATTTGACTTCTTCTTGCCAGAAGACACATTTAGAGAATTTGGCTTTGAAGACGTTTTTCCTTTGAATCTCCAATACTTGTTCTAAGTGTTTTTCATGCTCGGGTTTTGATTTGGAGTAGATTAAAATATCATCGATGAAGACGAGGACAAATTTATTCAAAACTCCCCTGAACACTCTATTCATTAGATCGACAAAGTATGCTGGAGCGTTGCATAGGCCAAACGGCATTACTAACCATTCATAAAATATGTCTGGACCTCTGAAAGCTGTCAAAGGAACACACGCTTCTGCTATTCTCAATTGATGAAAACCTGTAGCTAGGTCCATTCGGGAAAATACTTTCGCCCCATTCAATTGGTCTAGCAAATCATCAATGCGGGGTAATGGATACTTATTTTTGAGCGTCTGTTTGTTGAGGTCTCGGTAATCAACACATAATCGAAGAGTACCGTCTGACTTTGGGACAAACACAACAGCTGCACCCCAATTAGAAAAACTCGGTCTGATTAGACCCTTCCACAACAGTTGACGAGTTTGATCTCCTAATTCTTCTTTTTCTTTCGGAGTCATTCTGCGAATTGGATGCACCACCGGTCTGGCATTGGGAATTAGATCGATTCGGAATTCTATTTCTCTTTGCGGGGGTAAGTTTTCAACTTCTTCAAACACATCCGCATAGTTTCTAACAATCGGAATCTTTTCTATGGAAGTGGGGATAAGTTCTAATGCTGACCAAAATTCTTCTCTATTCGGATTCGAACCGTGACATGGTACCGTAATATATCCAAGCTTCGTTCGAATTTTAATGATTCTTTCCGCACACTTTACCTCAACTTCGTATTTCGTTAACCATTCTAACCCAAGGATAACATCGAATTCGGGAAAATCCATAACGATTAAATTAATGGGAAATTTGTAGGAAGAATAAGAGACTGGCACTCTACAACATGAACTTAGAGTAACGGGACCCCCTATCGGGTTATGTACTTCAACTGATTCTTTGAGCTTTCGCTATTTTAACTTTAATTTGTGCACTGTGTTTTTAGCAACAAAACTACGCGACGCACCCGTGTCAAACAATACAGAAACAAGAATATTTTTAATGGTAAGGGTACCTCCCAAAACATCAGGTTTACCTGCTCTGTCGGAAGCAGCTGGCGGGCTCGACCCGTCATAGACGTGAGCTACTGTAGCTTTCTTCAGCAAAGGACAGTCTTTGACCAGATGATCGGTCTTGCGACAGTTGAAGCACGAGCGAGGGTTCTGGGAGCCTTGGCTCGAGCCTGGAGAATTTGTTTTCTGCCTCTTCGGAGCTGTGCAGACGTTTGAGTAGTGGCCCGGCTTGCCACAGTTAAAGCAATTTCCTCTTGGCGGCTTGCCAGTCTGAGGTTTTGAAGATGCTGCTTGGCTTGACTCGCCTTGATTTACAGCAGGCTTGCGCTTGTTTCTAGCTTGGCTTCTAGCGCGATCCTGATCCAAATGCCTTTGATCAAGGTCTTCATAGTTGCATGTCATTTCCACCAGTTCGTTGAATTCCAGCTTGACATGGGCCATGGCTCTATCATGATATTGTCGTCTTAGCCCAAGGATAAACCTCTTATTTTTGGATTTTGCAGTGGCGACGAGCTCTGGAGCATAGGGCGACAACATTGTAAATTTATTCAGATAATCTTGCACAGAAAGATCCCCTTGCTGGAGATTGGCGAAGTCATCGTGCATTATTTCTAAAGCTTGTTCTGGGACATATTTCTCCTCGAAGAGTTCTTTAAATCCATCCCATGTTCTTCCAGCTTCTCTATTCCCGGCGGTAAGAGATTCCCACCATAATTCAGCTTGTTCCTGCATAAGCCAGGCGCCCATAATAGCTTTGTCTTCATCTCCAAGCCTTAGGCCTTCAAGAATTTTCTCGCATGTTTTGAGCCATGCAAGAGCCTCTATTATGGTGCCAGTTCCCGAGAAGGTCTTGCCTCCTAAGTTCTTATATCTCTTAGCTACACGGTCAAGCTCGAAGTATTGAGCTGCCGGAGGTTGTATCAAAGGTCCTTCTTGAGCTGGGACTTCTCCCCTTCCTCGGCCTCGGCCGGCACGGCCTCCTCTAGCGGCTGCTGCTCTGGTAGCCATTTATCAAATTATGTATAAGCAACGAAAAAGTCAGCTAACAGAAATGATAGTCTATTGCATAATTAAGCAGAAAATTTACGAAAAGATAACGATGGACTGATCAATTGTTTTTGCTATTCTGCTCAGCTCATTCTAGGACTTTACTAGTCATATCTCTAATGAGCGACTCGCCTAAGAATACTACTGATTCTATTTTGACAAAGTGTTTAATGTGTTAGACTCCAGAACTAAGGTTAACCAAAGCTTTGATACCAGCTGTGACGATCCCAAAACCCCATGACACGGTGTTAAGGATAATCATTGGAATATAACACATTAATCATCATTAGCAGATCACAGATAATAGCATAAACAGAAAATAGAATAATTTACACACATATGACAGCGGAATCATATAGATATCATCACATCAGAGAAGCACAGTACAGGATACAACTTAGTGCATAATGATACATAATCAGTCACCATCGCCTGAGGCGGAATAATACATAAAGAGTACACAAAAGGAATATCAGTCTACATCGCCAATGGCGGAATCATAATATAGATACAATAATGGCGGAGAAAATCCAAGTCAGCACGGTGTAGTCAAGCCTCGCCATGAGCCAAAAGATGCGTCAGAAACCTGTAACTAGGCTGCCCGTGTGAAAATGAGGGCACCCGAGTTTGCAAGGTGAAACAAACTACGAGTCAGTCATGGGACTGGTATGAGAAATCTACTCAACTTATTAACAACAATAATAAGGCAAATCAAAGGACCACGCCACTTTCGCGGAACGGGTTTACTCCAATGAGTGCTAGTGCATGAAATAAAATAATGATTAAATCAACGCAATGCTTTATATAAAATGAAGCCATTATAAGACTCAGGTCCCATCACACAATGCAACGCAAGCCGGAGGATAGAGTTTTTACCTTATAATAGCCAAAAATGCTTCATACGAATAAAACTAAAGTGCTTGATATTATTACTAGTGTATATATGTTTCAAAAGCGATTTCAATCATAAATATCAATCATAGGCGGCGTAAATGACCCATACCACTATGTCGCCATACTAGTAATACAATCACGTCCGCATATTTCGTATTGGAAATTGGATTCCTTCATGAGTCGAGGCAAGGGGCAAGCTCCTCTCCGATTCGAGACACTCTAGCAAATGTCCCAGGACCCCACTATGATCCTTGGATCTTCAGGGCCGGTCCTCTCTTACTTTTGAGGATTAATTATTCCTGAACACACGTTTCCCGGTCCTTACAGACCTATATCGAGGCGCCTCGCATTCCAACAACCACACAGGTGAAAAGTATATATAATGTCAGGGCTGGTAGGTCACTAACACCACCTTAGCTAGAAAGAAACGTCGTGCTCTCCCTGCAGTCACTCTCCCGTTTTTGACTCATACCGAGGTGTGAGGCTCGCGAATTCACGTTATACACAAAGCTACGTCACACAGACCATGCTTTGATCATCACCCACAAGACTTTTCTTTGAAAAAGAAGCCTTGATCATATGCCACTCAGGCGTGCCACACAGGCAATCCACTCCATGCGACTGATTTCTGTCAATACATAACCTCTGAGCTCGTACGTCTCAGAGAAGGGCGTTAAGCAAGAGAATAAATTCTCCTCCGCCAAACTGATATATATTTAACAGAGATCAATCAACACAGAACAAAATCCAATGTCAGACACACAGTCCATTTACAAGTCCGTTCTGGGTCTGAACGAAACCGGAGGCACCAATTCCTCGCATATCCGTACAATCAACAGTATGTTTGGACGGCTACTACTTCAATTCCTTCATGGTAGCTACTCCAATCATGAGCATCAGTAGCGCCCATCCATCCAATGTGGAGATCGTCGATCTTCAGCCATTTTCGACTCTTCGACTTCTCAACGTCGATTGATTATTTGAAATGAGATAAACTCGGCCTTTTCAAATAACCCACGTATATTTAGATTTTCAAATCAATTAATCACATGGTTGGACCATTTAACATTCACATTTCAGTTATTTAGTTATAATTTTCATGTCAAATACATTCAACCACCACATAACAAGCAAACACAACAAAATTGGTTTATTTCCACTCTATATCGTCTATAGTATTTTATAACGATATATCGCCATTTTTATTTAATTTAAAACGGCCATATTTAATTAAACGACGTTTCGGGTCGTGTCGATGCACTGGCGCTGCTTTTCACTAATTTTGTTTTACACTTATCTGAAAATCTAACCGTTGGATCTTCACAAATTTTACATCATTAGGAAGGTCATTTCCAAACGAATCCAACGGTTTCAGTTTTGGGAAAATCCGACGGTCGGATCTTCCACACTAGCCATTTGAAGTTACGATTTCAATTTACGAACTGCAGCGACGATATTTGATTTAATTTAATTATATTTACATATATATATAAATATAATCGTTTCTGGCGCTGTTTTTCTTCAGTTTTGAATTAAACATTCCAGACAATCCAACTGTCGGATCTTCACAAAGTTTGTGTCGTTGGAAAGATATTTCCAAGGCGAACCCAACGGTTGCGGTTTCGGGAAAATCCAATGGTCGGATTTCCCGTACTAGTCGTTTGAAATCACGGTTTCAAAACACGAACTGCACGGCCACGTTTCGTTTTAATTCTATTTATATTTATATATTTATATAAATATAGTTTGTTCAAAAATTCCTATATCGTTTCCACTTCAATTATTTCACTAACGCCTTTAAATTTCGGAAAATTTCGCCATAACCTCCTTTGTACGGGAGGGTCTGGGAAAAATTCCCAAATAGCCACACGGGCGTCTCATATCAAAAAGAAAAAGAAAAAGCCAAGCGGCTAGCTAACAGGCTCATAAAATCATCACCCAAACATAGCAGTAAATGTGTACCTATTTGTCGGGCACAAAATTTTATTTCTCTTCTCTAGCCCCTTTGCTTTAACCTGTTCAATAGATATGCATGTACATATATATACAATTTCTATCACTTATCATTTTCCATTCAATTTCATATTTGATTTGCTTTGGTTTAAAAACACCATTCATTCTAATGTTGCATGCATAGGCTAAAATCATATCATTAGCTAATTAATGTATATTTCAACTCATGCACGTTTATTTGAACAAGTGGCTATTTTTAACACTTCACATTTCAAAGATGATAATTTTGGCGAACTAAAATATATTTCAACACATGACTATTTTATTTAGTTCCTATGCATGTTAAAAAGAATATTTCTTTCACAATTATTTATTTCAACGTCCGCATATCTTTAGCATATCACCATTATGATAAAAATGATATTTTTATCATTCAAGTATTTATTCGACAAATGGATGTTTTCAACACTTCGTAGTTTTAATAAAAATGTAATTTTTATTGTTCGATCTTTTTATTCAACACATGAACTTTTCCACTACACACACTTCTCAACAAATGAGCATATCCACACATGGACATTTTATTTATGTTGTTCATATTAGAAAGATGGGATTTTTATTGTTGAAACTATTTATATAAGGCAAATATTTTTCATACTTCATATATATAAAAATGTGATTTTTATTGTTTAAACACTTCATTCATTCACAAATGAATTTAATTTTCACACAACACTTTTCAACACACAAACATTTCCACACATGGATATAGTTTCAACATATTGCTTTAATTTCAATGCATGAAAATAATTCTAACACACAAAGATTATTCAAAATTTCGGCAGCATAACGGCAGGGTAGTTAAAACCGGCACCGTCCCTAGTACGGCTCCTCGCTCTACCTTAAAACCTCGCGGTTTTTGACAATGGGGATTCGTGCATCTAATTCGCACGCAGGCAGCATGTTTATTTTTATTTCCACAAATATTTCCAATTCATTTCAATCACCAATGGGTATTTTTCAACCACAACCAAACAATATCAACCACAAACAATTATTCAACCATTCGTATTTTTCATCCAATATTTCACACCAATTCACCACAATAAATATCCTCCATGGTTTGTGGACGAGGGGAGTATATATATATATATATATATATATATATATATATATATATATATATATATATTTGCTATATTTCACTAGCATTTCAACACATATATCAATTATTCTATGCATGCAAAATTCATACTTCGCTTATATAGCTTACACTACGCATGTACATGAGGTATACGACACGTATGTAATTTATATTTCGCTAATATAAATTATACACTACATTTTCCATTCAATTTCACGTTAATTTAGATTTCTCACATTGGTTTTCAGAGCTCTAAAAATCGATACGTTGTCAGAAAAATCTGCGGCTTCTTCTATTGGGTAGAGAGCTTCCTTGCGGTCCCGATGTTTCCTGTTTCATTGAATTTCGTCAACACACCAAAAAGATATGATTTTTCAAAATGTAAAGATCAAAGAAAAACTCACTTTCACGAAGCTTCAAAACTAGGTTTACAGTTTTCGCGAAATCAGTGGCTCGTGGGGACGATCGGGGGTGCTGACGTGGAAGAGGACGGCGAGGGCTTCACGGCGCTGGTGGTTTGAGGGGCTGCCGTGGCAGATCGGAGCGGCGGCGGCGATGGGAAGGTCGGGACTTCCTGGCCTCGATTCAGGCGGAGGAGGCGACGAGGGTGGCGATGCTGGGGTCGGATTTGAAGAGGGGGCTGAGACGCGTCGAATGGTGGCGGTGGCGTAGTCTGGAAGCGACTGTGGCGGCGGCGGAGGAGAGAAGGTCAGGAGCGGGTTTCGCCGTTGGTCGGGGGGGTTTATTTTTAAAATTTATGAAAGGAAAATTCTGATTGGCCGAGGATTATATTAAATTTTTAAATAGTGTTTTCTCAAACGAACTCCTTTTTAAACCCAACGACTGTCGCCCCTAGCTAAATACCCCCATTCCGGACACAATGGGATATGTTTCGTAGGCCAGTTCGACTGTTACAGTCAGTTATTTTCCAAATTAAAGTATAAAACATTTAATTTTTAACTTCCAACGTACATTTCAATTTGCCAGGGCCACAAACTGATTCGAAAAATTCCAGAAAAATAAATCTAGCTATGTTTTGACGCTACGGTCCCAACAAAACTAGTTTCGTCGAATTCTGAGGTCATTTGAAAAATGGCCATTTTCTGGTTGATCCACTTTAACAGAACTTGACCAAACACATTTTCTTTTGCCACGCTCACATACTAGCTTCAAAAATTATGAAATTTGAGACCTAGCAATAGTTTGACATCCCGGACCCAACAAAAGTGGTTTCGTCGAATTCCGAGGTCGTATGCAAAATATCAATTTTCTAGGGCTATATATTCTATATACCGACCCTTCTGAAAATTCATTCGGCCATAACTTTTGATTCCCATTATGAAACTTCGATTTTTCAGATTCGTTAGAAAGGTATTGACTAACAGATTTAAATATTTTTGGCTTCGCTAAAATCCGTTATATTTTCCACCCTGCACAGTCAGTCAAAGTTTGAATTCAAATTTTCAAACTGACTCACTATTCCTAATTCACTATTTTATTGAAATATTCTATTTCAATTGTTCAAATCCTTATGAAATCATCAATTTAAAAATTTTAAATTGGCTCGTATTTTCCGGGTTATTACATTCTATCTCAACAAAATGTATAAGAAGAGCAATACATTCATTTGCCGACAATTCTATTTTATCAAAATGCGGTTTGTGTTTAATTCTTATTTGACAAAAATGTACTTTTTGGTTTCAACCAATATAATTCGACAAAATGAATGCTTGATTCAACTAATATAAATGAACAAAAGTGAATAATTTTGTTTCAACTAGTGTAAATTGACAAAAGTGATTACTTTGTTTCAATTAATGTAAATTGTCAAAAGTGATTACTTTGTTTCAACTAATGTAAATTGACAAAAGTGATTACTTTGTTTCAACTAATGTAAATTGACAAAAGTGATTACTTTGTTTAAACCTTTTTAAAATGACAAAATTAAATAATTTTGTCTTATTCAGTTTAAATAATAAAAATGTATCTTTTTGTACGGCAACAAAAGGACAAGTAAACCTTATCTATCTATTTACTCTTTTTATTGAAGCTAAGATGACACTAAAAATATATCTTTTTAATTCCAATCTATTTATTATAATCTATGATGAAAATAAAAACATTATATTTAATTTAACAAAATTACAATAAAGATGAATTCATTTTATTATAATCCTTTTTATTTACTCCAGTTTAAAAGTAAAATAATATTTTTAATCCTATTCTTTTATTTATATCTAAAATGTAATAAAAGTGTAACTTCTTAATCTATGCTTTTTATTTGCATCTAAAATGCAAATAAAAAGATGATATTTTAATTTATGATTTATTTGCATCAAAGAATGCAAATGAAAATACAACTTTTAACTTCATGTTTTATTTGCATCAAAGAATGCAAATAAAATGCAACTTCTAATTTAAGGTTTTATTTGCATCTAAATTTGCAAATAAAAATGCAACTTCTAATCCAATATTTTATTCGCATCAAGGAATGCAAATAAATATGCAATTTCTAATTCAATATTTTATCTACATCAAGGAATGCAAATAAATATGCAATTTCTAATTCAATATTTTATTTGCGTCAAGGAATGCAAATAAGTATGCAACTTTTAAATTTCATAGTTTATTTGCACCAAAGAATGCAAATACAAATTCAACTTTTAATACGGTAGTTTATTTCCATCAAAGAATGCAAATGAAAATTCGACTTTTAAATACGGTGTTTATTTGCATCAAAGAATGCAAATAAAAATTCAACTTTTAAATACGGTGTTTATTTGCATCAAAGAATGCAAATAAAAATATAATCTTTTACCTATGATGTTTATTTGCATCTAAATAAAAATAGAATCTTTTTAACTATGATGTTTATTTGCATCTAAAATTGCAAATAAAAATATAGTTTTACTTCTAATGTTTTGTTTGCATCTAAAATAGGAAACAAAAATATAGTTTTACTTCTAATGAAAATAAAAGAACATTTTTATTTTCTATGCATATTTGCATAGAAGGATGCAAATAAAAGAACATTTTTATTTCTATGTATATTTGCATAAAAGAATGCAAATAAAAGATCATTTTATATTTCTATGTATATTTGCATAAAAGAATGCAAATAAAAGAACATTTTATATTTTTCAATATATATATATTTATATTTCTATCTCAATTTGTAACACCCCACCTCCGCTAGGGTCACTTACGAGGGGAATGCACTAGCTTTGGTGGAGTATTATCTAGGTAAACATACACAGAAATATTACAAGACAGAACATATATAAAACAGCGAAAGAAAAACCAAATTTCATTTCTTTAAAATCTAGAAAGGTCTAAAGCCTTTTTACATCAAAATGCCATTAAATCCATTACATCCAAATCTGTCTTGCAATAGTAAAGAAGCATAAAACCATAGTCATAAATCATTCCCCAAGTAAAACAGTAAAGCAGCCATAGCCAATAGCAATCCAAGCCTTCATGAAAATAGCCTTGGAGCTTGGTAAGATCTGAACTAAGCTGTATTCCCACCCTATGAACCTAGGGGGGAAACGGAAGAAAAAGGGGCGAAACAAAGCGGGTCAGTCATAAAGACTGAGCAAGTCCTAGTGACTTTCAGCATAAAAATAGGTAAAGATAACATGGCATGAATAAACTGAAAGTAAACATAAGCATGATGACAAGATAAGCTACAGGCACGATAACTAAGAATAACATTATAGGATTTCTGTCATGTATAACATTGCAAGGTTCCCATTCAAGATGAACTAAGTATAGTTTCGCAAGATTTCTATCAAGCATCGCAAGATTTCTCTGCGTCACCATTAAAATGATATCTATTTGCTCTGCACCACCTAACTAGTGTCCCAACTAGTAATCTATATAAAATGATAAAATCATAACGTGATCCCAATCCCCGAAATTAAGGTTGCTTTCATGTGTACATTTATTATTTATTACCTAGATCTAATCTAGGATTTTCTATCGAGCGCTTCCTAAATTCAACCAGGATTTATGCCACCTAGGTCCAACCTAGGGATTATGCTACCTATTGAACTCTTCTCGGATTTAGGGTTTATGCCACCTAGGTCCAACCTAGGGATTATGCTACCTATGTGTGTCATACGGCCCCCACTGATTGTAGATACCTATGCTAGTCCCACCTATTCAAGCGTGCTTATTAATGGTTAAGTTTGTGGGCCTATATTTACTAATGTTACCCAACAACCCGATATGTACTTAACCCTCTCCGTCCATTACGTTAACTTGGTTAAGTGTTTTATCTTGTTTTACTTAACCCTACCACACATCATGTTATACCGGTTAAGTGTTATTCCTTGTGTTACTTAACCCTACCGCAAGCCTTGTTATACTGGCTAAGTGTTCTCCCTTGTGTTAACTTAACCCCACCGCATGTCATGTCATATTGGTTAAGTGTACATTGACTTAGCCCACCTACTTATCATGTTGTGACGGTTAAGTGTTACCTTCTGTTGTTACTTAACCTTACCATGCATCACGTTATATTGGTTAAGTGCATGTTAACTTAACCCCATCCACCAGTCATATTATAATGGTTAAGTGTTACCCTCGTGTGTTTACTTAACCCTACCATGCATCAGGTTATATCGATTGGGTATTATCAACCTATTCAAGTTAGCCCAACTCATCTGCTAGTCATGTTATAATGGTTAAGTGTCATTAGCCTAGCCACATTACTTAACCTACCCATTCATATCATATTGGTTGAGCCTACATTTATAAGTTTTACATGTTCTTAACTCATACCGGTTAGGTCCATATTCACATGTCAAATTTCCATGTCATCCCACCTAACCCTCTAACCATACCTACGTCTTATTATGGTTAGTGTTCCTTAATTCATTTATTATGACCAACGAATCATGACCTCTCACATTAGACCGTGCATTTTGTGGCCACTGGATTTGCCGGGCGGTTCCGGGCAGATTTACACCACAAACTAGGTCTAACCTCGTGTCATAAACCGTTGCGCCTACAATTTGGCCTTCGACCTCTCACATTAGACTGACACTTTGTGGCTACTGGATTTGCTGCGCGGTTCCGGGCAGGTTTACACCACAAACCGAGTCTAACCTCGTGTCAAAGATTCATTAATGGTCGTATTCCCCCCAAAACCCCAATATCAGTTCATGTGTTTAACATATAGAAATGTTCATGTTCGTGTTCAAGTCAATTATCCAATACAGAGTCATTTTCATGTTTCAAATTCCCAACTTTACATATTGATAAACATATGCTCAAGTTCCAAAATTACATGCCAATATATATATATGGATATATATACCCAATTCTAGTCAGTTTACATATGTCCAATTCTTGCCTATTTACATGTATGCCAAGTTTATGCTATTTCACCCAAATCGAGTTCTAGCCAAAATTGCATGTATCATGCCCAAATAAACCCAAATCATGATTCATGATGTAGTTATCCCAAATTGTAATTCTTTTATTACAACGCATGCCAACTACCCAAGTTCATAATACATATTTATGCCAATTATCAAATTTACAATCGCTTTTATATTCAAATCCCCAATTCTACATATGCCCAATCGTAAGCCAAATCTTTTGATTTAATTTACATAGGCCTGAACTCATGGTTTAATTTATATGCCAAATTACATACATGTTATATATACCAAATCTCATGTTACATTACATAGATCCTATTTGTGCCAAATTCCATGTATATAATATTTATGCAAATTTGTTCATAACAAGACTATACCAAAATTTACAGATCAAGCCCAAACTTGCAAATACAATGATAATATCCAATTTCATGTTGCCAATTATTACATCATATTCATATAGGCAATAATCCCATAATTCCCCCGTATACATATCGTATGCAAATCGCAATTTTAGGCCAAGGTCCGAAATTGACCAAGGTTCATGAAAAGAAAATAAATTGTGGGAGACAGAAATTGAATAAAAATGAGATCAGTGGAAAACATCATCATAGGCATAGATATTACAACTTGATGATAACGTCATCACAAATCAAGAAAACTGCTGAATAGATCATAAACTTGTCATGAACATAAAGATAGACAGGTCCCAAAACAGAAGATTCAAGGAGCAACAGAAATAGATCAGAATCGATAAACATACTTGGATCCAATTCCACTTTATTTCATGTCCATATTATAATTAAATGTTTAAATCTAAAAGTAACTAGCACTTACAAAGCATGGATAGTGAATTAGGAACTGAATTTGTTGTAAAAATGTTGCGGCGTTGTTGATTTATTGTCTTGAATCATTGTTGAAGCTTTGTTCTTTGAATTGATTTGAGTTTGAATGTTTGTACTTTGATTTAGAGATGGAGGCCATGGTTCAAGAGGTATTTTAGCAGCATAATGGTGTAAGAATGATTTGATATGAATTAGGTTAGGTCTAAGGGTATTTTTATAGGTGTAGCAACTAGTTTAGGCCCTTAGATTAACCCTAGAATCTATCCGGACCGTCAAAACACGTCTCAGGCTTCAAAAATGAGTTCTGGGTCAAACCAGGCCGACCAGGTCGACCTGTAGGGGGGAGGTTGACACTATGGTCGACCTGGGGGGTAGGTCGACCCTATGGTCGACCTGGGGGGGTAGGTCGACCCTATGGTCGACCCCTTGGTCCAGTGCTGCCTAAAAACTGCTGAAATTTGTACAGGCCATAACTTCTTCATCCGGACTCCGATTTTCGAAAACTCGGACTCTATTTCATGTAAAATTTCGAGACGAACGCAATGGCGTAACCTGTTTCCCATGATTCTGACTTTAGAATTTAATTCTGCCTTGATTTCTTGTTTTAACATGTTATAAAATACGGGTTGTTACACAATTCAATTACATGTTCACAATTGTATTGGTCATTCTATTAAATATAATAAAATGACAAAATAATATTTTACATTGAATTTACAATTCTATTACAATTAAATAAAAATGGTGAAATAATGTTTTATGTGGAATTAACAATTCTATTTTAATTAAAATAAAAGTGATAAAGTAATGTTTTACATTGAATTGGTCATTCTATTTCAATTCAATAAAATAATCCAAACAATGTTTTTATATTGAATTGACAATCTAATTCAATTCAATAAAATGATCAAAATAATGTTTTTAATGTTGAATTGACAATATAATCCAATTCAACAAAAATAATCAAAATATTGTTTCAATGTTGAATTGACAATATAATCCAATTCAACAAAATAATCGAAATAATGTTTTTAACGTTGAATTGACGATCTAATTCAATTCAAAAAAATAAACAAAATATTTTTTTAATGTTGAATTGAAAATCTAATGCAAATCAACATAACAAAATTATTTATTTTAATTGAAATGGCAATTCTATTCCAAATCAATAATACAACAAATGATTTATTATATTTAACGCATATAGATCTGTGTTTATACATCACCAACAAATAGATTAAATCACCTAAAATCTCACCACATAGCAGATCTAAGTCATACACATACAATCACAACATAGCAAATGAATTAAATAAATTAATTGATTATAAAAAAAATCTCACATTGATCGGCTTTCAGAAATCATTCGTGTTCAAATTTGGCTGAATTTTCAAAGTGCTTTGTTCTGGTCGTGGACAGTTCCATCGCGTAGATCTCGGAAAGATGATTCCAACGGATCCGACCTTGTTAAATTCTGATTTCGTATGTGAAAGTTATAAGTGTTTAAAGATTGGAAATTTAAATTATATAAAAAAATAACAAAATAATTCCCACCACTAATTTGATGCCACGTCACCCTTCTTCTTGCATCCGTCCTCCTCTTCATCATTCATGATTTCTTGTATACGTGAAACCCATTGTCGGCCTTCACCCTTCACTTGCGCGCCACCAACCAGAGCACTGGACCACCATCTGACAAGCCTCCACCGACCGACTTGAAGTGCTCTTCATGCTGCCGAGACCCCCGACGAACTAGGCCTCCTGAAGACCTCAGAAAATGGGTGCAAACGCAGCCCCTTTGTGGCTCGATATCTCGAAATCCGTGCAGTAAAAACTCATCGTCACCGTTCAATTTGTTTATCCCTCTTAGCTCTTTGATTTGGTGTTGGAGGATTCAAAATTCATTAAGGGAATTGTGAGATTTAGTGGAAGAAGGATTGGAGCATGGTGGCCATTCATTTATGAAGGTGACAGCTGGTTGAAATAGAGGATTAGGTTTAGGGTTTCAATTAGTGTATGGTATCAATAATATAATATTCAATTTAATTCTTTAATTTACATATAAACCCGCTATTTCATACCAACTCCGATTCAAGCCCAAAGGACGTTGTCCCTAGCCAAATACCCCCGTTCCGGATCCAATGGGCTAGGTCCCGTCAGCCCAAACGAATGTCTTCAGCCTGTTTTATTTAATCTAATTTTTAAATCATTTATTTAATTAATTCAATCTTACATTTAAATTCACCGGGGCCACATACGACCTCTAAAAGTTCCAGAAAAATTATTTCTGGCTATATTTTGACGATACGGTTCTAACAAGACTAATTTCGTCGAATTCTAAGACCGTTTGAAAAATGGCCATTTTCTGGTCGATCAAAATTGACTGTAATTGACAAAACACGTTTTCTTTTTCCACGCTCACATATTAATTCTAAAAATTATAAAAATTAAAACCTAGCAATAATTTGACATTCCAGTTCCAACAAAAGTGGTTTCGTCGAAAACGGAGGTCGTTTGAAAAATGGCTATTTTTAATATTAAAATATATATATAAATTCTACAGCGACTATTCTTAATTTTAAACTGGGCATAACTTTTGATTCCCGCTATGAAATTTCGATTTTTCATATTTGTTGAAAAGATATTTTTAAATAGATTCTAATATTTTTGGTTTCACTAAAATCCGATTTATTTTGCATCATGTACAGTCAGTCAAAGTTCAAGTTTGACTTTTCAAACTACCGTGCTATTTCTAACTCCTTTTATAATTAAATAAATATATTTGTTCTAACTTCGATTTAAATAAATTTTTAATCGTTATTATTTAAAATAAATTATTTTAACTATTAAAAATTCTAAAATAAAATTTTCAAATTGGTTCAGAATTTGCGGATTGTTACAGTTTGACCAAAGATCAATTATAAATTAATACTTGTGTCAGTATAATAGGCACATTGTACATTTGTTGGAGCTTCTTATTACATTAAACAAATAAGAGATCGTTGAGGCGTTGATGCTCCATAGAATTCATTCCTGCCTGTGTTTGGTTAAAGAAGAATGAATAAAATATCTTTTCATTAGCTAGTCTACTTATGAAACTCAAAACATCTAACTTTTTTGTAAATTTTGCTTTCCCTGGTTTATATTTTGTATGCTTGCCCGTGTTTGGTGATTAATCAGTACTCAATGGACTAAGTATCATAGCAGGGTATTCTCAGTTGCCAAAATCTACTACCACATTCCAATCTTCAAAAGTGTTCACTTCTCTTTACTCATTTATCTGCAATCATCCACAACTCACTAGTTCCACAAGGACCACAAACCCATTGCAATATCTAATCACATAAGCAATGGTCGATGATGAATTGACAAGTATTCTCAGTTGTCATTCTCAATTCTGTGACAGCTTAGAATAGCAAGTATATAAGCAATGGTATATAATGAAATAGCAAGTATATAAGCAATGGTAGATAATGAAATAGCAAGTATTCATAGTTCTGTGGTGTAACAAGTATTCGCAGTTGCCAATAGATAATGAAATAGCAATTTTGTAGGCGAAGATCCAAACAATGGTAGATGCGGGAAATAATGTTGAGGAAGATGTAGTTGTCTCTAGTGAGAAGACTCATGGACGGAACTGGCTTGTGGGAAGATGAGGTAAAATGTCTGGAAAGTCTCCAAGTACTCCTACTAATAGTTATATGCAAGAGCTGACCAAAAAAATAAGGCAAGACCTTGAGGCTGATTTGGAAGCAAAGGTGAATAAAAAAGTGAAACAGAATGTGTCATAGGTGCTGAAAAAGATAGGTGAAGCTAATCCAGTCACCAAACAAGTGATGACGATGACACGGGTACTCCCGCAACTGAATGAATTTTTTGGATGGTATGTGTCAGCACTTGTGGTATATATAGAATATTTGAATTGTATTTTTAAATTATGTACTTGATCGTATGTGTTGGTGTTGGCACTTGTGGTATATTTCAAGAATTTGCATGATATGTAGAATATTTTGGATGGCTTGAATGTGATTATGAAAGTCTTGGATGGATTTATTCTATGTTCAATGTTCTGGATGAGTTTATTGTATATAGAAAGCTAGAACTGCAGAATTTTTAATTAAAGCGTTGCATTTGCCTTCTTATAATGTAGCATTTTGCCTTCTTTACTATTGCATTTGATTTTTTTTTTCTGATGTTGCATTTCAAGATTATGGTGTTGCATTAGTAATGCAGTGTTGTTGCATTAAATAAAACTGTTGTATGTCATGTGGGACCACAACTGACGTGGTGTGTGACACGTGGAGAGCTGACATGGCGTGTGACACGTGGGCATATGACGTGGAGAGATGACGTGACATGTGACCTGTAGGCAACTAACGTGGCCCACTACCGTGACCTGGCAGCCATGCTCTAACTTACACTTAAGGCAATGTTGTATATTGTTGTATTACTTGCATATAGTTTTGCGATACAATTATAATGCAATACTTTCTCTCTATGGCAGTAGATGGAAAAATGAGTTGCCTTAGAGAGCAACGGCAACGGCCGTGGATGCCACGCCCCCTGATGTTGCCTATTTGAAAAAAACGGCTAAAGACAACGCTTTTTCGATCTATGGCCGCATAAAACTAGTGCCGAATATGCCCACTTATGGTGTAGTATTTCAAGTTCATTGACTGATGAACTTTAAATTTTTGTGCATACACACACACAAACACATATGTATATTAAGTTTATTAATTTATGATGAACTTCTGGTTCTCAATCTTTTTGCATACTTCTAATAAGAATCTTTTGCATTCTCGCTAATTGTCAAGATTTCAAATTTGTAAACTTTATCAAAAGATTTTTTATATAGAATTCAAGACTTCAGGTCTCAGACTTTAAGTTATAAAACTTCTAGTTTAATTTTTTTTTGATAACTTCAGATTGTGATTCTAAGCATTTATTTCTTCCATTACATTAGATATTACTTGTTAAATACATCGAGTAATAATACATATGTCTATTCTTATTCCAAACACAAACATACATCATTTAACTTACAATAACTAACACATTTAATACATTTGTGATAATAAGGTAATATAATATATTATCATAATGATACATTTAATGCATTTATTATATAAAAACATTGAAAATAACCGTTGGTCAATGATAAAACTGAAATGAACAACTTAAAGTTGTACGACATTCCTCAATAATCATATTTTCTAAAATATCATATATATGCATAATGTCTAATCAAGAATTGAGTAAAAGTGTGTGATCATAGAACCAAGATTTTACATTCTCTAATACGAATGATTCGAAAATCTTGTAGATCTGTACATAAAATTCATAAACATAAAAAATACATGTCTTAGATTCAAATTATTGCACAACTTTAGAGAACTAAGATCATTCCCCAAAAAATCATAATTTTATTTTTATTATACAATCCATAGAAAGATCTTTTAGATCCTTCCTTTTACATAAAAATTACCTCTTACCATTATGGAAACTAAAGGTTCTAAATTTTCCATTTTATAACAAAAATTGCTTTTGCATTCATTTCAGGTGTGCTAAATCAAGATCAATATTTAGCTGTAACTTAATATAATCTTCAAGATGCATATTCTCTTTATAAAAAGTTTTTCTAAGTAACAATAAAATATTTCTTTTGGAAATATAATATGTTCTAAAATTACTATAATAAAACTTTAGGTTTTATTATAATTTACATATTATTATATATTTCAAATTGAAGCATATTCTCTAGAAATTGCTTTTATTCACATATGAGAGTCATTTTACTATTTTTCTTCAAGAAAATATACTTATTATAAATGTAATGATCTCTTCTAACAATAAATTTATTTAAGAAATTACATGTAGCATAAAATTGGAATATAAGCCTTTTATCTTTCATTGAAACTTTCCTTTCATTTATTTTTAAATCTTTTCCTATTATTGAATTCTATTTGCAATATTTAGGAATAAAGGAAAATAAACAATTCATTAAATTTGTAGGAATTTTTTGCTTCACCAAGAAGGGAAGATTTTTTTCGTTTTGATACCTTGGGTGTTTTTAATATATTAACCCACAACTTCCATCTAGACCCTTAACGATTGGTGTTTGTGAGAAGCAATTTTACGTCAAACATGTTTGTCTCACTGTTGAAATCCTGGCTGTCCCATCATTTTACAATATATTTTTGAGCAGCTCTTTAATACGCAATTGATTTTAATCAGAATATTTCAATCGGGGGATATCTTGTGATTACCTAGGTTAAATGCTCTATCTAGGCTATATTTATGTGACGGCAAAGAATTTCGCTCGGTCCGAACCAGTCGCTAAACCGACCCAGGCCGTTCGAAACGCCCTATCGTTGGAGAACACGACAAAACAGAACGCATATAAAAGAACATTTCACTGTATACTACAACAATGCATCAGATTACAAGAATATACAGAGAAAAAACGAATATTACACAGAAATATCAGAGATTTAAATTACATTTAAATACATAGCAGCGGAAAATAATACAATACACAACTAGAAGGAGATATACAGATACAAAGCTTTCCGGATATCGTTCCAGCTGTAAACCAGGATCCTGTGAATATAAATCTGCAAAACCAAAACTACTAGCTGCCCGTGTCAAAATAGGGGCACCCAGAGTTTAGGTTAAAACAATAAACTCCAGGTCAGTCATGGGACTGGTGTGAGAACTAAAACAGTTATTAATCTTTATTTTAAAGTTCGGTAAATCAAGGGACCACGCCGTATAACACGGAACGACTTTCCTCCCAAGAATACCAGTGCATAAAATAACAGCGCAATGCTAAATAAAGAAAAATGAAGCTGTTATAAGACCCAGGTCCTATCACACAATGCAACGCAAGCCGGGGGATAGGGTTTTCCCTTATAACAGCCAAAGAATGCTTGATATGTTTAAAACAAATCGTTTGATACTATTATAAGTGCATAGTGTACAAAACAACTTCAAATCATAAGTATCAATCATAGGCGGCATGAATGCCCCATACCACTATGTCGCCATATATAGGTTATACAATCAAAATCGCAAAGTCACGTATTTGGAAATTGGGTTTCCAACTATGAACCGAGGCAAAAGATAGTCCTCAACCGATTCGAGACGCTCTAGCCCGTGTCTTAGGCAAGCGCGCAGGCAAGCCTTGGATCGTCAGGGCCGGTCCACCGATGTGGATTATTATGCCTGAACAATACGTCTCCCCGCCCTTTGGGGCGTCAATGAGCCAAAAAATGACTCCATCGGACTCGGATCGTCCGATCAAACCGAGGCGCCTCGCAACAGCAACAACAACATAAGTCAAACTCGTCAGGGCGTGTAAAACCACTGACGCCACTTCTAGCTAGAAAGAAACGCAAGTCCTCCCTGAGGTCCGTCTCCCGTTTTTTGTTCACACCGGGTGTGAAACTCGCGAATGAAACGTTACACAAAGCTACGCCACAAAGGCCTTGCTTTGATCATCACCACAAGACTTTGCTTTTCAACAGAAGCCTCGATCAATTGCCACTTAGGCATGCCACACAGGCAATTCACTCCATGCGTTTGATATCCATCAATATATAACCCCTGAGCTCGTACGTCTCAGAGAAGGGCATTAAGCAAGAGAATAAATTCTCCGCCGCCAAACAGATATATATTTAATAGAGATCAATCACACGGACTAAAATCCAATGTCAGACACACAGTCCATTTACAAGTCCGTTCTGGGTCTGAACGAAACCGGAGGCACCTAGTACCCCGCATATCCATCGATCTCCAAGTACGTCTGGACGATCACCAACTGTTTCCATCTTCTTGGGTGTACAGCCCAATCAAGATCATCAGTAATTACCCAAACGACGTGAAGACCTCCGGTCTTCAACCATCGTCTTCATCTTCGACTTATCGTCGTATCAGTTATTCAGAATGGGATAAACCCGGTCTTTCCGAATAACTCGCGTATATTTCGAATAAGTGTTACACAAACACAACATACGCCTCATTCCAATTCATTAGTCACTAACCGTAAATTAATCAAGAGAATAATTCCCCAAATATTAACCCCGAAGGCCGAAACCAACATCAGATCAATATCCAAAAAACCATTCTGCTTAGCTAACCGACAGTTAGTTTCTAAATTTCACATTCATAGGGAAAGGTTCCCGTTAATTTTATCAAAGATAAATTCTTTAATTTATTCTTTAATCTACTCTTTTGAATTTCGATTCAACTAGCCGGGATTAGCGAAACTTACCGAAGTAATCATTTGTTTTAATTTCCCAATCCCAACCTATTTATCCCATGAAGTAAAACTGGTAATACTTCATATCTAACACCACAGTGTTATCGGTAAATTCAATTACCATTTCACGTTCAAATCTAATTAAAGATTTAACTATCGCCTGGAGCAAAACTGGTGATACTCCATTCTCGATTATTTCAATCTAATTAAAGATTCATTAAAACTCCACTTAGTTTTAATCGTTAACTGGGTTAAAGAATCAGTGTCATTTAAAACACAGTTCACGATAAACCCAAAATCACATTCCATTAATTATCGGGTTAAAGAACAAGTGTTATTTAAAACACTGTTCACGATAAACCCAAAAATCAATACCAATTCAATTCCAATTAAATATCATTTAATTGGTACACTTCATTAAATCTAAATAAAAAGATTTAATCTTTTCTCAACTGGGTTCAAGAACAGTGTTAGTGAAGACACCATTCACGACAAACCCAAATCACATTTGATATTCAATATAAGGCTCTGAATAGAAAATATATCAGCTTATATTCAATATCAAATTCTACGATTAACAGATGTCGTATTGGAAATAACGATATAAATATATATCTTTCAAATTTCCGTAACAACATCCGTATAATCACGAATTCCAACATCGAAATATTCCGAAGACAATTTCGATTCAAATCCATTCCAATGCAATCATTGGAAATTCTGGTTCTTTTTAAAACCCTTTTTAAATTCCATTTATTTATTTAAAAATAAACAGAATTATAATTCTAGTTCAAAACTAGTTCATTTCAATAAAAATCTATTTTTATCTTTTCAAATATGGAGTTTTTCCATCCCAAATCTTCACAAATCATTTCTTATGATTTTACACAAATTATTGCTATTTTTAATAATTTTATCAAGGCCCGTACAGTCGATTTCCATCAATGGCCATCGAACTGCACTTACAGCGACCTTTTTCGAATTTGATTTGGACGTATCTCCAAATCCAACCGTTAGATTTCACGTTTCTAATATTCGTTAGAAAGCTCTTTTCGATACGAACCCAACGGTTCCGGTTTTAGGAGAATCCGACGGTCGGATCTCCCGCAATATCTGTTTGAAATAAATGGTCGAAATTCACGAACTGCCGCGGCGCGGCGCGTTCTATTCAGGCCATTAT
The DNA here is from genome assembly GCA_030737875.1 of Allium sativum. Taxonomy (NCBI): domain Eukaryota; kingdom Viridiplantae; phylum Streptophyta; class Magnoliopsida; order Asparagales; family Amaryllidaceae; genus Allium; species Allium sativum. Next base: position 868,017,214 of record CM060922.1, read on the forward strand.
ATTATATATATAATATATATAATATATATATCGTCGATTTCTATTTAAAACGAATTATATAAATAGTTTTAAAACTCGTTTCAAAAGCAATTTCAACTTCCATTTCAATTCAAATAAAAATTGGATTCTTCTTTATAAATTCGTTTTAAAATTCATTTCTATTCAATTCAAATTTCAATTCAATTTGAATTCGTTTTCAATTCAATTCATTTCGAAATCGTTTTCAATTCAATTCATTTCGAAATCGTTTTCAATTCAATTCATTTCGAAATCGTTTTCAATTCAATTCATTTCGAAATCGTTTTCAATTCAATTCATTTCGAAATCGTTTTCAATTCAATTCATTTCGAAATCGTTTAAAATCGATATAAATATCGTTCACGTCAAAATGGCGTCAATCTAATCAACACGGCTTCATAAATTCCTTTGTTTTAAAATATTCTATTTCAAATATTTCTTTTCCCAAAATAGTTGTTATTATCAAAATATTTCGTTCAACACATGACCAATCTCAATGAATGAGTACTGTCAACACATGAACTTTTATTTTATATCGATAAAGGTGTAAATTTTATTACTAAAATATTTCGTTCAACACATGACCAATCTCAATGGATGAGTAGTGTCAACACATGAACTTTTATTTTATAATATTCTTTATTTTTCAAATTGGAATGAGGCCCAATCAATTACCATATAAAGTTAATTATATGGATTTTCATACAACACATGTATAATAGCATTGGAAAATAATCAACCATCAACCAAAGTGCACTACACTGTATAAGCATCAAATATAGATATCTAACGCTTATAACAGCCTGTCAATCAATCGATCGACATATTTAATCAATCAGGATGAGTGAACTTCAAATTTCATCCCAACACCCGTGTGGAGTTTCAAACAATCAAATACATATTTTATTTGTGCTATTGGGCGATGTGTAAAATTTATCGTCCCAATCAATGTCATTCAAATAAGTGTACATAAACAAACCGTCTGGTTTGTAAATTAATATTTATTTATTCACATTCACGTTAAAAATTATATTTTTAACGAGAAAACATTTTATTCCAACATATGAATTTCTATTCAGTTCATTCTTTAAATAAAATGATATTTTTATTTTTCTAACATAATTTAGAAAATTTCGGCGGCATAACGGCACGATACTAGAAACGGGACGAGGCCTAGCCTTATCCCCGGTCTAGTGAAGGCCCACGCCATTCACACATCAATCAAAATCACCAAACAACCAAATTCAAATCAAATCATATAACTAATCTATGCAACCAAACAAACAAGTCCATGGTCTGTGGACGATTGTGTCGGGTGCTACTAAGCACCGTCTGCATCCTAGTATATATATAAATAGAAATGAAATTGAAAGGTGAGAAATTCTCACATATAGCTATCCTAACTTCACGGCTCTTCTAGTGTAGAAGTCTTCGATGTTCTCGTCTTTTCGTCATCTTCGTTGCCCGCTTTCACTACCTATGTAAAAATCCAATTTTTACTTCGCTATTCAATATATAAAAATCATATTTTTATTTTGCTATTCTATACATAAAAATCGAATTTTTACTTCGCTATTTTTCTATCGAAGTTCAATATATAAAAATCCTATTTTTCTATCGAAGTTCAATATATAAAAATCCTATTTTTCTATCGAAGTTCAATATATAAAAATCCTATTTTTCTATCGAAGTTCAATATATAAAAATCCTATTTTTATTTCAATGCATATCATATAAAAATTAGATCTTTATCTCTATAAAAATCCGACCTTTACATCACTAAAAATCCGACCTTTACTTTACTAAAAATCATAGTTTTTTTCATGATACGTCATATATTTAAAACTAAAAATAATCTCCAATTGGAATACTTACTTTAAATCGAGCTAGGAGGCGTTGAGACGGGGCGGTGGAGCTGCTACAGTGGCTGAGCTGACGTCTGGTGGTGGCGCAGGAGGTTTCAAGCGTGGCTGCGTCCGATTTGGGGAGGGTGGCGACGGGTTTTAAGGGAGAAGGGAGGCTGCGTTCGTTTCAGGCGGAGGGGAAGGGGCTCGCGAATTCATCGGCGGTGGGCGCTGGTCCCTGGCGGTGTCGACGGGGCTGGGCATCGCGGGCTTCCGCGATTCGCCTTCTTTTTTTTTTCTTTGTTTCTGTTCGATATGAATCGGGGGGGGGGGGGGCTGGAGGAGTTTTAAGGGGGGAAAGGTTTTTTTTATTTTTTTATTTTTATTATTTAATTATTTTAAAAGTTGACTTTCACATACGACCTCTAAACGAGGTCCACCGCCTGTCGCCCATAGCGTTTTACCCCCATTCCGAACACAATGGGACTTGTTTCGCAGGTTGATTCGATCGTTACAATCAGTTTTCGTTAAATTCACATTTAAATCACTATATTGAATTTTAAACGTACATTTCAAATTACCGGGGTCGCATACGAACTCTAAAAATTCTCGAAAAATATTTCCCAGCTTCGTATTGACGATACGGTCCTAACAAAACTAGTTTCGTCGAATTCTGATACCGTTGGAAAAATGGCCAATTTCCAGTCGATTAAAATCAACTGAAACTGGTCAAACGCGTTTTCCTTTGCCACGCTCACATATTGATTCAAAAAATTATGAAATTTGAAACCTAGCAATATTTCGACATCACGGACCCAACAAAACTGGTTTCGTCGAGATCCGAGGTCATTTGCAAAATGTCCATTTTTAAGGGCCTGAATTCCATAGCGACTATTCAGAATTTTCAACTGGACATATCTTTTGATTCCCGCTATGAAATTTCGATTCTTCGGATTCGTTGGAAAGATACTATCAATTAGATCCTAACGTTTTTGGTTTCACTAAAATCCGGATTGTTTTGCACCCGGTACATTCAATTGAAGTTTGAAATCGAATTATCGAACTACCGCGCCATTTTCAATTCTATTTATAATTATATATAAATATTTATATTCTATCGACGGCGTATATAATATATACGTTCGAATTATATTCAAAATAAATTTCTCGTCGATATTATTTAAAATAATCCATTTTAAATATTCAAAATTCACTAAAATCGCCAAAATAAAAATTTTAAACTGGCCCAGATTTTCGGGTTGTTACAATCTCCCCCACTTAAAACTTTTCGTCCCCGAAAAGGAACAAAGTCGAAAGTGGTTTGATTAATCAACTCTACGCTCGATCTGGCTTCCATTCTCCAACTCTTTAGTTTCTGAGAATTTTCAAAAATTTCAAAAATTTGGCTAACACCCTAAATTTTCGAAAAATTTCGCCATAACCTCCCCTGCACCGGGAGTATCGGGGAATTTCAAATAGCTTCCCCAGTCCTTCAGATCTCAAAAAGAAAAAGAAAAAGCCAAGCGGCTAGCCAATAGGCTCATAAAATCATCATCACCCAAACAAAACAGTAAATTATGTAGTAAACATGTACCTATTTGTCGGGCAAACAAATTTTATCCTCTGCTCTAGCCTCCTTGCTATGACCTGCTCAATGTAAGTACAAGTATATGCAAGCAAACGCAACCAAATTTCAATATAGTTCAATATTTGTTTCAATTAGGCATAATGGTTCAAAATTATCAAACAAATAAACAAACAACACAATCATCAATCCATTAGTGAATTAGAGTTTCAAATTCATAATTTTGATACATATAAAGAAAATCATGTTTTTGATGCCAATTCACAACAATGTGTTCTAGCTATATATAAGTTTTGGTTCTCACACCAGCCTAATGGAAATATATAGAAAATCACACCTTCGAAACACGAACATAAATACTGATGATGTCATGACAATCATCAGTACCATCTTCGGGCGACTAGAGTGTGATTCTATATCTATCCAGTATATTAAAACTTCGAATACACGCGGATCAGACGTATACGCAAAATCTATATATACTGGATTGTCCACATTAATATAAATAAATAATCAAATACGAATAGTTGATTTAGATTTTCAAAACAAAAATGGTTTTCATTTGAAAAATATACTCTTCACACTCGTTCTAGGATACTACTGATCCCATCTCTAACGAGTCATCCTAATTGGATGTTACTAATCCAATATCTAATGAATTCTTTCGTATTGTTCTAATGTGTCATGTTCTCTGCTTTGTAAACCAAAGCTCTGATACCAACTGTGACGGCAAAGAATTTCGCTCGGTCCGAACCAGTCGCTAAACCGACCCAGGCCGTTCGAAACGCCCTATCGTTGGAGAACACGACAAAACAGAACGCATATAAAAGAACATTTCACTGTATATTACAACAATGCATCAGATTACAAGAATATACAGAGTAAAAACGAATATTACACAGAAATATCAGAGATTTAAATTACATTTAAATACATAGCAGCGGAAAATAATACAATACACAACTAGAAGGAGATATACGGATACAAAGCTTTCCGAATATCGTTCCAGCTGTAAACCAGGATCCTGTGAATATAAATCTGCAAAACCAAAACTACTAGCTGCCCGTGTCAAAATAGGGGCACCCAGAGTTTAGGTTAAAACAATAAACTCCAGGTCAGTCATGGGACTGGTGTGAGAACTAAAACAGTTATTAATCTTTATTTTAAAGTTCGGTAAATCAAGGGACCACGCCGTATAACACGGAACGGGTTTCCTCCCAAGAATACCAGTGCATAAAATAACAGCGCAATGCTAAATAAAGAAAAATGAAGCTGTTATAAGACCCAGGTCCTATCACACAATGCAACGCAAGCCGGGGGATAGGGTTTTCCCTTATAACAGCCAAAGAATGCTTGATACGTTTAAAACAAATCGTTTGATACTATTATAAGTGCATAGTGTACAAAACAACTTCAAATCATAAGTATCAATCATAGGCGGCATAAATGCCCCATACCACTTTGTCGCCATATATAGGTTATACAATCAAAATCGCAAAGTCACGTATTTGGAAATTGGGTTTCCAACTATGAACCGAGGCAAAAGATAGTCCTCAACCGATTCGAGACGCTCTAGCCCGTGTCTCAGGCAAGCGCGCAGGCAAGCCTTGGATCGTCAGGGTCGGTCCACCGATGTGGATTATTATGCCTGAACAATACGTCTCCCCGCCCTTTGGGGCGTCAATGAGCCAAAAAATGACTCCATCGGACCCGGATCGTCCGATCAAACCGAGGCGCCTCGCAACAGCAACAACAACATAAGTCAAACTCGTCAGGGCGTGTAAAACCACTGACGCCACTTCTAGCTAGAAAGAAACGCAAGTCCTCCCTGAGGTCCGTCTCCCGTTTTTGGTTCATACCGGGTGTGAAACTCGCGAATCAAACGTTACACAAAGCTACGCCACAAAGGCCTTGCTTTGATCATCACCACAAGACTTTGCTTTTCAACAGAAGCCTCGATCAATTGCCACTTAGGCATGCCACACAGGCAATTCACTCCATGCGTTTGATATCCATCAATATATAACCCCTGAGCTCGTACGTCTCAGAGAAGGGCGTTAAGCAAGAGAATAAATTCTCCGCCGCCAAACAGATATATATTTAATAGAGATCAATCACACGGACTAAAATCCAATGTCAGACACACAGTCCATTTACAAGTCCGTTCTGGGTCTGAACGAAACCGGAGGCACCTAGTACCCCGCATATCCATCGATCTCCAAGTACGTCTGGACGATCACCAACTGTTTCCATCTTCTTGGGTGTACAACCCAATCAAGATCATCAGTAATTACCCAAACGACGTGAAGACCTCCGGTCTTCAACCATCGTCTTCATCTTCGACTTATCGTCGTATCAGTTATTCAGAATGGGATAAACCCGGTCTTTCCGAATAACTCGCGTATATTTTGAATAAGTGTTACACAAACACAACATACGCCTCATTCCAATTCATTAGTCACTAACCGTAAATTAATCAAGAGAATAATTCCCCAAATATTAACCCCGAAGGCCGAAACCAACATCAGATCAATATCCAAAAAACCATTCTGCTTAGCTAACCGACAGTTAGTTTCTAAATTTCACATTCATAGGGAAAGGTTCCCGTTAATTTTATCAAAGATAAACTCTTTAATTTATTCTTTAATCTACTCTTTTATAATTCGATTCAACTAGCCGGGATTAGCGAAACTTACCGAAGTAATCATTTGTTTTAATTTCCCAATCCCAACCTACTTATCCCATGAAGTAAAACTGGTAATACTTCATATCTAACACCACAGTGTTATCGGTAAATTCAATTACCATTTCACGTTCAAATCTAATTAAAGATTTAACTATCGCCTGGAGCAAAACTGGTGATACTCCATTCTCGATTATTTCAATCTAATTAAAGATTCATTAAAACTCCACTTAGTTTTAATCGTTAACTGGGTTAAAGAATCAGTGTCATTTAAAACACGGTTCACGATAAACCCAAAATCACATTCCATTAATTATCGGGTTAAAGAACAAGTGTTATTTAAAACACTGTTCACGATAAACCCAAAAATCAATACCAATTCAATTCCAATTAAATATCATTTAATTGGTACACTTCATTAAATCTAAATAAAAAGATTTAATCTTTTCTCAACTGGGTTCAAGAACAGTGTTAGTGAAGACACCATTCACGACAAACCCAAATCACATTTGATATTCAATATAAGGCTCTGAATAGAAAATATATCGGCTTATATTCAATATCAAATTCTACGATTAACAGATGTCGTATTGGAAATAACGATATATATATATATATATCTTTCAAATTTCCGTAACAACATCCGTATAATCACGAATTTCAACATCGAAATATTCCGAAGACAATTTCGATTCAAATCCATTCCAATGCAATCATTGGAAATTCTGGTTCTTTTTAAAACCCTTTTTAAATTCCATTTATTTATTTAAAAATAAACAGAATTATAATTCTAGTTCAAAACTAGTTCATTTCGATAAAAATCTATTTTTATCTTTTCAAATATGGAGTTTTTCCATCCCAAATCTTCACAAATCATTTCTTATGATTTTACACAAATTATTGCTATTTTTAATAATTTTATCAAGGCCCGTACAGTCGATTTCCATCAATGGCCATCGAACTGCACTTACAGCGACCTTTTTCGAATTTGATTTGGACATATCTCCAAATCCAACCGTTAGATTTCACGTTTCTAATATTCGTTAGAAAGCTCTTTTCGATACGAACCCAACGGTTCCGGTTTTAGGAGAATCCGACGGTCGGATCTCCCGCAATATCTGTTTGAAATAAATGGTCGAAATTCACGAACTACCGCGGCGCGGCGCGTTCTATTCAGGCCATTATATTATATATATAATATATATAATATATATATCGTCGATTTCTATTTAAAACGAATTATATAAATAGTTTTAAAATTCGTTTCAAAAGCAATTTCAACTTCCATTTCAATTCAAATAAAAATTGAATTCTTCTTTATAAATTCGTTTTAAAATTCATTTCTATTCAATTCAAATTTCAATTCAATTTGAATTCGTTTTCAATTCAATTCATTTCGAAATCGTTTTCAATTCAATTCATTTCGAAATCGTTTTCAATTCAATTCATTTCGAAATCATTTTCAATTCAATTCATTTCGAAATCGTTTTCAATTCAATTCATTTCGAAATCGTTTTCAATTCAATTCATTTCGAAATCGTTTTCAATTCAATTCATTTCGAAATCGTTTAAAATCGATATAAATATCGTTCACGTCAAAATGGCGTCAATCTAATCAACACGGCTTCATAAATTCCTTTATTTTCAAATATTCTATTTCAAATATTTCTTTTCCCAAAATAGTTGTTATTATCAAAATATTTCGTTCAACACATGACCAATCTCAATGAATGAGTACTGTCAACACATGAACTTTTATTTTATATCGATAAAGGTGTAAATTTTATTACTAAAATATTTCGTTCAACACATGACCAATCTCAATGGATGAGTACTGTCAACACATGAACTTTTATTTTATAATATTCTTTATTTTTCAAATTGGAATGAGGCCCAATCAATTACCATATAAAGTTAATTATATGGATTTTCATACAACACATGTATAATAGCATTGGAAAATAATCAACCATCAACCAAAGTGCACTACACTGTATAAGCATCAAATATAGATATCTAACGCTTATAACAGCCTGTCAATCAATCGATCGACATATTTAATCAATCAGGATGAGTGAACTTCAAATTTCATCCCAACACCCGTGTGGGGTTTCAAACAATCAAATACATATTTTATTTGTGCTGTTGGGCGATGTGTAAAATTTATCGTCCCAATCAATGTCATTCAAATAAGTGTACATAAACAAATCGTCTGGTTTGTAAATGAATATTTATTTATTCACATTCACGTTAAAAATTATATTTTTAACGACAAAACATTTTATTCCAACATATGAATTTCTATTCAGTTCATTCTTTAAATAAAATGATATTTTTATTTTTCTAACATATTTTAGAAAATTTCGGCGGCATAACGACACGATACTAGAAACGGGACGAGGCCTAGCCTTATCCCCGGTCTAGTGAAGGCCCACGCCATTCACACATCAATCAAAATCACCAAACAACCAAATTCAAATCAAATCATATAACTAATCTATGCAACCAAACAAACAAGTCCATGGTCTGTGGACGATTGTGTCGGGTGCTACTAAGCACCGTCTGCATCCTAGTATATATATATAAATAGAAATGAAATTGAAAGGTGAGAAATTCTCACATATAGCTATCCTAACTTCACGGCTCTTCTAGTGTAGAAGTCTTCGCTGTTCTCGTCTTTTCGTCATCTTCGTTGCCTGCTTTCACTACCTATGTAAAAATCCAATTTTTACTTCGCTATTCAATATATAAAAATCATATTTTTATTTTGCTATTCTATACATAAAAATCGAATTTTTACTTCGCTATTTTTCTATCGAAGTTCAATATATAAAAATCCTATTTTTCTATCGAAGTTCAATAAATAAAAATCCTATTTTTCTATCGAAGTTCAATATATAAAAATCCTATTTTTCTATCGAAGTTCAATATATAAAAATCCTATTTTTCTATCGAAGTTCAATATATAAAAATCCTATTTTTCTATCGAAGTTCAATATATAAAAATCCTATTTTTATTTCAATGCATATCATATAAAAATTAGATCTTTATCTCTATAAAAATCCGACCTTTACATCACTAAAAATCCGACCTTTACTTTACTAAAAATCATAGTTTTTTTCATGATACGTCATATATTTAAAACTGAAAATAATCTCCAATTGGAATACTTACTTTAAATCGAGCTAGGAGGCGTTGAGACGGGGCGGTGGAGCTGCTACAGTGGCCGAGCTGACGTCTGGTGGTGGTGCAGGAGGTTTCAGGCGTGGCTGCGTCCGATTTGGGGAGGGTGGCGACGGGTTTTAAGGGAGAAGGGAGGCTGCGTTCGTTTCAGGCGGAGGGGAAGGGGCTCGCGAATTCATCGGCGGTGGGCGCTGGTCCCTGGCGGCGTCGACGGGGCTGGGCATCGCGGGCTTCCGCGATTCGCCTTCTTTTTTTTTCTTTGTTTCTGTTCGATCTGAATCGGGGGGGCCTGGTGGAGTTTTAAGGGGAGAAAGTTTTTTTTTTATTTTTATTATTTAATTATTTTAAAAGTTGACTTTCACATACGACCTCTAAACGAGGTCCACCGCCTGTCGCCCATAGTGTTTTACCCCCATTCCGAACACAATGGGACTTGTTTCGCAGGTTGATTCGATCGTTACAATCAGTTTTCGTTAAATTCACATTTAAATCACTATATTGAATTTTAAACGTACATTTCAAATTACCGGGGTCGCATACGAACTCTAAAAATTCTCGAAAAATATTTCCCAGCTTCGTATTGACGATACGGTCCTAACAAAACTAGTTTCGTCGAATTCTGATACCGTTGGAAAAATGGCCAATTTCCAGTCGATTAAAATCAACTGAAACTGGTCAAACGCGTTTTCCTTTGCCACGCTCACATATTGATTCGAAAAATTATGAAATTTGAAACCTAGCAATATTTCGACATCACGGGCCCAACAAAACTGGTTTCGTCGAGATCCGAGGTCATTTGCAAAATGTCCATTTTTAAGTGCCTGAATTCCATAGCGACTATTCAGAATTTTCAACTGGACATATCTTTTGATTCCCGCTATGAAATTTCGATTCTTCGGATTCGTTGGAAAGATACTATCAATTAGATCCTAACGTTTTTGGTTTCACTAAAATCCGGATTGTTTTGCACCCGGTACATTCAATTGAAGTTTGAAATCGAATTATCGAACTACCGCGCCATTTTCAATTCTATTTATAATTATATATAAATATTTATATTCTATCGACGGCGTATATAATATATACGTTCGAATTATATTCAAAATAAATTTCTCGTTGATATTATTTAAAATAATCCATTTTAAATATTCAAAATTCACTAAAATCGCCAAAATAAAAATTTTAAACTGGCCCAGATTTTCGGGTTGTTACAATTTATGAAACTTGAATTCTGGGAATCCAGTGGTGCCATAGTGATTCATGTAACCAACTTTGAATTTTTTCAGTCTACAACGGTCACTTTGCTTGCTAGTACATTGACATGTTTTTTTAATGCACGTATGAATAAACCATTTTTGAAAGAATGTTAATTCTTTAAAAAAATATTCTTAATTTTTTTTGGAAAATTTGACAATTAACAACACCTAAAATCTCATGTATCTTATGCATCACCATTATTTTTTTAAGCTTTTCATTTTCTAGTTGTGCATTTTATGCATTAATGGTTAAGTATTACTGCACCTAAAAACTGATAATTTACAAATAGGTGCCTTTGTAAGAAGAACTGAGTTGGTGTACCTTTTCTTTATGATCTTAGGCGAGACATTCTAGCCAAGTGTCACTGTACGAAGTATACTATCCATCCTAGCAGCAACAAGATGTATGCATGCGTCACTTATATTTATAGGATGAGATGAAGCAAGACGTGACAAGTTATGTAAGTAATTACATGATTTGTCAGGTCGTGAAGGCCAAACATCGGCTACTCAGTGGTTTCCTTCAGCCTTGAGAGGTCCCGTGGTGGAAGAAGGATCAAATATCTATGGAATTTGTTGATGGCTTAACTCGTTCGAGGTCAGTCCATAGCAGCATTTGAGTTAGGACCGTCTTACTAAGTCCGCACATTTCATTCCTATTAAATCTTATAGGACGACCTCTTTTCTATTGAAGTTATATATTAAGAAAGTCATGTGATTACATGGTATTCCTAGCTCCATTGTATGAGACCATGATCCGCTCTTTACGAGTCACTTTTGAAGAGCCTTCAGCAAGCTTTCGGCGTAAAGCAAAATTTCAGTGCAATTTACAACCTACAGTCTGATGGGCAGACTGAGCATGTGAACCGTATCTTAGAGGATCTACTTCGAGCTTGTATTTTGGACTTTGGTGTTCTTAGGAGGATCATCTTCCTCTTGTCGAGTTCCCATATAATAACAACTATCAGTCTAATATCGGCATGGCTGCATTTGGGGCCTTATATGGAAGGTCGTGTCGATATACTTCGTGTTGGCTAGAGTCTAGGAAGAAGTAGATATGGGGCCCCGACTTCTTTCATGAAGCACATGAGAAGATTATTCTAATTTAGGAGAGAATGAGATAGGCACAGAGTCATCTGAAATCCTATGCGGATAATTGTAGGAAGCATCTCGAGTTCTCTATCGGCAATTCTGTGTACATCTGTGCATCTCCTATGAAAGAAGTGTACATTTCAATTCGATTGGGGAATTGGCTTCTGACACATAGGATCATTTCCTATCACTGAGTGTATCAGCCCTGTAGCTTATCTAGTAGCACTTCTAACCCTATTTTCTAGAGTTCGTGACGTGGTCCATGTCTCTCAGTTGCGGAAATGTCTAGTGATTCAGATTTTGTGATTGATACACATGTATTAGAGGATCTAGAGGTCTCACCTAATCAACCATTGTGCAACACCCTCTACGTATTCATGTTTCGAAGGTTAAACACCTTCGGAACAAAAATGTGTCGCTCATGAAAATTCAATGGTTCGATAATCCCAATGACCACACTTGGAAAATCAGAGAATTCATCTAGCGATTGTGTCCTGATTTCCTATCATCTCACGGTGGGGGTGAGAAATTATAATTCATGTTTATCAATTTCCTTTATTGATGAGATAAATCAGGTTGAATACAACTCTTCTCTAAGGAAATTACATTGACGCAATTTTTATAAGAGGGTCGGATTTGTGATTACCTGTAGTAACGATCGATGATTTATAATGTGGATTTTAACTTGTTAATTAATATTGGTTGGGAGATAAGTTAAAAAATTATGTAAGTTGAATTTGATTTTTGGGCTTGTGCTAACTTGTGTGAGTTTAGAGGAAATGATCTATTTAATCATTAAAGTGATTAAATAGTTAGCTTTAGGGGAATACAATCAATTTGGGATCAAATTGAAGAAAATAATTAATAAAGGAGTAATAAATAGGGTTTGCAGTAAAATTAAAGTAAATAAACTTCAGTATGTAAAAATAAAGTTGAGATAACTTTATAATGTATAAATTTTGATCAAAGGAGGGCTTACAAGATTTATATTAGGGTTGTTATATTAACGGTAAATTTACCATTATTATACTATTACCATTCGATAGGTATCCATTTTTGATTGAAATCGTTACACCAGTTAAAGCGTCATGGTAACGGTAAATTTACCATGTTATACGTTAAATCGTTGGTAACATTTCTTCAATGGCAGTGGTAACGGTAATTATACCAGTCAATTTGAAATGTACCTATGTTCATCTAGTATGCTTTATTACATGCATTTAGAACCAAATAAATTATTGAATTTAATTCAATAATCAAGTGAAATAATTCCAAATAACTTGTTTTCTCTCTCATTTATGTCTTTTATTAACTAACACTACATATAGTACAATTAAGATGCACTATATTATATAAAAACATGTCAAGGTATAGGCTTTGATGGACAAACGGTAATTTACCATTACCGATGTAATGGTTACCAAATTATCAGTATACCACTCGATCAGTAATTGTAAGCAATTTTGGTACAGTAAGGTATTTTTGAAATGGTAACAGTAACCATAACCATAGCAACCCAAATTTATATTGTGTATATTGCAATAAATTGCAGTATACATGCGTATACAATGGTTTTAGCGTAAAATCATGTGTTTTAAATATATTGAGTTAATATATAACGAAAAATGTAAATATTGATGAGAAAACAATAATTATTATAATATTGTAATGACCAGGGTTTTCGCGATCCTGAGTAACCGACATAAACTCAATGTCGACTATTCAAGCATCGGAAACACCGGATAGTCCATGAAAGAAATTAGAGGGTAAGGATAGATAAGATAGAACTTAGAATAGAAGAAGAAGAAGAAGAAGAAGAAGAAGAAGAAGAACATACAACATCAGAGTAAACACGAATCTTACAGCGGAACGAACAATATATAATAGATACATAACTTTGAAATAAAATCATTATATGTATACAGTAACATTATAAGAGTATAACACTTACAATACAATGGAAATAAACAATAGCTATATATTCCTGAAGCCTCCTGCTCCAAGCTTTCCAAGTATATCTGTAAAATCCTGACTACTTGACTGCCCATATAAAATTGGGCACCCAAGAGTTTAGGGAAAACAAAACAAAATAAACTTCGGGTCAGTCATGGGACTGGTGTAAGTAAAACAATTTAAAACAGTTTGAAAAAATAAACGATATCTCATAAGACCACGCTGTATAACACGGAACGGGTTTTTTCCCTTATAAGAATCCAAAACACTTGATTTAACATTTCAAAATCTTTTTAAACGAAATGATAAACTTTATATCAAACTCGTTTGATACTATAATAGTGCCTATCAATCACAACTAAATAATCAACTAGCAGAACGCTTTAAGCTCACGTTCTACATACATAATATATACTCAAAAACCACGGGCGCTTATTGGGAAATGAATTCCAACTGGCAAGGTATGGGACCACCTTCCGACAGTGTATCTCTAGAGAGGAATACACCGGTTCAGCAAGAACATCTTGTAACCCAGGCTAAAAATGACTGGTCACTCATTTTGCTTGATTGTACCGAATGTATTATCACCAACGGTTGGGATCAACAACTGTTTCCCGAAAGGGACAACATCGAAATAGATTATAGAAGCAAATGAAACTCTAGATCAGGTGATAATACACCCTACTTGGAAGCTAACCACTTAGTCATGCGACTTACCCGATTTTATACCATTTCTCAGTATGAGGCTAGAGGTCTTGCTTATCTCTGACAGATCACCCATTTATTTACTTTGAATGTCACATCGTCATACCCGCCAAATCACAAATTGATTTCCCTAAAAATACCATGGGTATACAGCTAAGAGAAACGAATTCCTCTGCCACCAAACGTAAATACGTTTGAAGAGATCAACTTATGTGATCTATTAAATATACTCTATCAAACATTCTTCCATACAGGTCGTCCTGGGACTGGACATACCGAAGGTACTATTCTGTAAATCCATCTTAGTAAATTTCTACCTAGGATCGCCAGAACAACCCTTGCATAACTACATCTTCAATTATCTTCATCATATTTGATTTGCAACGCTAATATCATATGGAGTGGCTTTCAGATAACATATCTGATCCCGGTCTCTTCGTATTGACAACGGAAATGGTCAAAATCTTTGATAGTCGGTGATTTAACTATCAAAGGAAAACATGTGTACAAACAACGGCGTATTTCCAAATGAAAATCCTACTGACCGATCATCATTTCATTTCCCAATTTCCCATCTATCATTTCCATGTATTCATAAATTCCTTATTTTCTAAAATTAGAAAATATACGTTATTAACTTTGGAAAACGTTTCCATTTCTAATTCACCAATTAATATCTTCCTACCTCTATCAGTCTCTAACTGTAAACTAGTAAGAGAACAACTTCCCAAGCATAAACGCCGAAGGCCGAAATTAACATCAGATCAATACCCAAACAGCTGTTCGATTTAACTAATCTCCAGTCAGTTTCTAACTCCTTTAACTCCATTTTAATTCCTATTTCAAACCCTATTTCCTTTATAAATATTTTATTTGCAAAATATTTACTTAAATCCTTTATTCACAATAAATGTAAATAATATTTCTTCTTTGCAATCAAAACAGTTTGATTTCGTATTTAAAACAATATCCCAAATCCAATTTCTATCTATACTTCTAATTATATAATTATTTATACAAATCTTTTTTTTATTTCTAACACTTAAATCTCAATTATGATTCCCTTTATATAATTCTATTTATTTTATATAAATCCTTTTATATAATTCTATTAATTTTATATAATTCTATTTATTCTATATAAAAATATTTCATTTTCAATATTCACTTTGAAAATTTCCTTTTATACATTCCAGTAATTCATATGGTATTTAAAATACCAAATAACATGACCAGTGTCATCATAATAAATCACAGATTATATCACATCATATACCACAATATACGAAAACAAACAGTATTATAAATATTGAGGAATCCAATTGGATCCCTCCAACCTGTTTCCCTGCATCACAGATGTTAAACAATATAAATAACATCGATTTCATTTCAATATGAAATATTCTGATACATCAGTAATTCAACAAAACAATCAACACACAGCAATCAATCATCATTTATCAATTCTAAATATATGTTATAAAAATATGAACTGATAGAGTTGGTGAGTTTTACTCACATTGGACGATCATCGTTAAATAACGATAATTGTCGTTGATTCAGATCAGACAATTCATTTCTCTATAAATTGTAACAAGCTCCAATTCACTCTGATCAGTTCCATTATGTAGCCGCCTTCCATACGACCCCAACGGATCTTTTTTCGCAAAATTCTGATAATGTATGTGATAGTTATCGCATTTACAAATTTATACGTTATTTAATTTTAATAAAAACTTAAATTATTAACTAATATTGGGCTTCACCTTAAAAATCAATATGGGCTTCACTTTACAATCAACCCATCTCCCTTCTTAAATCCACGGACCCGACACGGTAGTCTTCTTCCTCCAGGAACAGATAACGCGACTCCCCCTTCAAATGCCATTACCGCTCTTTTGTAATTCCATCTCTTCCCCATTACCTTATTAAAAATCCTGAGACCCTCACTGTTCCCTTTCTCTTCCGACACACTTTCTCCCCATACCAATTTCATGTCACTCGCACCATTATCACAACTCGCGACTCCACAGCCTGTCACCGCAATGAACACACGACACCGGCACTTTTTATCTCCATTTCCTTTAAAAATTTCGAGCAAGTGTCATTTCTACTCATAAAACAAAATGCAATACTAAAACCCTCAAACGCTACTTGGATCTCTCAAATCGATTAACCATAGCATAAAAAAACCATCGCTGTACATTTTGGCGCAACCAAAAACATGTTCGAACCTATCGAAATGGGTATGGACGTGGAGAGTAACTTGCCAGGGAATCAAATATATAACTTTGGTGATTTTAGGAATTATATTTGAATTTTTTTGGATTTTTTTTCTTCATTGTTTCTTCACGTTTTAGAAGAGAATGTAGCGGCACATAATTGTTGACTGTTGAAGAAAATTCTTAGGGTTAGCGGGAGGAATGAAGGATATTTATAGGTAGGTTAACTATTATTTTAATCGATTATTTTACTTAGTTTTAATCGATCGCTATATGTATTCGTAGTTTAAAATTTTCTATGATCACACACAATATCCAAATTTGACGAAGATGGACATACAGTTACAGTTCGACATTACGGACCCAACGAAACTTGTTTCATCGAATTCTGAATCCGTTTGCTCACACAGCGTATTTTTAAAGTCAAATAATTGACTGATTTTCATATTAAAATCCCGTCTGGCCACATACTAACTCCAAAAATCACGAAAACTGAAATCTAACGATAATTTAATATTCCGGATCCAACAAAATTAGTTTCGTCGAAAACGGAGCTCGTTTGCAAAAATGGCTATTTTTAAAGCTCTAAAGAAACCTATTTAAATATTAACATATTTAAAAACAATTAAATTAAATATTAATAAATTAATATTATCGTATGTATCCACAATAGAATCATACCGCTATAAAATAAACACAGTTGCATTTATAACTCGATATTTCAAATCCGGGTTAAATCGATATCCAACTTACATTAACAATCTTTTTATAATATAAATAAAATCGTTATAAATTACAACGGAATTGCATAGCGACTTTTTGAAAATTTGATTTGGACATAAATCAAAATTTACACAACGGAATCCCAATTTTTCTCTTTCATTAGAAAATTATACTTCGCCAGCTCCGAACGTTTTTTGTTTCACAAAAATCTGGCTTAAAATGGGTTCTGTATATTCGTTTAAAGTTAGAATCGCCAAATTACGAACTGTCGCGCCATTTCGAGCTCGATTATAATTATATTATAATTATACGTTCAACTGTCGTTTATGAAATATATTCATTAATATAATTCAACTCTAAACTGAATTATATATTTTAATTTGTCCAGTGCACACAATATTGTCAATTCAACTCAATTCCGATTATTTCAGAATTAAATATATTATTCTATAAATTATATTAATTAAATATTCAATACAATTTAATTAAACAACCATTATATATTACCAAACCATTATTAAACAATTAAATTAATTATTAACCGTTAAAAATACGGGACGTTACATTCTCCCCGCTTAAAATAATTTCGTCCTCGAAATTGCTAAGATAGAAAACATCTCTATTGATTGGTTAAAAATTATTTGTTTACTTCTTTAATTTCAGTTTCAACTGAACCAATTTAATTTCAATTAAATATTTATTTATTCCTACTAATGAAAATTTTCAAACACCTTAACTTTTCAAAAAAATTCGCCAGCACCTCCTTTGTACTGGGCAATAGCTCAAACTCCAACTCGCTTCTCTAGGCCTTCCTCAACCCAAAAGAAAATCAAACAGCCAAGTGGCTTTCCATTTCGGCTCATCAAAATCTCAAACCCATATATAATATAAACTGGTACCTTTTTGTCGGGCATATCCATATATCCTTTCCATGTGTTGCCGATTCTGCATATACCAATGTCATCTCAATCATTCGGTTATACATAAGCCAACTTCTGTTCTTAATTCAGGTTCCATTTTTAATGTCAACTCTTAACTTACCAGTCCAATTACATTTTAATTATTCTCAATCCAATCTAATTCGATATTTTCTATTTCAACTCATTTTCTACTTAACTGGTTTTTAATTCAATTTCTATTTGCTTTTAAAAATTCTAATTTAATTTGTTTTAATTCAAACAATCTTTCCCAGGGAATTTCAAATAGTTTAGCTTTTCTAAAACCAGATATCCCTTTTCAGGATTCAAAACAACTTAATTTCCACAAAACAATTCAAAAACAAAATCTTTGGTAGTAATCCGTCACTTACAACTCGAAAATGAACACCTACGATGGTCGACTTCATCATCGGAATTTATTTTCCAGCCGTCGAAGTGAGTTCAATACTATATCACTTTCAAAACCCATATTTAAACATTTCCATTTTTGAAATAAAATTCAAAATATCATTCACCGTGCTTGTAAACAGTTTAAAATCTCCCTGGATTTTAAAATTCTCATATACTTAATTCCATTCCATTTACAAACACTTCTCCAACTTTTAATTCTAATTCTAAATTCACATTTAACTCATTTCGTAACACTTATGCGAATTTTGATTGGTTATTTACGTAACCGTTCAATTATAATCTTATTTGATTATAATACAACCAACACATCCAATATACGATAATACTTCAAATATTAATCATCCTTTTATATCAAAATATAATTTGGGTAAAATTATTCCTTTTACCCTCTTTTCAAAACATACCGTGTCGGTTCATTGTATTCAAGTGTTTATAAACCCCTACCGATACAGTGGATCAAACTGATTGACCAGAACCCATAAACAACTCAATAAATAAATCTCCACAATATAAAACCAATTTATATTGAATAACAAATACGTTTACTCTTATATATAAGATAGAACTTAGAATCATTATGGGCTTCATGTTACAATCAGCCGATCTCCTTAAATCCACGGACCCGACACAGTAGTCTTCTTCCTCCAGGAATAGATAACGCAACTCCCTCCTTCAAATGCCATTACCGCTCCTTTGTAATTCCATCTCTTCGCCATTACCTTATTAAAAATCACGAGACCCTCACCATTCCTTTTCTCTTCCGACACACTCCCTCCCCATACCAATTTCATGTCACTCGCACCATTATCACAACTCACGACTCCACTGCCTGTCACCGCGATGAACACATGACACCGATACTTTTTATCTCCATTCCTTCAAAAAAATTCGAGCAAGTGTCATTTCTACTCGTAAAACAAAATACAATACTCAAACCCTCAAACGCTGCTTGGATTTCTCAAATCGATTAACCCTAGCACAAAAAAACCCATTGCCGTACATTTTGGCACGACCAAAAACATGTTCGAACCTATCGAAATGGGTATGGACGTGGAGAGTAACTTGCCAGGGATTCAAATATATAACTTTGGAGATTTTAGGAATTGTATTTGAATTTGTTTGGATTTTTTTTCTTCATTGTTTCTTCACGTTTTAAAAGAGAATGTGGGGGCACATAATTGTTGACTGCTGAAGAAAATGGTTAGGGTTAGTGGGAGGAGTGAAGGATATTTATAGGTAGGTTTACTATTATTTTAATCGATTATTTTACTCAGTTTTAATCGATCGCTATAAAAATTTCTATGATCACACACAATATCCAAATTTGACAAAAATGGACATATAGCTACAGTTCGACATTACGGACCCAAGAAACTTGTTTCGTCGAATTCCGAATCCGTTTGCTCACACAGCGTATTTTTAAAGTCAAATAATTGACTTTTTTTTTACATTAAAACCCCGTACGGCAACGTACTGACTCCAAAAATCACGAAAACTGAAATCTAACAATAATTTAAAATTCCGGATCCAACAAAATTAGTTTCATCGAAAACGGAGCTCGTTTGCAAAAGTGGCTATTTTTAAAGCTCTAAAGAAACCCATTTAAATATTAATATATTTAAAAAAATTAAATTAAATATTAATAAATTAATATTATCGTATATATTCTCAATAGAATGTCATACCGCTATAAAATATACACAGTTGGATTTATAACTCCATATTTCAAATCCGGGTCAAATTGATATCCAGTTTATATTAAAAATCCTTTTGTAATATAAATAAAATCGTTATAAATTATAAAGGAATCCCATAGCGACTTTTCAAAAATTTGATTTAGACATAAATCAAAATTTACATGGCGAAATCCCAAATTTTCTCTTATTGGAAAATTATACTTTACCAGCTCCAAACGTTTCTTGTTTCACAGAAATCCGGCTTAAAATGGGTTCTGTACATTCGTTTAAAGTTCAAATCGCCAAATAAGGAACTGCCGCGCCATTTCGAGCTCGATTATAATTATATTATAATTGTACGTTCAACTTCGTTTATATAATATATTCTTAATATAATTCAACTCTAAACTGAATTATATATTTTAATTTGTCCAGTGCACACAATATTGTCAATTCAACTTAATTCCGATTATTTTAGAATTAAATATATTATTCTATAAATTATATTAATTAAATATTCAATATAATTTAATTAAACAACCATTATATATTACCAAACAATTATTAAATATTTAAATAAATTAATTATTTGCAGTTAAAAATATGAGACATTACAAATATGATTGTATAAATTATTTGTGTCAAAATAATGGAGTTTGTACAATTATAGAGTTAAAAATGTATGTTTTGTACATAAATGTATAAAAGGTACAATTTAGATGAAAATATAAATTTTATGTTAACACGTAGCAAATTTATGTTAAATTTTGTTTAAAAAGATTTTAAACATGTTGATTATTCTTTAACAAGGCTAAAATAATGCTAAGTATATATTTAAGTGTTGATATGGCGGAATATAATATTGGTTAGTTAACTTGTGTGTTAATAGCCTAGTCCAACATAACATGGCATCATTAACCAACGTTAAGGTCTAATTAGGCTATCATTAAGCACAAATCCATGTTTAAAGGGGAGGTCGGGAAACAGACTTTCCAGTACGTACTTGTTTGTTGAGAGATCCTCTTAATGTCAAAAGCTACGGTAAGGAAATCTAACAATTCCTCCTCAAAACTTCATTTTAATAACCCACATCTCAAAATGAAAATAAAGGAAAACTTGTTATTCAAATTGCTATTGGTAATCATTAAAAATCAATGGGTTTATCTTCACCATTCTCTGAAATATCTATCTAATTTGTGCTTGTTGTGTTTAGCATTTCACTGTAATGGTGTTTACAGGTGCTTGGACTTCTCGAAATGCCTAAAAGCTTCATTTTTGCGACGAAATCAACACGGTTAAGTGACAAATTGCAGCCTTGAGTTATAGCTGAGTCATATCACGCTTTTTAACTTGTTCAAGCTGTGTTTGTGGTTGAATCTGTGAATTTTGATTTATTGTAAACAAAGTTCAGGTGAATTTCTTGTTTACAGTAAACAGCGCTTGAGTCCATATTTGAGAGCTATAGCTCCTCCAGGCTGTCTCGAAATCATGCAAAATCTCTTTTAAATTGTAGTTCGTGTGTTTATTTGCATTTATGCTCAAACTTGAGTTTGTATATCACTTGTATTTGGTTAGAAATATCGCTGGAAGTTGGATACGAGAGCCAGAAAAACTGCCTGAAGAATTCGCGTCCAGGAGTCGACCTAGACCCCGGGAGGGTCGACCTAAGGTTTAACCCATGCTTATTAGGATCGACCTCTGGGTCAACCTAAGGCTAATGAGGGTCGACCTCTGGGCACACAATTTTTATGGCCCAAGTTGAGCCCTTTAGCCTATGTTTGGATCCATTTTTGTGTGTTTAGGTACATGTTCTTGGGAGCATTCTAAGCCGTTTTCATGTGATTAATTCGAAGCCATGAATTTTGTGTTTACAATCGGCTCATTCGTGTATTTACATATGAAATTTTAGATGTTGATTTCATGAGTTCTTCCATGATTTTGTGTATACATTGTACGTGTTTTAGAACCGTTTTAAAAGGTAGTTTTATATAATTACAAGTATTGTTTTAAAGAAACATTTTTCTATATTGATTTATAAAATCATATATGTTTTTAGACATGAATTTATCGATATTTCTAATTTTTAAAATATTTCCAAAATCAATGTCTTCCAAATAATTTCCAAGATCGATTTAAAAACTGGATTTTTCCTAGGACATTTTCTTATAAAAAAGACTAGCGTTTTTGCACCCTTGAGAAGACGAGGTTATGATTTAAATAATGTAATAAACTGTGTGGTATGGGACACACTGGTTTATTATACAGTTAATTCCAGACTTGTCCGATTGAGGCTATTGTTCTGAAATTTGATTTAGCTATTTTAATGTGGAATTAGCATACAGATGGTAAACCGATAAGTGAGAACGTGCAGTGTGGGACGTACTGTTACCATTGTTGTTAGGGATAGCAAAATGGATCATTAAGGCAAAATAAACACTAGAGGGGGGTGAATAGTGTTTTTGAGAATTTAAACAAAATCTAAAACTTATATGATCTACTAGATGAATCAAACACCACAGAAACAATCACAGACACAGAATCAAACATAAACACAAATATAAACAAAAATATAAAATGGAGAAAAGGAAAGAACACACCAGATTTTATACTGGTTCAGAATTGTTCCTATGTCCAGTCCCACGTAACTCTGGATTGCGTAGAGTTTTATTACTGTATCAATATCCAATTACAATCCTCTCCTTGATTTCACGGCTGCAAGGGTAACACCAATTCTACACACTTGATCAAGTACTCTCTCCATGATTTCATGGCTATAAGGGTCACACCGCTCCGTTCCTTGATTTCACGGCTATAAGGAAAACATCGATTACCCAAATAATTCCCAAAAGATTAAAACATCACTATAAATATTTAGTAGCACGTTGATTCAGAGAGTAATGAGTAGAGAGTGAGAAGAGAAGAAGTTTATGAAAATAGAATTGAATTCGATAGAGTATAGGTGTAGAAATCATAAAAATAAGAAAATATAATGGTGTAAAGAAATGAGATGAGGATGGAGAAAAAGAATGATGAAAAAAATTGAAATCAGTCCCCTATTTATAAGTTTTGAAAGGTTGCAACGTTTCTGGAGCGTCACAAATAGTGAAAAAACACTTCCTTTGGAGATCAAAAAAGTGACAATTATATGTCGACATAGGCATATATGTATATCGACATATCATGGTTCAAAAATGATTTTTAAGCATTTTTCAGGTGTTTATATATATATATATATAATATATATTGGAAAGTGAAAATAAGGCTCAGGTCCCTAAAAGCAAACTTAATTAGGCTCACATCCTCCCCTTCTAAAACATAAAAATTACATCCCTATTTTCAAATGCGGATAAAATTTTCCCTAATTTGCCATTTTCTTAATTATAGCCGCTATTAACTACTGTACATACACGTATTCCGGTTTTTATTTTCTCAGCAAAATATATTTTATTCTATAATGGCGGCGGGATTTTCATATTAGGGCTACGTCGATTTTTTTTTTGTGGACGGCGGCGGATTTTCTTGCGGAAGGAGGAGGTACGGAAGGGTGCGTCCACGGCGGTTGGGCCATCGTTGGGCGGTGCGACGCCTATTGCGGCGGATTTTTAGGGTGAAGGCGGAGGTACAACAGGGGTTGACGAAGGCGGTGGGGCCATCGGTTGGGATGCGGTGGCTATTCCTGGAGGAACTATGGCGATGTCAGATCTCAGGTGGGGGGAGAGTGGTGTATTCAAGCAACCGTCTTCGTCTAGGTAATTTAAACCTTTTTTTTATTTTGTTTGCTGATTTAAGTTTTGAATGTTCGTTGTATACAATTATGCTTCTTTTGATTTATACTAGCATGCTATAATGCAGAAATTTGTAATCAAATGCATTCATATGTTCGGATTTTTGAATTATTTGCATGAAGGTATGCATTTAATCTGGATATATGCATAATTGACTGCAATTATTATGTTTGTGCAGATTGTTTTAAACTGTTGTAGTTATGTGCATTTATGTATGCAATTTTTTTAAGATTCTGAATGCATGTATGCAAACTTGTATAAAAAATGAAAAAATAAAACATAATTGTATGTATGAATGTTTTTTTACTGAATGCTGTTGAATGTAATTGTTTCAGAAATGTATGCAGTCTAACTTCATTTTTTACAGTCAAGTGTGCAGATATGGTTGTATAGTTTCATTTTGTTATGCAGGTTTTTGGAATTGTTGCATTAAAATATACAAAAATGTGCAAATAATGTGCAACATATCTACAGGCTAAAACGTTTGCTGAATTTTCATTATGTAATAGTTGCATACATTTGTGCAAATATAGGCAATAGTTGCACTCATATATGCAACTTTTTTTTTTTAATTTGCGTGGCCTTCTTGGATTATTTTATGATTTTACAATTTTTTTTTTTTTTTTTATGCAGTGCCGCATTTTTTTTTGGGTCAAGAAATGGAGGAGGCGAAGGATAAGGAGCAGGAGGCGGAAGTATTAATTATGATGTGGCGGCTGGCATGGGATTTTAATTTTCTTCCTTGAATGACTGCGCAAATTATGCAATGTACTGAGTGTTTTTAGGGTGTAAAGGACAGATGTGTAATTGTAATTGCCGCGTTTCAAAAATAGGGATGTATTCTTTATTCTTTTAATCAGCGGGTTTTTTATTTTATTTTGAAACTTAATAGGGACCTGTAAAAAACGCACCCTATTGGAAATTCTTGAATTAGAACATAGTATTGTGAATGAATATTATAAAGTAGAAAATCATATATAAACATTAATATAAACTATATAAACATATTTATGAAAAAATAGAGTTAAAACTATATATAAATATAAAGTATAAATATTTAAAACTTATAGAACTTGAGTTTGAAATCAAAAAAGAAAGTAAAATAGAGAAGATAGAGCTTGAAGATAGAATTTGAAATCCGAAATTGAAAAACAAAATTTGAATTTGGACCTGGAGTGCCATTTAGAGTCTTATATAAACTAGACTCTATTACTATATTTATCTTGAACTCTTTAACCCTTGAAATATTGGTTACTCATGAATCTTGAATCATCTCTAAAATTTGAATCTCTAACATCTTTAAACTGTACAGTCTTCAGTAATAATTCATGTATATAAATCCAGCATATGTATATGTATATGTATATATATATTCTAGATAAAAGTGTTAGTATATATTTTATAATCAATTAATATTGAAGTAAGGTTGTTATCACCAAAACCCCATTCTCTAACAATCTCCCCCTTTTTTATGATGACAACCTTAGTTTACAAAATATCATACCTGTACATACCTATTGATGATGATTCTTCTAATACTCCCCCTGTCTATATGAATCCTATGAACTATTTCTATATTTTATAATTTCTCCCCCTTTGGCATTATCAAAAAGAAATTCTAAAACTACTCCCCCTAAATACTGTAACTATCCGAATTATATTAAGTATATAATTAGTGATTATTATAATATATATGACTCCCCCTAAATTCTTGCCTATATAATAGAGTAATAGAAAACTTATATTATAAAAAACAAGCTATATATTTAACCATTGTTTTTACAAACGATATTACATGTAAACATTGTACATTGAATTAACAAAAAGGAAAGAAATAATATACGACCAGAATCGAACCAAAACCTATATTCTACTTGTCCTTAACTATAGGAGACTTGTTGTGACACCCCACATCCGTTAACGTCACTCATTAAGAGAATGCATTAAGTTCCGTGAAGCGTTATAGGTAAACAGAAATAGAAACATTACAAGACAGATATAAAAGCAACAACGGAATTCAAATTTTTATTTCAAACATAAATCATAACATCATAGTCCAAAATATCACAAGTTTGAAACTACATAAAAGCCATTACAAAAATATAAAATTTTCTATCATGTTCCATCAAAGTACATAAAAAGCATAATTGCCCAAAAAGAGACAAATCTATAGTAGAGTTAAGAACTTGAGCAATACTTCAAGAGCAGCTCCTAACAAGATAAAAGTCGAATCACGGTCAAGCCTGAGTGTTCCCGCCCTGAGAACCTGGTGGGAAACGGAAGAAAGAAGAGGTAACAAAAAGGGTCAGACATAAAGTCTTGCGAGTTCGGTTACTTTTAGCAAGTAAATAAATAAAAGTAGCATGACAAGAATAAAAAGTGGATAAGAAAGATGACATCGCAAAAGGTAAGTATGACAAGGTAAACATGATAGAATGTATACGCTTCCCTAATGATTACTTTGCACTACTACTAGTATAACCAGAATGAGATGATCCCTTCCACTATAAGACAGTAGACTTAGGCATACGTCCAGATGTACCTTAACTATTACCCTAATCGACCGGCTTCCCAATCTGCATAGATACTCTATGACGGCCCCACCGTAGGACGTATCACGTCCTAAAGTGGCAACCCTCCGCTGATATGCATAGCCTCATATCTACAGGTGTCACGGTCGTCTTATCCCCCTCTGCCCGGGCCATGCACGCACATGCCCTGGTCGGTTTGCGCTGCCCACGCCATCCTCCATGTTTGGATCTCTTACAATCAGTTCAATAAGCGTGCTGTGACGACCCCAAACCCCGTACTGACGGTGGCAAGGGTAATCTTTGGAATATAACACATAAACAGATAACAACAGAACAGAATTAAATAAATACACCAGATAATGCACAATAGAATATACTGGATAAACGTAATCATCAGAGTTACACAGTATACAGGATCTTACTTAGTACAAATAAAGTTCAGCTATAAATAAATGTCTACAGCAGAAACAAACATAATATGTACAACAGGAGCTGAACAACATAAAAAGAGATAAATAATAGAATCCATCTTCAGCTCCAGCTATCCAGAAAGAGCCAGCTAAAACCTGAATACAAGGCTGCCCATGTAGAAAAAGGGGCACCCGAGTTTGAAAGTGAAACAAACTACGAGTCAGTCATGGGACTGGTATGAGAAATCTACTCAACACATTTAATATATGGCTAATCCCATGACCACGCCACTTTCGTGGAACAGGTTTACTCCATTGGATTGCCAGTGCTTTAAAAACAAATCTTTCTTTTAAACATCGCAATGCTTTTTATAAAAATGAAGCCATTATAAGACTCAGTTCCCATCACACAATGCAACGCAAACCGGAGGATAGAGTTTTACCTTATAATGGCCAAAATATGATTGATACAAATAAAAAAAAGCATTTGATATTACTACTAGTGTTTATATGTTTCAAAAACAATTTCAATCATAACTATCAATCATAGACGGCATGGGTAGCATATATCATGTCGCCATATATATATATATATATATATATATATACAATCAAAACCGCACAGTCAGGTATTTGGAAATTGGATTTCCGTCATGAACCAAGGCAAAAGATAGTCCTTACCGACTTCGAGACAATCTAGCCTACCATGTCTCAGGATCAGAGCTCGAGTGACCCTTGGATCGTCAGGGCCGGTCCACCGATGTGGATTAAGCAATACGTCTCCCCGCCCTATGGGGCGCAAATGAGCCAACGAATGACTCCATCGGACCCGGATCGTCCGATCTAACCGAGGCACCTCGCAACAGTAACAACCACATAAGTAAAATGTCAGGCCGTGTAAAAACACTGACACAACTCCTAGCTTGAAAGAAACGCAAGCCCTCCCTGATGTCCTCTCCCATTTCTGGTTCATACCGGGGTGTGAGGTTCGCGAATTCACGTTATACACAAAGCTACGCCACACAGGCGGTGCTTGATCATCACCACAAGACTTTTCTTTTCAACAGAAGCCCTGATCACTGCATCTTAGCATGCCACACAGGCAATTCACACCGTGCAACTGATGGCTATCAATCACATAGAATAAATTCCAATGTCAGACACACTGTCCATTTGCAAGTCCGTTCTGGATCTGAACGAAACCGGAGGCACTATATACCTCGCAAACCCATCGATCACCACGTACGTCTGGACGATCACCACTCATTATCCATATTTCGGGATGCCTACCAATCAGGACCTCGGTTACCATCCAAACGAGGTGAAGATCTCCGGTCTTCGACCACCGTCTTCATCTTCGATTTCTTATCGTCGATTCAGTTATTCAGAATGGGATAAACCAGGTCTTTCTGAGCAACTCGCGTATATAATAAACAAGTGCTACACAAACACTACTACGCATCATTTCTATTCATTAGTCACTAACCGTCAATCAGTAAGAGAACGATTTCCCAAATATTAACCCCGAAGGCCGAAACCAACATCAGAACAATACCCAAGAAACCATTCGACTTAGCCAACCTTCGGTCAATTTCCAAATTTCACATCCATATCGTTTATAATATTTTATAATGATTTATCACTATTTTTATTTATTTTAAAAATAGCCAATTTATTCAAAACGACGCTTCGGGCCATAACGCGACCGTGGCGCTGTTTTTCTTCAGATTTGATTTACACATATCTGAAAATCTAATCGTTGGATCTTCACAAAATTTACATCATTAGAAAGATCTTTTCAAAACGAATCCAACGGTTCCAGTTTCGGGAAAATCCGACGGTCGGATCTCCCGGTATAATCGTTAGAAGTTTCGATTTCAAAATACGAACTGCAGCGTCGTTATTCGATTTAATATAATTATATATATATATAATCGATTCTGGCGCTTTTTTTCTTCAGGTTTGAATTAAATATTCCAGACAATCCAACCGTTGGATTTTTACAAAGTTGGTGTCGTTGGGAAGATATTTCCAAAGCGAACCCAACGGTTACGATTTCGGGAAAATCCGATGGTCGGATCTCCCGCACTAATCGTTTGAAATCACGGTTTTAAAATACGAACTGCAGCGTCGTTATTCGATATATTTCAATTCTATTTATTTATATATATCGATATATCGATTTCAAAACTATATGATTTTCATACTTTTGATAAAAATGATATTTTTATCTAACTGTCTTCTATTTCAACACTTCACTATTTTTTTTAACAATCCATGTATATAATAAAAATATGATTTTTAATGTAAAACAATTTATTTCAAAACACGATTATTTTATATATTTCATATAGGTGATAAAAATAGGATTTTTATTATAAAACAATTTATTTCAAAACAAGGTTATTTTATATAGTTCATATCGATGATAAAAATTGGATTTTTATTATAAAACACTTTCTTTCAAAATATGAATACCATTCAACACATGAATTTCAATTCAATGAATGAATTTCGATTCAACATATGAAGGTTTTCTATAGTTTATATATATCGATAAAAAGGTGATTTTTATATTTAAAACACGAATACCATTCAACACATGAATTTCTATCCAACGAATGAATATCGATTCAACACATGAAGGTTTTCTATAGTTTATAAACATCGATAAAAATGTGATTTTTATATTTAAAACACGAATACCATTCAACACATGAATTTCTATCCAACGAATGAATATCGATTCAACACATGAAGGTTTTCTATAGTTTATATACATCAATAAAAAGGTGATTTTTATATTTAAAACACGAATACCATTCAACACATGAATTTCTATCCAATGAATGAATATCGATTCAACACGTGAAGGTTTTCTATAGTTTATATACATCGATAAAAAGGTAATTTTTATATTTAAAACACGAATACCATTCAACACATGAATTTCTATCCAACGAATGAATATCGATTCAACACATGAAGGTTTTCTATAGTTTATATACATCGATAAAAAGGTGATTTTTATATTTAAAACACGAATACCATTCAACACATGAATTTCTATCCAATGAATTAATATCGATTCAACACACGAAGGTTTTCTATAGTTTGTATATATAGATAAAAAGGTGATTTTTATATTTAAAAACACGAATACCATTCAACACATGAATTCTATTCAACGAATGAATTTCAATTCAACACATGAAGGTTTCCTATACAACGAATAAATATAGTTTCAACAAATGAAAATAATTCTATCACATGAATATTATTCAAAATTTCGGCAGCATAACGGCAGGGTAGTTAAAACCGGGACCGTCCCTAGTACGGCTCCTCGCTCTACCTTAAAGCCTCGCAGCTTTTGACAATGGGGAATCATGCATCTAGTTCGCAAGCAGGCGGCATGTATATTTTTTTCCATTTCCACAAACTAATCCTATGTGGTTTCAACCAAATATTTATCAACCACAAACGGGTATTTTTCAACCACAATCAATCAATGCCAACCACAAACAATTCCAATCAACCATTCGCTATCAATCAATTTTCACACCAATCACAACCAATAAATATCGTCCATGGTTTGTGGACGATGGGCGTATATATATATATATATATATATAGCATTTCACTTCTATTTCAACACATATATAATTTTTACAACGCATATACAACTTATATATCGAGCGTACAACTTATACAAGAGGTGTACAACGCTTATATAACTCATACATCGACTATATAATTTATACATCATCGTTTTCCATATTGTTTATAAATTAGAAATCTCACATTGGGTTCCACTCCACCAAAAATAGCAGAAGGCTCAGAAAAATATGCGGTCTCTTCTAGAAGGTAGAAGACGTCCACACGAGTCCACTGTCTCTTGTTTCACTGAATTTCGTCAATACACGAAAAAGATATGATTTTTCAAAGTTTGCAATGGTTTAAAGGTGTTAAAACTGTTGAAAATAAATATAGCTGATACCTCTCTGAATTTTTCAAAACTAGGTTTGATCTTTTCGATCAAACGGTGAAGCGGATCGACGATCGGCCTTCGCAGCGAGGAAGAGGGGAGAGAGGCGCAATGGCGCCTGGAGCGGGGCCCACTTCGGTGGTCTATAGGCGGCGCGGCGGTGGTTTGAATGCCCAGACTTCCTGGCGTCGATTCGCACTCCACAGGCCACGAAAAATTCCAAACTTTATATGGATTTGAAGATCTCGAGAAGATCTTCAAAAAGTTCAACTGTGGCACGAGCTAATTCGGCGTGGATTGATCGGAAAATGAGTGGGAAAGTTTGAAGGGGTTTCCGCCTATGATCGACAGACGGGGAGAGAGAAAATTAACTTTCTGACCAATGAGATTTTTTTATTAATTTATATATTTTTAATTTTCTAAAATACCCCTTGTCACACACGAACACCAATTCAAACCCAACGACTGTCGTCCCTAGCGTTTTACCCCCATTCTGAACACAATGGGATATGTTTCGAAGGCCCATTCGACTGTTTCAGTCTGTTTTCTTTCAAATTAAAATATATAACATTCAATATTTGATTTGAACGTACATTTCAATTTGCCAGGGCCACAAACTGATTCGAAAAATTCCAGAAAAATTAATATGGCTATGTTTTGACGATATGATACCAACATAACTAGTTTCGTCGAATTCTGAGACCGTTTGCAAAAAGGCCCATTTCTGGTCGATCCAATTTAACTATAATTGACCAAAACACATTTTCCTTTGCCACGCTCACATATTAGCTTCAAAAATTATGAAATTTGAAACCTAGCAATAACTTCACATCCCGGATCCAACAAAAGTGGTTTCGTCGAATTCCGAGGTCGTATGCAAAATGGCCATTTTCACGGGCTATATAAATTCCATAGCGACCTTTCTGAATATTCATTCGGCCATAACTTTTGCTTTCCGCTACGAAACTTCGAATCTTCAGATTCGTTAGAAAGGTATTCACTAACAGATTTATGTATTTTTGGTTTCACTCAAATCCGTTTTGTTTTGCACCCCGTACAGTCAATCAAAGTTTGAATTCAAATTTTGAAACTACAGCGCCATTTCAGGCCTTGTTTATAATTATATTCGTTTTCAAACGTCGATTCAAACTCACTTTTCATTGCTATTATTTAAAATATTTATTTTAAATATTTAAAATCCACTATTTTAGCCAATTTAAAAATTTTAAATTGGTTCAAATTTTCCGGGTCGTTACAATCTCCCCCACTTAAAACTTTTCTTCCCCGAAAAGGAACAAAGTCGAAAGTGGTTTGATTAATCAACTGTACGTTCAATTTGGCTTCCATTCTCCAACTTTTCAGTTTCTGAGAATTTTCAAGTTCTTCAAAAATTTGGCTAACACCCGGAATTTTCGAAAAATTTCACCATAACCTCCTTTGTACGGGGAGAGGTTTGGAAATTTATTGGGCCGTATTAGGTACCCAATAAATCCTAATAAGCATACACATATTTATAGTGATTTATTATGGTGTTTACAGGGGAGCGTGTATAGATAATAACTCCAGAGAATAAATTCTCGTCACCCTGTCAAAGCTTGAGGGAGTGTGTATTTTAATTGCTCCAGAGGATAAATTCCCGTCACCTCATCCCGTATGGGAAATAAATAGTCCATGTGCCGTATCTAATGACTAGAGAGACGTGATTATTGTCAACTCCAGACCCGTGTGGGGTTTTTATTAATCTGGCAATTTTATCGTTACAATTTAAATAGTCCATATCAGTCATCAGTTCAACCTGTAAAATATAGTCATCGCTATACAAGCCTCTCGCTCGTATGGTAAATCTTCCACCTCGTCACACAAGCTCCAAATGCTTATGTGGTATATGATGAAGTATGCTTATCTTCCAGAAATATGCCATGTAGTGTAGTTCAAAATTAATTGTTACTATCTTATGGCGATGTTTATTATTACACACAGAATAACCAGCACTCGCATCCAATGGTATTCACAGGAGTTTATATAATAATATTTCGCATCCAACTCATTAAGGTTTACCGATTTGTCGGGCACGCAAATAAATTCTCTACTCAACAGCTATCCAATTACCCGTTCAAACATATATAATGCACAAGTATATATATTTCTATCTATTTTCTAATCAGTTCAATGTGTGATTTAATCGAATAAATTCTACTATTCATTCTATTATTGATAAAATTAACTATCGTTTCAATAACTTAATTAATCTAATTTACTATCACACAACACAAACAACAAGCAATTTGTTTTTAACTTTTCAAAAATATATCTTTTATA
The DNA here is from genome assembly GCA_030737875.1 of Allium sativum. Taxonomy (NCBI): domain Eukaryota; kingdom Viridiplantae; phylum Streptophyta; class Magnoliopsida; order Asparagales; family Amaryllidaceae; genus Allium; species Allium sativum. Next base: position 868,050,534 of record CM060922.1, read on the forward strand.
TATTCAAAAATTATATTTCTTAAACCGGACTATATATATAATCACAAATACGTCATTTAAAAACATATAACTCTCGACTCGTCCTGGGGCACTTCTGACCCCATCTCTAACGAGTTGTTCTGATTCTACTATACCCGTACTAGGATATTGCTGATCCTATCTGTAATGAGTTACTCGTCCTAGAACACTACTGGTTCTATCTCTGACGAGTTCGTTAATATGTTATATTCCAGAACTAAGCTAAACCAAAGCTTTGATACCACGTTGTGACGACCCCAAACCCCGTACTGACGGTGGCAAGGGTAATCTTTGGAATATAACACATAAACAGATAACAGCAGAACAAAATTAAATAAATACACCAGATAATGCACAATAGAATATACTGGATAAACGTAATCATCAGAGTTACACAGTATACATGATCTTACTTAGTACAAATACAGTTCAGCTATACATAAATGTCTACAGCGGAAACAAACATAATATGTACAATAGGAGCTGAACAGCATAAAAAGAGATAAATAATAGAATCCATCTTTATCTCCAGCTATCCAGAAAGAGCAAGCTAAAACCTGAATACAAGGCTGCCCATGTAGAAAAAGGGGCACCCGAGTTTGAAAGTGAAACAAACTACGAGTCAATCATGGGACTGGTATGAGAAATCTACTCGACACATTTAATATATGGCTAATCCCAGGACCACGCCACTTTCGTGGAACGGGTTTACTGCATTGGATTGCCAGTGCTTTAAAAAAAATCTTTTTTTAAACATCGCCATGCTTTTTATAAAAATGAAGCCATTATAAGACTCAGTTCCCATCACATAATGCAACGCAAATCGGAGGATAGAGTTTTACCTTATAATGGCCAAAATATGATTGATACGAATAAAACAAAAGCATTTGATATTACTACTAGTGTTTATATGTTTCAAAAACAATTTCAATCATAACTATCAATCATAGACGGCATGGGTACCATATATTATGTCACCATATATATATACAATCAAAACCGCACAGTCACGTATTTGGAAATTGGATTTCCGTCATGAACCAAGGCAAAAGATAGTCCTTACCGACTTCGAGACAATCTAGCCTACCATGTCTCAGGATCAGAGCTCAAGTGACCCTTGGATCGTCAGGGTCGGTCCACCGATGTGGATTAAGCAATACGTCTCCCCGCCCTATGGGGCACAAATGAGCCCACGTATGACTCCATCGGACCCGGATCGTCCGATCTAACCGAGGCGCCACGCAACAGTAACAACCACATAAGTAAAATGTCAGGCCGTGTAAAAACACTGACACAACTCCTAGCTAGAAAGAAACGCAAGCCCTCCCTGATGTCCTCTCCCGTTTCTGGTTCATACCAGGGTGTGAGGTTTGCGAATTCACGTTATACACAAAGCTACGCCACACAGGCGGTGCTTTGATCACCACCACAAGACTTTTCTTTTCAACAGAAGCCCTGATCACTGCATCTTAGCATGCCATATAGGCAATTCACACCGTGCAACTGATGGCTATCAATCACACAGAATAAATTCCAATGTCAGACACACTGTCTATTTGCAAGTCCGTTCTGGGTTTAAACGAAACCGGAGGCACTATATACCTCGCAAACCCATCGATCACCATGTACGTCTGGATGATCACCACTCATTATCCATATTTTGGGATGCCTCCCAATCAGGACCTCGGTTACCATCCAAACGAGGTGAAGATCTCCGGTCTTCAACCACCGTCTTCATCTTCGATTTCTTATCGTCGATTCAGTTATTCAGAATGGGATAAACCCGGTCTTTTTAAGCAACTCGTGTATATAATAAACAAGTGCTACACAAACACTACTATGCATCATTTCAATTCAATAGTCACTAACCGTCAATCAGTAAGAGAACGATTTCCCAAATATTAACCCCGAAGGCCGAAACCAACATCAGATCAATACCCAAGAAACCATTCGACTTAGCCAACCTTCGGTCAGTTTCCAAATTTCACATCCATATCGTTTATAATATTTTATAATGATTTATCGCTATTTTTATTTATTTTAAAAATAGCCAATTTATTCAAAACGACGCTTCAGGCCATAACGCGGCCGTGGCGCTGTTTTTCTTTAGATTTGATTTACACATATCTGAAAATCTAACCGTTGGATCTTTTCAAAATTTACATCATTAGAAAGATCTTTTCAAAACGAATCCAACGGTTCCAGTTTCGGGAAAATCCGACTGTCGGATCTTCCGGTATAATCGTTTGAAGATTCGATTTCAAAATACGAACTGCAGCGTCGTTATTCGATTTAATATAATTATATATATATATATACATAATCGATTCTGGCGCTGTTTTTCTTCAGATTTGAATTGAACATTACAGACAATCCAACCGTTGGATTTTTACAAAGTTGGTGTCGTTGGGAAGATATTTCCAAAGCGAACCCAACGGTTGCGATTTCGGGAAAATCCGATGGTCGGATCTCCCGCACTAATCGTTTGAAATCACGGTTTCAAAATACGAACTGCAGCGTCGTTATTCGATATATTTCATTTCTATTTATTTATATATATATCGATTCTTCGATTTCAAAACTATATGATTTTCATACTTTTGATAAAAATGATATTTTTATCTAACTGTCTTCTATTTCAACACTTCACTATTTTTTTAACAATCCTTGTATATAATAAAAATGTGATTTTTAATGTAAAACAATTTATTTCAAAACACGATTATTTTATATATTTCATATAGGTGATAAAAATAGGATTTTTATTATAAAACAATTTATTTCAAAACAAGGTTATTTTATATAGTTCATATCGGTGATAAAAATTGGATTTTTATTATAAAACACTTTCTTTCAAAATATGAATACCATTCAACACATGAATTTCAATTCAATGAATGAATTTCGATTCAACACATGAAGGTTTTCTATAGTTTATATATATCGATGAAAAGGTGATTTTTATATTTAAAACACGAATACCATTCAACACATGAATTTCTATCCAATGAATGAATATCGATTCAACACATGAAGGTTTTCTATAGTTTATATACATCGATAAAACGGTGATTTTTATATTTAAAACATGAATACCATTCAACACATGAATTTCTATCCAACGAATGAATATCGATTCAACACATGAAGGTTTTCTATAGTTTATATACATCGATAAAAAGGTGATTTTTATATTTAAAACACGAATACCATTCAACACATGAATTTCTATCCAACGAATGAATATCGATTCAACACATGAAGGTTTTCTATAGTTTATATACATCGATAAAAAGGTGATTTTTATATTTAAAACATGAATACCATTCAACACATGAATTTATATCCAACGAATGAATATCGATTCAACACATGAAGGTTTTCTATAGTTTATATACATCGATATAAAGGTGATTTTTATATTTAAAACACGAATACCATTCAACACATGAATTTCTATCCAACGAATGAATATCGATTCAACACATGAAGGTTTTCTATAGTTTATATACATCGATAAAAAGGTGATTTTTATATTTAAAACACGAATACCATTCAACACATGAATTTCTATCCAACGAATGAATATCGATTCAACACATGAAGGTTTTCTATAGTTTGTATATATAGATAAAAAGGTGATTTTTATATTTAAAAACATGAATACCATTCAACACATGAATTCTATTCAACGAATGAATTTCAATTCAACACATGAAGGTTTCCTATACAACGAATAAATATAGTTTCAAAAAATGAAAATAATTCTAACACATGAATATTATTCAAAATTTCGGCAGCATAACGGCAGGGTAGTTAAAACCAATAAATATCGTCTATGGTTTGTGGACGAGGGGCGTATATATGTGTGTATATATATATAGCATTTCACTTCTATTTCAACACATATATAATTTTTACAACGCATATACAACTTATATATCGAGCGTACAACTTATACAAGGCTTATACAAGAGGTGTACAATGCTTATATAACACATACATCGACTATATAATTTATACATCGTCGTTTTCCATATTGTTTATAAATTAGAAATCTCACATTGGGTTCCACTCCACAAAAAATAGCAGAAGGCTCAGAAAAATATGCGGTCTCTTCTACAAGGTAGAAGACGTCTACACGAGTCCACTGTCTCTTGTTTCACTGTATTTCGTCAATACACGAAAAAGATATGATTTTTCAAAGTTTGCAACGGTTTAAAGGTGTTAAAACTGTTGAAAATAAATATAGCTGATACCTCTCTGAATTCTTCAAAACTAGGTTTGATCTTTTCAATCAAACGGTGAAGCGAATCGACGATCGGCCTTCGCAGCGAGGAAGAGGGGAGAGAGGCGCACTGGCGCCTGGAGTGGGGCCCACTTCGGTAGCCCATAGGCGGCGCGGCGGCGGTTTGAACGCCCAGACTTCCTGGCGTCGACTCGCACTCCACAGGCCACGAAAAATTCCAAACTTTATATGGATTTGAAGATCTCGAGAAGATCTTCAAAAAGTTCAACTGTGGCACGAGCTAATTCGGCGTGGATTGATCGGAAAATAAGGGGGAAAGTTTGAAGTGGTTTCCGCCTATGATCGACAGTCGGGGAGAGAGAAAATTAAATTTCTGACCAATGAGATTTTTTTATTAATTTATATATTTTTAAATTTCTAAAATACCCCTTGTCACACAAGAACACCAATTCAAACCCAACGACTGTCGTCCCTAGCGTTTTACCCCCATTCCGAACACAATGGGATATGTTTCGAAGGCCCGTTCGACTGTTTCAGTCTGTTTTCTTTCAAGTTAAAATATATAACATTCAATATTTGATTTGAACGTACATTTCAATTTGCCAAGGCCACAAACTGATTCGAAAAAATTCCAGAAAAATAAATCTAGCTATGTTTTGAAGATACGGTCCCAACAAAGCTAGTTTCGTCGAATTCTGAGACCGTTTGCAAAAAGGCCCATTTCTGGTCGATCCAATTTAATATAATTGACCAAAACACATTTTCCTTTGCCACGCTCACATATTAGCTTCAAAAATTATGAAATTTGAAACCTAGCAATAAATTCACATCCCGGATCCAACATAAGTGGTTTCGTTGAATTCCGAGGTCGTATGCAAAATGGCCATTTTCACGGGCTATATAAATTCCATAGCGACCTTCCAGAAAAATCATTTGGCCATAACTTTTGCTTTCCGCTACGAAACTTCGATTTTTCAGATTCGTTAGAAAGGTATTCACTAACAAAATTAAATATTTTTATTTTTACTCAAATCTGTTTTGTTTTGCACCCGGTATAGCCAGTCAAAGTTTGAATTCAAATTTTGAAACTGTAGCGCCATTTCAGGCCTTGTTTATAATTAGAATTAATTATATTCGTTTTCAAACGTCGATTCAAACTCACTTTTCATTGCTATTATTTAAAATATTTATTTTAAATATTTAAAATCCACTATTTTAGCCAATTTAAAAATTTTAAATTGGTTCAGATTTTCCGGGTCGTTACACGTGCCCCTTCTCCGACCTAGTTCGGAGTGCTTTGTTTGATACCTACTCCGAGTTACTAACTGAAATGGGTCCCACACAATATGTTACAAGCTCTCCCCTTTGTCTTGTATCCCCCGCTAGGTTTTCCACAAGTTATGTAAAGACCCAAAAATTCCCGCCTTTTGAATCGACCATAAACCACACTGGTCTGACCCAAAAGTTGGAAATCTTCGAATACTTTAACTCTTATTACATGAAAAAATGTAAACTTTTCTTCTTTAAATCTCATTACATGAAAAATGTAAACATTTCTACTCTAAATCTTATTTACAATGATAATTAAAAATGAATATTTGTATTTGACAACAACTTTAATCCCAACATGACAAGTAAAAAGAACATTTTTATGTGACAAAAACATGTTATAACCAACTGACACAGGAACAAATAATTCAACAACTCACCACAACCATCATCAACCAATTTATCTAAATTTCATACAACGCATATGTGGATTCACAATCACGACGAATTCAAATATATATTTATATATATTTTTTAAATTTTAAATTTGAGAAATCTCACATCGATTTGTCTGAATTTTCAACACAATTAGTTTTAGATCTGGTCAGTGCCATGTTGTAGATCTCTTCATGAGGATTCCAACGCATTTCGTTTCACTGAATTTCGATGTCAAACGAACAAGTTACGGCGTTTATAAGTTAATTAAATAATTAGAATAATTAAGTTGACATTAAAATTTATTACCCTTTTAAACAACACTTTGGAAACATTGTCATGTTTCCCCCTTTTTCAACCAAATGTAAATTCCATTAATTTACAAACAAAGGTGTTCATTTTCTATGATTGTAATTTCAATCCAAACAATAACAAACTGCATGATTATGTCAATTTCATAATAACATAACATTGATTTACACGTCGGAGACAATTTCATCATAACATTAACATACCATCACTACACGCAATCACAGATAAAATCATGAATCACAACAAATAAGAATTAACTAAGCATTTATGATAATACAATTAATATTATTTCTAATTAATTAGGATAAAGAAATAAAAATAGAATTCTCACATCGTTTTTGAGTTAATCTTCCCTTACAAACAAAATAATGACTTTGTTATCATTTCAAATATGTTAACAATAAAAAATTTCATTTTTATTGTATATATGAAAGTATGAAAATTGATCATTTGTTTGAAATAAAAATATTGAAACATTAAAAAGCATATTTTTAATGTAAGAATGAAATGAGATATTCATTGTATTGAGAAAAATATTGAAACATTAAAAATTATTTTTAATGCAAAGTATGTTTTAATGTAAATATAAGATTGATGAAATATTCATGGTTGAGGTATAAATATTGAAACATTAAAAAATTACATTTTTAATGTGAAGATAAAATATATGTAAATATTCATATATGAAATAAAATTAGTGAAACATTAAAATTCACAATTTTAATGTAAAGATGGAATTATGTAAAATATTCATCATGTGGATTAAAATGCTGAAAACATTAAAATTTACATTTTTAATGCACTGAATGAGTATATATAAAATATTCATTATATGACTATAAATGTTGAAATAATAAATTGTAACGACCCAGAAAATCTGAACCAATTTAAAAAATTTAAATTTGCTAAAATAGTGGATTTTAAATATTTAAAATAAATATTTTAAATAGTAAAAATGAAAAGTAAGTTTGAATCAAAGTTGAAAATAAATATAATTACTTTGAATTATAAACAAGGCCTGAAATGGCGCGGTAGTTTCAAAATTTGAATTCAAACTTCGACTGACTGTACCGGGTGCAAAACAAAACGGATTTGAGTGAAACCAAAAATATAGAAATCCGTTAGTGGATACCTTTCTAACGAATCTGAAAAATCGAAGTTTCATGGCGGGAAGCAAAAGTTATGGCCAAATGAATTTTCAGAAAGGTTGCTATGGAATTTATATAGCCCGTGAAAATGGCCATTTTGCAAACAACCTCGGGAATTCAACGAAACCACTTTTGTTGGATCTGGGATGTTAAACTATTGCTAGGTTTCAAATTTCATAATTTTTGAAGCTAGTATGATAGCGTGGCAAAGGAAAACGTGTTTTGGTCAATTGCAGTTAAATTGGATCGACCAGAAATGGGCCATTTTGCAAACGGTCTTTGAAATCGACGAAACTAGTTTTGTTGTGACCGTATCGTCAAAACATAGCTGGATTTATTTTTCTGGAATTTTTCGAATCAGTTTGTGGCCCCGGCAAATTAAAATGTACGTTCAAATCTAAAATTGAATATTTTATATTTTAATTTGAAGAATAACTGACGGTAACAGTCGAATGGGCTCACGAAATATATTCCATTATGTTCAGAATGGGGGTATTTATCTAGGGGCGATAGTCGTTGGGTTTGATTTCGAGTTCGTGTGCAAAAACCCTATTTTAAAATTAAATAAAGTCTCGGCCAATGGAAATTTTTCTCTCACTAATTTAAAAATCAAAAAATCAAAAAAAAATCCGCCGATACCTAGGCTCTCTCGATGGTAACCGCTTTGCCACCTTCTCTCCTCTTTTCCCGCCGCCACAGGCGACAATACCCTCCGCCACCACCAGATTTCGAAAGCCCTCCTCCTCTTCCAGTCCGTACCCACCTCGTTCTTCCTCGTCAAGTATTTAGGCCGAATCACCTCAAGAAAGTCGTCGACTTTCGAGCTCCGCCCCGGCTGATTCAGGCCATCGCACGTGACCCCACCCCCTGCGCACGTGCGTGGCTCCTTCCCCTACGACGCTGCGAAGCCTGATCGTCCCAATGCTGCACGGATCGATTGAAAATTGAAAACCTAGATTCGAACAGGTTTAGAAAGGTACAGTATATTTTATTTAAAACTGTTTTAACACCTTTAAACTGTTGCAAACTTTGAAAAATCATATCTTTTTCATGTGTTGACGAAATTCAGTGAAACAAGAGACAGTGGACTCGTGTGGACGTCTTCTACATTCTAGAAGAGACCGCATATTTTTCTGAGCCTTCTGCAATTTTTGGTGGAGTGGAACCCAATGTGAGATTTCTAATTTATAAACGATATGGAAAACGATGATGTATAAATTATATAGTCGATGTATGAGTTATATAAGCATTGTACACCACTTGTATAAGCGTTGTATAAGCTGTACGTTTGATGTATAAGTTGTATATGCGTTGTAAAAATTATGTGTTGAAATAGAAGTGAAATGCTATATATAAACATATATATATATACGCCCCTCGTCCACAAACCATGGACGATATTTATTGGTTGTGATTGGTGTGAAAAATTGATTGATAACGAATGGTTGATTGAAATTATTTGTGGTTGGAATTGATTGATTGTGGTTGAAAAATACCCGTTTGTGGTTGAGAAATATTTGGTTGAAACCACATAGGATTAGTTTGTGGAAGTGAAAAAAATATACATGCCGCCTGCGTGCGAACTAGATGCATGATTCCCCATTGTCAAAAGCTGCGAGGCTTTAAGGCAGAGCGAGGAGCCGTACTAGGGACGGTCCCGGTTTTAACTACCCTGCCGTTAAATTTTGAATAATATTCATGTGTTAGAATTATTTTGCTACGTTGAAACTATATTCGTCTGTTGAATAGAAAACCTTCATGTGTTGAATAGAAATTCATTCGTTGAATCATATTCATGTGTTGAATGGCATTCGTGCTTTAAATAAATTGTTTTAACAATAAAAATCATATTTTTACCCTATATATATAAACTATAGAAAACCTTCATGTGTTGAATCGATATCCATTCGTTGAATTGAAATTCATGTGTTGAATGGTATTCGTGTTTTAAATATAAAAATCACCTTTTTATCTATATATATAAACTATAGAAAACCTTCATGTGTTGAATCGATATTCATTCGTTGAATTGAAATTCATGTGTTGAATGGTATTCCTACTTTCAAATAAATTGTTTTATAATAAAAATCCTATTTTTATTACCTATATTAACTATATAAAAAAGTCGAGTTTTGAAATAAATTGTTTTACATTAAAAGTCACATTTTTATTATATACATGAATTGTTAAATATAGTGAAGTGTTGAAATAGAAGACAATTAGATAAAAATATATTTTTTTATCAAAAGTATGAAAATCACATAGCTTTGAAATCGAAGAATCGATATAAATATATAAATAGAATAGAAATATATCGAATAACGAAACTGCAGTTCGTATTATGAAACCGTGATTTCAAACGATTAGTGCGGGAGATCTGACCATCGGATTTTCCAGAAACCACAACCGTTGGGTTCGCTTTGGAAATATCTTTCCAACGGCACCAACTTTGTAAAAATCCAACGGTTGGATTGTCTGGAATGTTTAATTCAAATCTGAAGAAAAACAGCGCCAAAATCGATTATATTTATATATATATATATATATATAATTATATTTAATCGAATAACGACGCTGTAGTTCGTATTTTGAGATCGAAACTTCAAACGATTATACCGGGAGATCCAACCGTCGAAATTTCCCGAAACTGGAATCGTTGGATTCGTTTTGAAAAGATCTTTCTAATGATGTAAATTTTGTGAAGATCCAATGGTTAGATTTTCAGATATGTGTAAATCAAATCTGAAGAAAAATCGAGCCACGGCCGCGTTATGGCCCGAAGCGTCGTTTTGAATAAATAGGCTATTTTAAAATAAATAAAAATAGCGATAAATCGTTATAAAATATTATAAACGATATGGTTGTGAAATTTAGAAATTAACTGAAGGTTAGCTAAGTCGAATGGTTTCCTGGATTTTGATCTGATGTTGGTTTCGGCCTTCCGGATTAAGATTTGGGAAATCGTTCTCTTACTGATTGACGGTTAGTGACTAATAAATTGAAATGATGTGTATGTATGCTTGTGTTGCACTTGTTTATTATATACGCGAGTTGCTCAGAAAGACCGGGTTTATCCCATTCTGAATAACTGAATCGACGATAAGAAGTCGAAGATGAAGACGGGGGTTGAAGACCGATCTTCACCTCGTTTGGATGGTAACTGATGTCCTGATTGGGAGGCGTCCCGAAATATGGATAATGAGTGGTGATCGTCCAGACGTACGTGGGGATCGATGAATATGCGAGGTATTTAGTGCCTTCGGTTTCGTTCAGACCCAGAACGGACTTGCAAATGGACTGTGTGTCTGACATTGGAATTCATTCTGTGCGATTGATAATCATCAGTTGTGTGGTGTGAATTGCCTTTGTGGCATGCTAAGATGCAGTGATCAGGGCTTCTGTTGAAAAGAAAAGTCTTGTTGTGATGATCAAAGCACCGCCTGTGTGGCGTAGCTTTGTGTATAACGTGAATTCGCGAGCCTCACACCCCAGTATGAACCAGAAACGGGAGAAGGACCTCATGGAGCGCATGCGTTTCTTCCTAGCTAGGAGTTGTGTCAGTGTTTTTACACGGCCTGACATTTTACTTATGTGGAAGATGGATACCGAGGCGCCTCGGTTATATCGGTCGATCCGGGACCGATGGAGTCATTCATTAGCTCACTTACGCCCCATAGGACGGGGAAACGCATTGTTCAGGAATTTTAATCCACATCGGTGGACCGGCCCTGTCGCTCCAAAGGCTTGACTGAGTACTTACCTGAGGCTCGGGCTAGGCAGTCTCGAATTCGGTAAGGACTATCTTTTGCCTTGGTTCATGACGGAAATCCAATTTCCAAATACGTGACGGTGCGGTTTTGATTGTATACCTATATATGGCGACATAGTGGTATGGGGCATTAATGCCGTCTATGTTTGATAGTTATGATTTGAAATTGCTTTTAAAACATATACACACTAGTAATAATATCAAATGCTTTTGTTTTATTCGTATCAAGCATATTTTGGCCATTATAAGGTAAAAACTCTATCCTGCGGTTTGCGTTGCATTGTGTGATTGGAACTGAGTCTTATAATGGCTTCATTTTTATAAAAAGCATTGCGATGTTTAAAAGAATGATTTGTCTTAAAGCACTGGAAATCCAATGGAGTAAACACGTTCCACGAAAGTGGCGTGGTCCTGTGATTAGCCATATTTTAAATGTGTTGAGTAGATTTCTCGTACCAGTCCCATGACTGACCCGTAGTTTGTTTCACTTTCAAACTCGAGTGCCCCTTTTTCTACACGGGCAGTCTTGTATTCAGGTTTAGCTGGCTTTCTCTGGATAGCTGGAGGTGAAGATGGATTCTATCATTTATCTCTTTTTATGTTGTTCAGCTCCTATTGTACATTATGTTTGTTTTTCCGCTGTAGACATTTATGTATAGCTGAACTGTATTTGTACTAAGAATGATCCTGTATACTGTGTAACTCTGATGATTACGTTTATCCAGTATATTCTATTGTGCATTATCTGGTGTATTTATTTGTTTATGTTCTGCTGTTATCTGTTTATGTGTTATATACCAAGGATTACCCTTGCCACCGTCAGTACGGGGGATGGGGTCGTCTCATAAAAATGACATGTTATGGTTGATTGATTGAATGGATTATGCTCGATCAGTTTATCAGCAAAATATGTTTTACATTTAGTATTGGGTGGGTAGAAATATAAGTATGCTAACACCTTGTGAAACACTTCACGATTTGACTATAAGGTGTTTAGCGATGTTGTTTATTTCAAAATTAATGGATGATTTTGAAAAGTGATTTTCTTAACTAAAAAGAAGAATTATTCCCATTTTTGGATAGGGAATGTTTTATAAAATATTTTATAAAACAGAAAGGATTTCAAGGACTACACCCGATGATTTCGAAATCATTTGAAAGTATAAATCTATATAAATTTGATTATACTTGTGATTATGTTGTGAAATGATTTTCCCTACTTTAGGATATAAATGATTTAGCAAGTATGTGGCTAGAGATCGGGTGACCCAAGAGCGACTAGAAGTGGAGGACGGTGCATGTTATCCCCCATAGGTGGGATGGTGCATCGTTAGTGTAGCCTGCCCTAGGTGCACATATATATATATATATATATATATATATATATATATATATATATGTTAGGGCACACACTGCCTGGTCTGAGGGAACATGCCCGATATTGGGTTGCATACTTATTTTTATGCATTGTTATGTTTTGGAATTCATATTTCCAAATGTTTTTTTTTCAAATCCCAAAGTGAAATTTACTTTGATATTATAAAAGATAGATATGTATTTCAAATGATATGAAATAAAAGAAATTGGGAAATAAAGTCCAAAGAAATAATTTCTGTAAAGAGAATTGGATTTTGAAATTTAAGTTTAGGGATTAAGCCTAAATGGGTAGATTAAGGAATTGCATGTTGATTGATGCATTTTTATCCATAAGTTAATTTATGGTAGTAGTATATGCACTGGCAATCCAATGGAGTAAATCCCGTTCCGCGTTAGCGGCGTGGTCCTGTGATTGACCTTATTATAAGATGGGTTAAGTAAAGATTTCTCATACCAGTCCCATGACTGACCCGTAGTTTGTTTCACTTGCAAACTCGGGTGCCCTCTTTTCCACACGGGCAGTCGAGTAGCTTTTTGCAGATATTTATCTCTTTAGCATGATTCTAGATCGAAGCCTAAAGATGTGTCCAAAGCATAAAAATTCTTCCGCTGTTAATTTAATTGTTACGCTGCAATGTATTAAATTCATTGTAATTTATCTTCCACTGTATTATTATTTTATTCGATGTACTCTGATATTCTGTACTCTGTTGTAACATTATTATAATGTTTATAAAAGTCTGCTGTTATTGTTCTGATGTGTTGTATGCCCAAAGTTAATGTACACGGGTTTTGAACGGTCATGATCGATCTAGCGATCGATCGGTCGGGTGAAATCCGTGTCGTTACAGGTTATATTTACCCTAAAAGGTGTCTTTAATTTTATAATCTCAATATTTCTACCGGTTATGCTTACCTATAGGTGTCTTTAATACATAACCCCTAGTTGATTAAGTCTTGTAGGCCTATATTTAAATATTACCCACCCATCTCAGATATACTTAACCCTCCCATTGTTCAACCAAGTTTACTTAACCCCTATTCATGTTTATATTCACCTAATTCCTATAGATTCAACTAGGTTAAATATTTTAATTCCTTACCATGTCCATTTATGACTTATAATGGGGTGGACCTCCCACATTAGGCCTACAGATTGTAGATGCTGGATATGTCGGTCAGGTCCGGGCAGACTTCTTCCACAAGTTGGGCCTAACCTCGTGTCATATCCCGTCTCTTATTTGTGCAGTTAGACCCCTCACATTAGATTCAACATTTGAGGTTGATGGACATGCCGGTCGGGTTCAGGCAGACTTCCACCACAAATGCAATCTAACCTCGTGTCATAAGTGCAGTTACAGTTCCAAATTACTGTAATCCTAGGCATTTCATTATTATCCAATTTTTCACCTATGTCGTTATAGGTTTCATGCCCTTTTCCCTCAATTATGTTCATAGTGAATTATATGTCCAAATTCATATTCATCCCATGTTCCCTAACTAACGCATTCGCATATATTGGCGGCATGCCTAAGCAAGAAAGTAGCCTGGCCATAAACAATAAAAGGGAAAGGTGATGGGAAGATGACAATAGTGATTATTCTAATATGACTGGCATAAATATATATACTGACATAGACATGTAATTGGCACAGTAATAAGATGGACATAAAAATAGATCTAGTGAACAGGTGATGATAAAACTAGATCTAACATAATAAGGATGTTCTAATAGGCGTGAATAGATCTAAATAACAATTCATATGTCCTATTAATGATAGATCTAAATTAACCACAACATGATAGGTATAAGATGATCTGGATAGAGAATTATATCTAAACAAAGATTTAACTGTCCAAATAATGACAGGTCCAAATTGACCATAAGCATAGGTAAAGGTCAAGATCCACAATTGTGACATGATAAATTAACCACAAGTGAATTAGATCTATAAAGGTAGATCTAGCATGATAAAGTTTTAGATCCAAGAATATCATAGATTCACAATTTATAACAGATCCAAATCACAGTTATATCATGTTTTACTTTTAATCATTTAAATCTAAAAGTAACTAAAATCACAATGTTTGGATTTTAAACGATAGAAGAGGAATTATTGGCATTGAATCTCATATCTATACTTGAATCTCTAACTAATTAACTCTAGTTGATTGTTGTTGAAGAAAAGGATTTGATTCAGTTCAGGCACCGATAACATTTGGCTTCCATTGATTTTCAGTGAAGAAAACAAGAGAAATGGATCTTTATTTATAGCTGCCATCCCCTCAGAAATCGACTGCCACCTCAACCCTAGGGGGGTAGACCCCCCCTCCCTTTACGAGGTTGACTCCCCTTATGGGGTCGACACCCCTGGGGCAGGAATTTTCGAGCCTACGGGATTTTCGAAATATGAACTTAAATTTTGAATTCCTGGTCCCTATATATATATATATATATATATATATATATATATATATATATATATATATATATATAATTCCCTTGCGCGTATAGAAACTTCAAACCTTCATAACTTCTTCATACGTTGTCCGTTTTACGTAAACTAAATGTCTATCTTGACCAGAATTTCGAGACGGACGTAATGACGCAGTCCGCTTCCCTTAATTCTAACTATCAAATTAATTATTATTTAATTTATCCTCTTTAATGTAGTTAAAATTATGGGGTTTTACATTCTCCCCTACTCAAAGGATTTCGTCCCCGAAATCTTCAAGTTAAGAAGAGTGTATATCCTACCATCCATCATCCATATACGCATCCAACAGTCACAGGCATCCATTGTCCTTAAAGTCTTCTAATTCTTATATGAACATATGCAAAGGTGTGTGTATATGTCCCAATACTAATGCGAAGATTAGGCTGTCTACTTATTTAGTCGACCTCCTCAATGCAATGTATGTTAGTGCCATGAATCCAATATGTAGGCAAATAATCCTATTTTAACATGTAAGTTCTATATGTGTGCACACTTATTCATCCAAATGCAACATCCGTATGCTAATACATCCATTTTCACCCACTGGAAGAAAAGAGAAATGCACACACATCCATATGCAGTATGAGAGTGACTGAGCCGATCTAGTGCCTAATGTGTGTGTATATGCATCTACAGTGCAACCACTAGCAAACACTTGCATCCTCTTGCATCCATTAAAGATAACATGTTCAAACACATGTTTACATCCATAAGATTCCTATCTAAAGGTCGAAAATACTATTAATAGGACATACTCAAATGATAGAAACAGGCGTAGATAAAATTTTAGAAAAGGAGTTAAGGACATTACCCTCGAAAAGGAAAGGGTACAAAGCACGAATCTTGTCTTCGGTTTCCCAAGTCGCATTCTCTGGGTTATCTCCCCTTTGAACCTTTATCAACTTTATTTCTTTATTGCTGAAACACCCCACCTCCGTTAGGGTCACTCTCAAAGGGAATGCCCTAATTTTGGTGGAGGTTTATAAGTACAAGTCATAGATATACAAGACAGATATAAGAACACATATTTTTAAACAGCGGAAGAACAACAACAAACTTTTATTTCATAAAGTCAAATACGTGCTACAACAACATCCTTTCCAAAAACATAACATAACACTTTCATAATCTGTCTTGAGTACATTATTTAAAGAAGCATAAATAAAACATAGATAAACTGCAAAAGCCCCATAGTGGATTGTCCAAAGCCATAGTTCAAAACAGGAAAGTCCAAGCAATACATTTCTCTTCTTCAAGCTGGATATTGAGATAGGTTAAGCTGCTGTGTTCCCTCCCTGAGGACCTGGGGGGGGAAACGGAAGAAAGAAGACGAAAGAAAAGTAGAGTCAGACATAAAGCCTGAGTAAGTCTAGTACTATTTTGTCTATGAATAAAGAACTGAGTATGATAAGTATAAACAGGAAGTGGGCATGCACTATAAACTTGGTTAAGTTGTCTAGGGTCGAATATACTATCGTACCCCATGTTAATCTCTGAACCCATATAAACTAGTTTTCCAATTGGCACCCCATATTCAAGGTGATGTGATCCATTCAATGATGATCGGCTCCTACTCGCATAGTTACATGTGTCTTACGGCCCCCGATGTCTGTAGTTACCTATGCTGGTCCCACCATGGGGTGTATCAAGTCCCATAGTGGCAACCCGACACAACCTTAGAGTGCACAGGTATGCTACTGGTGTCCAGTGCCTTATTTTTCTGCGCCGGAGTGTGTGCACGCCCGCACTCCGTTAGAACCTACACTGCTACACCACCGCCGTCGCTTTGACCTCTTACAATCAGCCCAGTAATCGTGCCCCACCCTGCCTAGTTTCAGGGTATCCTGATACACTTTTTAGGGTTACTGCTGAAAAGGGTCCCCCGTTACTAGGTTTTCTATCTCTAGCCAACATGCTAAGTTGGTTAAGTGTTTTCTAACCTAACCCCCACCAGTCCGTTTAGTTTAGCATGTTCCATTTTGATTAAGTCTTTAGTTCACTTAATCCTATCGATCCTGACTCAGCCTTAATTGTCTTATTAAGGCCCGGACCTCTCACATTAGACAGGTATTGTTGTGGCTGCCTGTTGCCGGTTGGTTCCGGGCAGTCTTACGCCACAACTCAGTCTAACCTCGGGTCCTTTCTGGGCTCCATGTTTAACCTCCCACATTGGATAGGTATTGTTGTGACTACTGGACAGCCGGGCGGTTCCGGGCAGGTTTACATCACAACTCAATCCAACCTCGGGTTAAACACATCGTATGTTCTACATTTACATATTTTGTCATTCTTCTTTATTTCTTATATGTAAATATTTGCGGCCCATTATTAAGTTAATGGTGTAAAGGTTACACCAATCATGGGCCCAACCCATACTTGAATTTGGGCCCTTTTACTTTAGTTTTCATTCATTAAATTAATTTAGCCCAACGTTATTTACCCCCGTTTTTACACGTCCGTTTATGTATATTGGGCTTAGCCTTTTAAAGCCCAATTTAGCCATGCGAAAGGGGAGGCTTATGGCGTAACTACATACACAAAGAGGGGGAAGGTGAGCGCATGAACTTGCATATGACGTTGGAAATACATACTAGAAACTGGTGTACTTGCATAGTGGTAACATAGGTGACATGAATCAAAGCATGTGAACTTGCATAGGTTTAACTGCAACATGAACCTATATCCTTATTTATGCATAATGTCAAACATAAGCATGGCATAAATATTTCTAGCATAAACATGGCATAATATCAAACATAAGCATGGCATAAGTATAGTTAAATTTGTTCATGGCATAAACATAAACAAGTCATGTTCATAAGGTTTCTACATGTTTACAAAGAGGATACTTTGTTACTAACACAAAAGCATAGTTCAACTTAATCATGATTTAAGTCTAATCACATAACGACGGTATAAATATACTTATGCATAAATCTTCCTAATCATGGTGTTTTCTTTAAACTTGCAAAAAGGGATTTTTGAGTCTAACCTAGCCATGTCTCACATATGTCATCATATAATTTTTTTAAACAAGATAGACTTAATCATGAATTTCAATTATGCCCAATATCATTCATAGCCTAGCCATATTCATAAGTTTTGCAAAAGCATGACTTAATACATGGATTATGGTGTCAAAATTCCAACATAGTTTCATATGAACTATAACAACCAAACTTGTCTCAATTACTTGCAAAATGATTTATGCACAAAAATAGACATCATGGTGGCATAATAACAAAGCCCCAAACTTGCATGAAATTCCAATCAACTACATACATGTAGCTTCAACATAGGTCACATAATTTGCGAATATTCCAAACGTATATTTGCATAGAACTACCGCATGTAGTTCTTTATAATTGAATGACATAATTCAGAATATCCAAACGTATATAAATTGATAAGAACGCACAAATATGAATTTTATTGCCACAATTCAAGCATACATATCTACACAATCATTTGTTCATACCAAAGTAATACTCTACTTACAATGGTTGCGGCAAATTCTCTAATTAAGAGATATGATTCCTTTGTTGAATTGATTAGCTTTAGGTTGCTTGAATTGCTTTAGGCTTTAGAACATTCTCCCTAATCCTCTCTCTCTAGATGGCGGCTACTCTTAGTCGTTCCTCACCAACATGGCGGCTATGTTCTTAATTTGAATGAATAGATTAGGGTTTAGTCTAGGGTTGTTTATATAGAGGTTAGGAATTGATTAGGACCATTGATGTTGCCTGGATAGGTCGTAGCCATTCATTAGGAAGAGAGACCAATAAAAATCCGCCACCTAGCCCTAATGACAAAGCAGACCACAGAAATTCGACCACACACCGACCAGGCCAGCCAGGAGGGACTGGGTTCGATTTTCAAAAATTAAACTTTAAATTGAGCTGTTTTAGTCTGTTTGAATTTTATCTATTGTATACATATATTTTTGCATATATATATATATATATATTCTCATATATATACATATATTTTCTTTATTTCCTTATATGTACGTTCTTATCCTTTCAAAATTTGAATTTGTATACGTACATGTATTTGCATGCTCAGTTGGCCCTCTCTAAAACAGAGATAAAAATTATGTCGCCGCCGGGGTTCGAACCCCCGACCTCCATGCTACAAATCCAATGCCTTAACCAACTGAGCTACAGAGGCTTTTGTTAATAAGTCTTAGAATAATAATAATTATTGTCCTCTCCTTACTTCTCTTTTTCATGTTTTGCTGTAATATTTAAATTAAAGATATCTTCTTCATACGTTATCCGTTTTGCGCAAACTCGGACTCTATCTCAAGCAGAATTCCGAGACGAACGCAATGGTGATGTCCGTTTCCCTTAATTTTTCTGCTACAATTTAATTATACTTTAATTTGTTAATTTACTGTTAACGGAAAAATCCGGGGTGTTACATTCTCCCCCACTTAAAAGGATTTCGTCCCCGAAATCTTCAAGTTTAGGAAGAATGTAAATCCTAACATTCAATCATCCATCTACTCATCCATCAAACACGAGCATCCATTGTCCTTAAAAGACTTCTAATGCTTCATGATCATATGCGAAGTGTGTGTGTTCATGAACTTATCTAATGCAAAATCAGGCGGTCTACTGATTCAGTTGACCTCCTTAATGCGAATCATGTAAGTGCCATGTATCCATTATGTATGCAGATTTTTCCTATTCATGATTCTACATGGGTGCACAATCTTTCATACAAATGCAACATCCATATGACAACACATTACAATTCAACCATATACGAGTGCAAACATATATGCATATGCAATATGAAGTGACTGAGCCGATCTAAAACCTAGATTGTGTGTGTATATGCAGCCACGAGCAACTACTAGCAATCACTTGCAACCACTTGCAACCATCATACAAAACATGTTTCAATTACATGTTTTCATCCAAAAGGTTTCTACCTAAAAGATAAGGTCGAGGAGATATTCCTAAAAAGATAGATAAAAGCGCAACTTAAGGAAAAAGAAAGATCAAGGACGTACCCTCGAATAGAAAAGGGTATGCAGTGCGTATTCTAGCTTCAGTTTCCCAAGTCGCGTCTCCCTCGGCGTCGCTCCACTGGACTTTGACGAGTTTGACTTCGCGGTTGTGTAGCTTCTTCACTTCCGTTCCTAGGATGCGGGTTGGAACCTTTCTTATGGTTGCTTCGCGTTCCACTTCGGCCTCTTCGAGGATATTTAGCTCTACCATTTCAGCAGACTCATGTAGACATTTTCGGAGATGTGAAACGTGAAAAACGTTGTGGACTCCGGCCAACTTCTCGGGTAGCTCTAATCTATAGGCCATTGTTCTAAAGGTATAGTCGAATGATAGAAGCAGGTAAAAACTTTGTGCCCATTAGGCAATGTCAAAACTGAAAACCTATGCCTCATATATATTGATTAGGAGAAGAACTCTCTAAGCATCAGCCCCGAAGACCGAAATCAACATCAGACTGACACCCAAAGAGTCACTCAACCCAACCACCATATATTATTCTAGGAAACTAAGCATGATGGACTCCTTTTAGGTCATAAGGGAGTCCCTTCCTAAGACCAATCTGTATCCTATAAAGCCCAAAAAGTTTGGTCAATCCAACGAACACCCTCGAGCCCCAACATGTGTTACTAACAGGTGAGTCATACTCCATATGGGGTTTGCAACGGAAATTGGATTGAGAATGGGACCGAGAGGATATACTCTTAAGAAGAGATATTATGTACGAATCTAGTCTTCAATCTTCTAAGTCGCATTTCTTGAGCTTAACTCCATTATGCTTTGTCCGTTTTTAACTTCACAATTTCGTAGTTTCTTAATTCTTGTTTCCAAAATAGGAGTTGGAACCTATGTCACTGTTGCCTCTCGTTCCTCTTTCACTTATTCTCCTTCTAGTATACTTGGCTCAAGCATAACTACGTACTCATGGTTCCATGCAAGCTCTCCAAAATTCACTAGTGAATCTTGGATCTTGTTCACTTACTAGAAGGTATTCCACCTAGATGAATTATCTCTTGAAAATAAACAAATGTCAATTATGTTGCCAAATGTACTTACTAAGGTGATTCTCCACAACTCATTCATAAGAGAAATGAACCTTCTGCCTTAGTGGCGAACACTATTGGAGCGCCCCATTCTGAAATGCTCCTCCTAATGAACCCCTTTTCTAGAAGCTCTTTAATCTGTTTACTGAGCTCTTTCCTTTCCCATGGAGCCATGTGTCTAACGGGCAACGCAACGGGCTTTGCATTATCTACAAGATATATGCGGAAGTCTATTTCCCGCTTCGGAGGCAAGCCCTTCACCTCTTCGAAGACATCCGGATATTCCCGGACCACTCTAACCGATTGCAAATTTTCAACAGAGGCATCTAGCGATTCAAGATAACTAAGCATAACCGCATACGAGGGATTACAAGAAATTTCCAAAGTATTACCGAGCTGGGTTAGGAGCCTGACAACCCTTTTCTCACAATCAAGGATGGCCCCATTACTGGATAGCCAATCCATGCTCAAAATCAAACCATATCCCGAAAAGCCCAAAACAAAGGCACTACATTGAAATTCTACACTTAGAATAGAAATTTTCAATTCCAAACAGATCATAGACAAATGAGCTGGGCCCCCAATTGGGTTTGAAACAATTAAGGGGTCCTCTACCATACTAGTTTTTAGGTGCAGAGATTTTACTAAAGCAGACGAGATAAAGGAGTGTGATGCGCCAGAATCAAATAAAGTGCGAACGGGGTGATCATAAAGATAAACTACACTTCCTACAGAAGTGTTTGTACCTCGCTGTTGCAAAGGTGGTGCTTCCAGTACATGAACCTGTGCCCCTGGGGTGGATCCAGCGCTCTGCCCCTGCCCTCGTTTCTTTGGGCAGTCCTTAGCCCTGTGGCCTGTCTGACCGCAAGAAAAGCACCCACCATTCTCCTTGGCCTTCTTTTTCCGGCAGTCCTTTACTAAGTGCCCCACTTTGCCACAGAAATTACACTTCCTCTTCTCTCGGGACTTGTTGTCTTTCCCGCCCTTCTCAAAGTCTGTCTTCTCAGGGCAGTCTATGCTGATGTGTCCAGTCTCCCCACAATGAAAACATTCTCCTTGCTTTCTTTTCCTCTTTCTACAATCCTTGGCTATGTGCCCTTCCGTACCACAAAAATTGCATTTCCTTTTTTCTCGTTTCTTATTATTACTTTTACGATCCTTTCTTGTTTGACTATTATTCGTCTTCCTACTCTGGGACTTTTCCGCTTGCTGGTTCACGTGGAGGAGGAGGAGTGAAAGCGTCAGCAGCTGGGGAGTAAGGTCTCCAGACATGCTGAAACAGAAAGGATAGATTCAAAACGAAGGATAGAAGAGAGTACCTATGGCTTTTGGGGGAGGACTTTGCCTTTTTAAAATAAAATAATATTTTATCTTTTAAAAATGCTTCTTTAAATTTCTTTTTGAAAAATAAATTTTCAAAACTTTTTATCTCATCTGGTAAACCTATGCTCTGATACCAAGTGAAACACCCTACCTCCGTTAGGGTCACTCTCAAAGGGAATGCCCTAATTTTGGTGGAGGTTTATAAGTACAAGTCATAGATATACAAGACAGATATAAGAACACATATTTTTAAACAGCGGAAGAACAACAACAAACTTTTATTTCATAAAGTCAAATACGTGCTACAACAACATCCTTTCCAAAAACATAACATAACACTTTCATAATCTGTCTTGAGTACATTATTTAAAGAAGCATAAATAAAACATAGATAAACTGCAAAAGCCCCATAGTGGATTGTCCAAAGCCATAGTTCAAAACAGGAAAGTCCAAGCAATACATTTCTCTTCTTCAAGCTGGATGTTGAGATAGGTCAAGCTGCTGTGTTCCCTCCCTGAGGACCTGGGGGGGGGGGAAACGGAAGAAAGAAGACGAAAGAAAAGTAGAGTCGGACATAAAGCCTGAGTAAGTCTAGTACTATTTTGTCTATGAATAAAGAACTGAGTATGATAAGTATAAACAGGAAGTGGGCATGCACTATAAACTTGGTTAAGTTGTCTAGGGTCGAATATACTATCGTACCCCATGTTAATCTCTGAACCCATATAAACTAGTTTTCCAATTGGCACCCCATAATCAGGGTGATGTGATCCATTCAATGATGATCGACTCCTACTCGCATAGTTACATGTGTCTTACGGCCCCCGATGTCTGTAGTTACCTATGCTGGGCCCACCATGGGGTGTATCAAGTCCCATAGTGGCAACCCGACACAACCTTAGAGTGCACAGGTATGCTACTGGTGTCCAGTGCCTTATTTTTCTGCGCCGGAGTGTGTGCACGCCCGCACTCCGTTAGAACCTACACTGCTACACCACCGCCGTCGCTTTGACCTCTTACAATCAGCCCAGTAATCGTGCCCCACCCTGCCTAGTTTCAGGGTATCCTGATACACTTTTTAGGGTTACTGCTGAAAAGGGTCCCCCGTTACTAGGTTTTCTATCTCTAGCCAACATGCTAAGTTGGTTAAGTGTTTTCTAACCTAACCCCCACCAGTCCGTTTAGTTTAGCATGTTCCATTTTGATTAAGTCTTTAGTTCACTTAATCCTATCGATCCTGACTCAACCTTAATTGTCTTATTAAGGCCCGGACCTCTCACATTAGACAGGTATTGTTGTGGCTGCCTGTTGCCGATTGGTTCCGGGCAGTCTTACGCCACAACTCAGTCTAACCTCGGGTCCTTGCTGGGCTCCATGTTTAACCTCCCACATTGGATAGGTATTGTTGTGACTACTGGACAGCCGGGCGGTTCCGGGCAGGTTTACATCACAACTCAATCCAACCTCGGGTTAAACACATCGTATGTTCTACATTTACATATTTTGTCATTCTTCTTTATTTCTTATATGTAAATATTTGCGGCCCATTATTAAGTTAATGGTGTAAAGGTTACACCAATCATGGGCCCAACCCATACTTGAATTTGGGCCCTTTTACTTTAGTTTTCATTCATTAAATTAATTTAGCCCAACGTTATTTACCCCCGTTTTTACACGTCCGTTTATGTATATTGGGCTTAGCCTTTTAAAGCCCAATTTAGCCATGCGAAAGGGGAGGCTTATGGCGTAACTACATACACAAAGAGGGGGAAGGTGAGCGCATGAACTTGCATATGACGTTGGAAATACATACTAGAAACTGGTGTACTTGCATAGTGGTAACATAGGTGACATGAATCAAAGCATGTGAACTTGCATAGGTTTAACTGCAACATGAACCTATATCCTTATTTATGCATAATGTCAAACATAAGCATGGCATAAATATTTCTAGCATAAACATGGCATAATATCAAACATAAGCATGGCATAAGTATAGTTAAATTTGTTCATGGCATAAACATAAACAAGTCATGTTCATAAGGTTTCTACATGTTTACAAAGAGGATACTTTGTTACTAACACAAAAGCATAGTTCAACTTAATCATGATTTAAGTCTAATCACATAACGACGGTATAAATATACTTATGCATAAATCTTCCTAATCATGGTGTTTTCTTTAAACTTGCAAAAAGGGATTTTTGAGTCTAACCTAGCCATGTCTCACATATGTCATCATATAATTTTTTTAAACAAGATAGACTTAATCATGAATTTCAATTATGCCCAATATCATTCATAGCCTAGCCATATTCATAAGTTTTGCAAAAGCATGACTTAATACATGGATTATGGTGTCAAAATTCCAACATAGTTTCATATGAACTATAACAACCAAACTTGTCTCAATTACTTGCAAAATGATTTATGCACAAAAATAGACATCATGGTGGCATAATAACAAAGCCCCAAACTTGCATGAAATTCCAATCAACTACATACATGTAGCTTCAACATAGGTCACATAATTTGCGAATATTCCAAACGTATATTTGCATAGAACTACCGCATGTAGTTCTTTATAATTGAATGACATAATTCAGAATATCCAAACGTATATAAATTGATAAGAACGCACAAATATGAATTTTATTGCCACAATTCAAGCATACATATCTACACAATCATTTGTTCATACCAAAGTAATACTCTACTTACAATGGTTGCGGAAAATTCTCTAATTAAGAGATATGATTCCTTTGTTGAATTGATTAGCTTTAGGTTGCTTGAATTGCTTTAGGCTTTAGAACTTTCTCCCTAATCCTCTCTCTCTAGATGGCGGCTACTCTTAGTCGTTCCTCAGCAACATGGCGGCTATGTTCTTAATTTGAATGAATAGATTAGGGTTTAGTCTAGGGTTGTTTATATAGAGGTTAGGAATTGATTAGGACCATTGATGTTGCCTGGATAGGTCGTAGCCATTCATTAGGAAGAGAGA
This sequence comes from Allium sativum, assembly GCA_030737875.1. NCBI lineage: Eukaryota > Viridiplantae > Streptophyta > Magnoliopsida > Asparagales > Amaryllidaceae > Allium > Allium sativum. The sequence continues at coordinate 868,075,990 of CM060922.1, forward strand.
CCAATAAAAATCCGCCACCTAGCCCTAATGACAAAGCAGACCACAGAAATTCGACCACACACCGACCAGGCCAGCCAGGAGGGACTGGGTTCGATTTTCAAAAATTAAACTTTAAATTGAGCTGTTTTAGTCTGTTTGAATTTTATCTATTGTATACATATATTTTTGCATATATATATATATATATATATATTCTCGTATATATACATATATTTTCTTTATTTCCTTATATGTACGTTCTTATCCTTTCAAAATTTGAATTTGTATACGTACATGTATTTGCATGCTCAGTTGGCCCTCTCTAAAACAGAGATAAAAATTATGTCGCCGCCGGGGTTCGAACCCCCGACCTCCATGCTACAAATCCAATGCCTTAACCAACTGAGCTACAGAGGCTTTTGTTAATAAGTCTTAGAATAATAATAATTATTGTCCTCTCCTTACTTCTCTTTTTCATGTTTTGCTGTAATATTTAAATTAAAGATATCTTCTTCATACGTTATCCGTTTTGCGCAAACTCGGACTCTATCTCAAGCAGAATTCCGAGACGAACGCAATGTTGATGTCCGATTCCCTTAATTTTTCTGCTACAATTTAATTATACTTTAATTTGTTAATTTACTGTTAACGGAAAAATCCGGGGTGTTACAATTGCATAGTTTCTTAACTTCTGATCCAAGAATACGGGTAGGGACTCGTCTGACTGTCGCCTCCCGCTCCACATCTACTTCCTCTAATATACTTGGCTCAACAACTTCCGCGGTGTCATGCAAGCACTTCCGCAGAGTAGAAATGTGGAAAAGATCATGAATGTCGAATAGATTCTGGTAGCCTTACTCTATAGGCCATTTGGCCGATCCTCTTGGTTATGGGAAATGGCCCCACAAATCTGGGTGCCAACTTCCCTACAGATCCGAAGCGAACCACATTCCTTAGAGATGATACTTTAATAGAAACTAAGTCTCCCACTTCAAATTCGATGTCAGTACTTCTCTTGTCTGCATAGGATTTCTGCCTATTTTGAGCTAACTTCATCCATCGTCGAATAAGGTCAATCTTCTTGGACATTTCTCTAACCATATCTGGCCCAAGTAATAATCTTTCTGTAGATTCTCACCAACAAATTGGTGATCTACAGGGTCATCCGTACAAAGCTTCGAAAGGTGTCATACCAATGCTAGCTTATAACTGCTTTTGTAGGCAAATTATACTAAAGGAAATGCTCTTCCCAAGTCGCTCCGAAGTTTAGGAGGCCTTAAAAGAACCTCAAGAATTTTGTTCGCCCTCTCCATCTGCCCATCGGTCTGAGGATGATAAGCGATGCTTAAACACAACTATGTACCTAATGCTTCTTGCAAGCTCTTTCAAAATTCACTGGTGTAGATGGGGTCATGATGGCTTACGATGTTGGAAGGTACTCCATGAAGACGGACTATCTCAGAACATAAATTGCTGTGAACCATGATGTCGTCCTCTTACACTTAACTGGAATGAAATGAGCACTCTTAGTGAGTCTATCCACCACAACCTAGATACTGGTGTTGCCTTTCTTTGATCTAGTAAAATCATCTATTAAATCCATGGAGACGCTCTCCCACTTCCACTGTGGAACCTCCAAAGGATGTAGTAGACCACTGGGCTTCTTTTGCTCAGCTTTGACTTGCTAACAAACCAAACATTGAGAAACAAACTCTGCCACATCTTTCTTTATCCCAGACCAAAAGAAAACCCTCTTCATGTCTCTGTACACCTTATCACCAATGAATAGTCATTTTAGAATGGTGGGCTTCTTTTAGGACTTTCTTTATCAAGCTTTTACTTGAGGAACACAAAGCCTTCCATCTCACCGCAACCACCCCTTTTCATCTATGGAATATCTACTGAGATGACTAGAAGTCTCCTCTTTTCCGAGCTTATCCATAATGTCTAAAATATGTGTGTCACCTTGCTGCGAAGCTCCTATATGATCCATAAGAGTTGGTCGTATTTCTAGCGATGCAAATAAATCAGGCAAAATCTCGATGAAGGGTCTAAAGTCAAAAGTTGATATGAACTCCAAGCTCTTCCTTTCCACAAACAGAGGACTTAAGGCCATCCTCGGCCTACCTAGTGCATCGACCACCACATTACCTTTGCTAGGAGTATAAGCGATTTCAAAATCATAAGAAGCTAGGAACTCCATCCACCTTTGTTGCCTTAAATTAAGATCCTTTTGCAAAAACAGATACTTGAGAGATTTATGATCGGTGTATAATTTGAACTTCTCTCCATGTAAATAATGATGCCACGTCTTGAGCGCGAATACTATGGCAGCTAGCTCTGAATCATGGGTGGGGTAGTTCTTCTCATGAACTCTCAACTGTCTACCCCCATAACACACTACCTTTCCTTCTTGCATCAGAACCGCACCAAGCCCTGTACCACATGCATCAATGTAAACCGTAAATACTTTGCTCCCATCAGGCAAGGTTAAGACTGGGGCTGTTGTTAGAGCCCTCAATAAACGTTGGAAAGCAACATCACAATCTACGTCCCATGAAAATGTCAAGTTCTTCTTTGTCAGCCTGGTGAGAGGGGCTGATATCTTTGCGAAGTCCTTAATGAATTTCCTATAATAACCTACCAATCCAAGAAAGCTTCTCACCTCTGTTGCATTTTTCGGAGTTTGCCAATCTTGCACTGCAACTACCTTTGCGGGATCTACATATCCCTTCTTTGGAGACCACATGCCCTAAGAATCTCACCTCTTTTCTCTAAAAGTGGCATTTGGAGAACTTTGCCTTAAGTTGATTCGCATGGAGAGTTTTCAAAACTTCTCTCAAATGTTGGGCATGCTCTTCTTTGCTTTTGGAGAAGATTAAGATATCATCAACAAAGACTATGACAAATTTATTTAGAAACTCCCCCAAACACCCTACTCATTAGATCAACAAAATAGGTGGGTGCATTTGTCAACCCAAAAGGCATAACTAGAAATTCAAAGAAACCATCTGGAGTCCTAAAAGCAGTCTTGTATATACTGTCCTCAGCCACCCTCAACTGATGAAACCCCATGCCCAAGTCTAACTGAGAGAATACTGAGGCACCAACAAACTGGTCAAACAAGTCATCTATCCTTGGAAGTGGGTGCCTGTTCTTCTTAGTGAATTTATTCAGTTCTCTATAGTCTACACATAAGCGAAATGAACCATCCGTCTTAGTCGCGAATACCACTGGAGCACCCCATTCAGATATGTTTCGCCTAATAAACCCTTTTTCAAGTAGCTCCCCTACTTGTTTGCTAAGCTCCCTCCTTTCCCTTAGAGCCATATGGCGCACAGGCAATGCAACTGGCTTTGCATTGTCCATCAAATATATATGAAAATCGATCTCGTGCCTTGGAGGTAAGCGTCAGACCCCCTCAAAAACATCAGAATAATCTCGTACTACAGGAACAGATCGCAAATCATCTATAGATGCATCAAGAGACTCTAGGAAACTAAGCATAGCAGACCCTTGGGAGTCACAAAAAATCTCAAGGGTCCCCCCATGGTAAGTCAAAAGCCTAACGACACTCCTCTCACAATCTAGAATGGCACCATACGTGTTTAACCAATCCGTCCCTAGAATCAAACCAAAGCCCATAAAACCGAGCATATATGCATCGTATTCAAACTCGACGCCTAATACAGATATTCTCAAACCCCGACAAATCATAGATAAATGAGTCAAACAACCAATAGGGTTTGAGACAACTACGAGATCCGCTACGATACTAGTAATTAAGTGCAGAGATTCAACCATAGAACTAGATATAAATGAATATGAAGCGCCAGAATCAAAAAGTGTTCTAATAGGATGTTTTGAAAGAGAAATTAAACCTTTCACATAAATTTTTCTACCTCTATCAGGAGCATTGATCGCGAGAGCATGCACCTTCCCTCTAGAAGTTCCTGCCCTTTGACTTTGTCCCTATTTCTTCGGGCACTCCCTAGCAAAGTGTCTGACCTCTCCACAATTGAGGCAAGAATTCTTCCTTCTTTTGCAGTCCTTCACCAAGTGATCCTCAAGTCCACAACTGTGACACTTCCTCTTATCCTTAGCCTTGTCATTCATTCCTCCCTTCTTCTGTTGCTATTGTTGTTGTCCTTTCTTGGGCCATATCTTCTTGTTTTGAGTTGTTTCCTTAGCTTTAACCTCCTTCTTTTCTCCCTTGTCCACCTCATGCATCAAGGCCATATCAACAAGCCCTTCAAAAGTTGCCCCCATTAGAATATGGGACATAGATAACCCATGAAGGGGTTCATTCAGCCCATTAGCAAACCGCAAAGCATTTTTATGGGGAGTATCCACCAGTTCTGGTCCAATTCTTGCTAGCTGGTTGAATTTGTTCACATACTCCTTAACAGTCAAGTTTCCTTGTTTGAGTGCTAAGAACGCCTCCATTTGCATACTTTTGTAACGACCCAGAAAATCTGAACCAATTTAAAAAATTTTAAATTGGCTAAAATAATGGATTTAAAATATTTAAAATAAATATTTTAAATAATGGCGATGAAAACCGAGTTTGAATCGACAATTGAAAACAAATATAATTAATTATAATTATATATAGAATTGAAAATAGCGCGGTAGTTCGATAATTCGATTTCAAAACTTAAATTGAATATACCGGGTGCAAAATAATCCGGATCTTAGTGAAACCAAAAACATTAGGATCTAATTGATGATATCTTTCTAACGAATCCGACCAATCGAAATTTGATAGCGGGAATCAAAAGGTATGTCCAGTGGAAAATTCTGAATAGTCGCTATGGAATTCAGGCCCTTAAAAATGGACATTTTGCAAATGACCTCGGATTTCGACGAAACCACTTTTGTTGGATCCGCAGGGTCAGGTTATTGTTAGGTTTCAAATTTCATAATTTTTCGAATCAATATGTGAGCGTGGCAAAAGAAAACGCGTTTGACCAGTTTCAGTTGATTTTAATCGACTGGAAATTGGCCATTTTTCAAACGGTCTCAGAATTCGACGAAACTAGTTTTGTTAGGACCGTATCGTCAATACGAAGCTAGAAAATATTTTTCTGGAATTTTTCTAGTTAATATGTGACCCCGGTAATTTGAAATGTGCGTTTAAAATTCAATATAGTGATTTAAATGAAAATTCAAAAGGAAACTGATTGTAACGATCAAATCAGCTTGCGATACATATCCCATTGTGTTCGGAATGGGGGTAAAACGCTATGGACGACAGGCGGTGGGCCTCGTTTCGAGGTCATATGTAAAAGTCAACCTTTTGCGAAATTTAATAATTAAATAATAAACAAAATATATACTTTCCCTCCTTATCTCCTGCTTGCCCCCCCCCCCCCCCCCCCGTTCATTCGATTACAACCAGAAAAAAAAAAGAAAAAAAAACCCTAGCGATCAATCGACCCGCCCCCCCTCGTCTCGACGCCGACGAAGACCCGCCCCCTCCCCCCCCCGTCTCGACGTCTGCGAAGACCCCCCCCCTTCATCGATCGAAGCAGCGACGCTCCCCCCTGGAAGCAAACGCCTGCCGCCTCCGCCTGAAGTCGCGCACCTCCTCCGTCGAAGGGCAGATCGAAGTAAGTTGTTTTATTTTATTTTTTATTATTCTTAATAAAAAAAACTGATTTTAGAAATGGTGTAAAAAAAAAAAGAATTTGAACCTGTTTTTTTTTTAGATATTTAAACTGATTTTAAAAAGTATAAAAACCTGTTTTTGAAATAAAGAATAAAAAACTGAATTTTATAAAAAGTAAAAACTGAATTTTATAAAAAGTAAAAACTGAATTTATAAAAAGTAAAAACTGAATTTTATAGAAAGTAAAAAAAATTGATTTGGTTTTTAAAAGTTAAAAACTGATTTTATTAAAAAAGGAATTAAAAACAAAACTGGTTTTTAAAAGTTAAAAACTGATTTTGTTTTTAAAATAAAAACTGATTTAGTTTTAAATGTAAAAGCTTCAAATAGGAAGAAAGGTTTGAACTTTCAAGTCGAAGTAAAAATCATATTTTTATATATCGAAAGTCGAAGTAAAAATCATATTTTTATATATCGAAAGTCGAAGTAAAAATCATATTTTTATATGTTGAAAGTCGAAAGAAAAATCATATTTTTATATGTTGAAAGTCGAAGTAAAAATCATATTTTTTATATATTGAATAGCGAAGTCAAAATTCGATTTTTATATATTGAATAACATAGTAAAAATTCGATTTTTTTACATATGTAGAGAATACGGGTGAAAGCGACAGAAAGGCGAAGATTTCTCTAAAGGAAGTGTCGTGCAGTTGGATAGCTATTGGTGAGATTTCTGATTTAAAAATATTATATATGTGTTGAAAATGAAAGTGAATTGCTATATATAAATATCTATATATATATATACGCCCCTCGTCCACAAACCATGGACGATATTTATTGGTTGAAATTGTTGTGAAAATTGATTGATAGCGAATAATTGTTTGGGATTGTTTGTGATTGATATTGGTTGATTGTGGTTGAAAAATACCCATTGGTGGTTGTGAAATATTTGGTTGAAACCACATAGGATTAGTTTGTGGAAATGAAATAAATATATATACATGCCGCCTGCGTGCGAACTAGATGCATGATTCCCATTGTCAAAAACCGCGAGGTTTTAAGGTAGAGCGAGGAGCCGTACTAGGGACGGTCCCGGTGTAACTACCCTGCCGTTATGCTGCCGAAATTTTGAATAATATTCGTGTGTTTGAATTATTTTCATATGCTTAAACTATATTTATTCATTGTATAGAAAACATTCTTGTGTTGAATTGATATTCATTCGTTGTTTAGAAATTCATGTGTTGAATGGTATTCATATTTTGAAATAAATTGTTTGATAATAAAAATCACATTTTTATCGATATATAAAAACTATAGAAACATTCATGTGTTGAATTGATATTCATTCGTTGTTTAGAAATTCATGTGTTGAATGGTATTCATATTTTGAAATAAATAGTTCGATAATAAAAATCACATTTTTATCGATATATAAAAACTATAGAAACATTCATGTGTTGAATTGATATTCATTCGTTGTTTAGAAATTCATGTGTTGAATGGTATTCATATTTTGAAATAAATTGTTCGATAATAAAAATCACATTTTTATCGATATATAAAAACTATAGAAACATTCATGTGTTGAATTGATATTCATTCGTTGTTTAGAAATTCATGTGTTGAATGGTATTCATATTTTGAAATAAATAGTTCGATAATAAAAATCACATTTTTATCGATATATAAAAACTATAAAAACATTCATGTGTTGAATTGATATTCATTCGTTGTTTAGAAATTCATGTGTTGAATGGTATTCATATTTTGAAATAAATTGTTTGATAATAAAAATCACCTTTTATAGACTATATGAACTATATAGAAAAATAGTGTTTTGAAATGAATTATTTTACAATAAAAATCACATTTTTATTGTATGCATAAATCGTTGAAATGTGAAATGTTAAAAATAGCCACTTGTTCAAATAAACATATATCAGTTGAAATATTCATTAATTAGCTAATGAAATGATTTGCGCCTATTTATGTGACATTAGAATGAATGGTGTTTTTAAACCAAATAGAAATCAAATATGAAGTTGAATAGAAAATGAAAAATGATATGAACTGTATATATATGTACATGCAATATTCATTGAACAGGTTATAGCAAAAGGGGCTAGAGAAGAGGAATAAAATTTTGTGCCCGACAAATAGGTACACATTTACTGATTTGTTTGGGTGATGATTTTGAGCCTGTTGGCTAGCCGCTTGGCTTTTTCTTTTTCTTTTTGAGATTAGAAGGACCGGGACGCTATTTGCGATTTCCCGACGCTCCCGGTGCAGGGGAGGTTATGGCGAAATTTTTCCAAAATTTAAGGTGTTAGAAAAATTTTTGAAGTGAAAACGATATTGAAATTGCTGAATGAACTATATTTATATAAATATATAAATATAAATAAAATTAAAATGAAACGAAGCCATGCAGTTCGTATTTTGAAACCGTGATTTCAAACGACTAGTGCGGGAAATCCGACCATTGGATTTTCCCGAAACCTCAACCGTCGGGTTCGCCTTGGAAATATCTTTCCAACGGCACCAACCTTGCAAAAATCCAACGGTTGGATTGTCTGGAATGTTTAATTCAATTCTGAAGAAAAACAGCGCCAGAATCGATTAAATTTATATATAAATATAAATAGAATTATATTTAATCGAATAACGACGCTGCAGTTCGTATTTTGAAATCGAAACTTCAAACGATTGTACCGGGAGATCCGACCGTCGGATTTTCCCGAAACTGGAACCGTTGGATTCGTTTTGAAAAGACCTTTCTAATGATGTAAATTTTGTGAGGATCCAACGGTTAGATTTTCAGATATATGTAAATCAAATCTGAAGAAAAACAGCGCCACGGCCGCCTTATGGCCCGAAGCGTCGTTTTGAATAAATTAGCTATTTTAAAATAAATAAAAATAGCGACAAATAGTTATAAAATATCCTAAACGATATGGAATAGAAATAAACTGGATTTGCTTGATTTATGTGGCTTTTGATGGTTGAATGTGTTTGGTGTGAAAATTACATTAAAGAACACAATTGATGTTGTCGAATAATTTAACCATTGAAATAAATCAATTTGAAATTCTAAATATACGTGAATTATTTGAAAAGACCGAGTTAATTCTCATTTCGAATAATTGACCGACGATTGAAATTCGAAGATGAAGACGATGGTCGAAGACCGGAGATCTTCACCTCGTTTGGATGGTAACCGAGGTCCTGATTGGGAGGCATCCCGAAATATGGATAATGAGTGGTGATTGTCCAGACGTACGTGGTGATCGATGGGTTTGCGAGGTATTTAGTGCCTCCGGTTTCGTTCAGACCCAGAACGGACTTGTAAATGGACTGTGTGTCTGACATTGGAGTTTATTCTGTGTTGATTGATTTCTGTTAAATATACATCTGTTTGGCGGCGGAGAATTTATTCTTTTGCTTAACGCCCTTCTCTGAGACGTACGAGCTCAGAGGTTGTATATCGATGGACATCAATCGCATGGCGTGAATTGCCTGTGTGGCATGCTAAGATGCAGTGATCAGGACTTCTGTTGAAAAGCAAAGTCTTGTGGTGATGATCAAAGCACCGCCTGTGTGGCATAGCTTTGTGTATAACGGGAATTCGCGAGCCTCACACCCCGGTATGAACCTAAAACGGGAGAAGGACCTCAGGGAGGGCATGCGTTTCTTTCTAGCTAGGGTGGTGTCAGTGACCTACCAGCCCTGACATTTATATACTTTTCACCTATGTGGTTGTTGCTGTTGCGAGGCGCCTCGGTCTGATCGGGCAATTCGGGTCCGATGGAGTCATTCGTTGGCTCATTTACACCCCAAAGGGTGGGGAAACGTAGTGTTCAGGCATTCTTAATCCACATCGGTGGACCGGCCCTGTCGCTCCAAGGGTCGATGCGTTCTGATCCTGAGACATGGGCTAGATTGTCTCGAATTCGGTAAGGACTATCTTTTGCCTTGGTTCATGACGGAAATCCAATTTCCAAATACGTGATTGTGCGGTTTTGATTGTATATATATATGGCGACATGATATATGGTACCCATGCCGTCTACGATTGATAGTTATGATTTGAAATTGTTTTCAAAACATATAAACACTAGCAATAATATCAAATGCCTTTGTTTTATTCGTATCAATCATATTTTGGCCATTATAAGGTAAAACTCTATCCTCCGGTTTGCGTTGCATTGTGTGATGGGAACTGAGTCTTATAATGGCTTCATTTTTATAAAAAGCATAGCGATGTTTAAAAGAAAGATTTGTTTTAAAGCACTGGCAATCCAATGGAGTAAACCCGTTCCACGAAAGTGGCGTGGTCCTGTGATTAGCCAATTATATATGTGTTGAGTGGATTTCTCATACCAGTCCCATGACTGACTCGTAGTTTGTTTCACTCTCAAACTCGGGTGCCCCTTTTTCCACACGGGCAGCCTTGTATTCAGGTTTAGCTGGTTCTTTCTGGATAGCTGGAGCTGAAGATGGATTCTATCATTTATTTCTTTTTATGCTGTTCAGCTCCTATTGTACATATTTTGTTTATTTCCGCTGTAGACATTTATGTATAGCTGAACTGTATTTGTACTAAGTAAGATCCTGTATACTGTGTAACTCTGATGATTACTTTTATCCAGTATATTTTGTTGTTCATTCTGGTGTATTTATTTAATTCTGTTCTTCTATTATCTGTTTCTGTGTTATATTCCAAAAGATAACCTTGTTTCCGTGAGAACGGGAAATCGGGTCGTCTCATCGTGGTATCAGAGCTTTGGTTAAGCTTAGTTCTGGAATATAACATTTGAACGAACTCGTCAGAAATAGAACCAGTAGTGTTCTAGGACGGGCAACTCTATACAGATAGGATCAGCAATATCCTAGTATGAGTAAAGCAGAATGAAATTACACCTTGATAGACACATTTACATTTGAAGTATGTGTTTCTATATTTTAAAATACCTTTTCTGTGACCTGACACTTGATCTGCTAATTGCAGAAGTACTAGAAAAATGAGTGCCAGAAACAGAAGGAATACAGAACCCGATCTAGAGGCTCTATTAAAGAAATATCGAAATCTGAACGGAGCGCAATTCTCGGGCAATGAATCTATTATTCAAACTCAAGCCTGGTTGAGTTCTGTCGAAAGAATCTTTGAGCATATCCAGCTGAGAGATGACCAGAAACGGTTAGTAGCATCTTGGGCGCTCAAAGAAGAAGCTTTAATCTGGTGGGAAACAATCATCAGAAATAATCCAGAAGGTGATATCACCTGGGACAGATTCAAAGTGATTTTCCTAGAAAGATTTACTCCTCCCGAAGCAACCGAGAGATTATGTGATGAATTTTCTTATTTGATTCAAGGCGATATGACCATCCCAGAATATCACAAGAAATTCAATGAACTTTCTCACTTTGCCCCTCATCTAATTGAAAATCCGAAGACGAAAAATATGAGATTTATTCACGGGCTTCAAAGGAAATACCAGAATAAGGTATTGGGGCATGTGAAGCTCCCTTTTCCAGAAATGATATATATGGCCTATCAGTATGAAGATCTCCATAAGAAAGGAATGTTGCGCGACGAAGAAGAAGTCTGTTCTAGTGACAAAGCAGAGTCGGAAACAGATATTCCTGAAGCTAGTACGAGGTCAGAGGTCGGTAAAGAGCCTAAAGTAAATCGGAAAAGGGCTAGATCTGAAAAAGAACCCGTAACGACCGCCATATGCAATAACTGCCATAAGCCAGGGCATTTTCAGGGAAATTGCAAACCCTCGAAAAAGCGAACAAAGAGTGGATCTAAATCCAAAGAGGGATTTCAAGAGAATAGAAAGTGCGTTCAATGCCGTTGGACTGGCCATCTTGAGAAGGACTGCAGGCAATTTAAGAAGTCCAAAGCAGCGCAAGTAAATGAAGTGGTAGAAGTGCCTGCATCTTCGTCTGCTCAGGAAAGGTCTGATGTTTTAGAAGGCACGCTCAATGTCAAAAACATTCCAGTCAAAGTACTGTTTGACACAGGCGCGTCACGAAGCTTTATTGCCAAGAGTGCAGTCAAGAAGTTGGATTTGAATTTGAAGAAGCTCAAAGAGCCAATGACTGTCCGAAATCCAGTTGGAGGTTCTATCAATCTCAGTTGGGTTTGTGCAGTACCCGTCTCTTTTTCCTGCTATAAATTCCCTATTATCTCGGTCGTCATGAATTTTGATGAATTCGATCTTATTTTGGGATTGGATTGGCTAACCAAATATGAAGCGGAGGTTAGATGCGCCGAGAGAGTTGTAAAGGCAAAAGCACAATTGGGAAATTATATAACCATACCATATGAAGGCCCAACTTCAAATAGAAAAGATTTCTGGTCAGCTCTCGATGTTTCTCCAGCTCAAATAGAAAATGTCCCTGAAATCACAGAGGATATTCCCGACCTTGTCAAAGATATTCCAGTCGTCAAAAACTATGCAGATGTGTTCGAGGAAGTTGTTCGCTTACCTCCGCAAAGAGAAATAGATTTCAAGATTGCTTTGATTCCCAATGCAAGGCCGGTAGTTCACGCTATTCGAAGAATGTCCTTGAAAGAGAAGGAGGAATTAGACAATCAAACACGACAGCTAGTATGGAAAGGTCTGATAAGGCCTAATTTTTCTGATTGGGGTGCAGCAGTGGTATTTGTCCCGAAATCTGACGGTACTCTACGTCTATGTGTGGATTATCGTGATCTGAACAAACAGACAATAAAGAACAAATATCCATTGCCGCGAATAGATGATTTGTTGGATCGATTAAATGGAGCACAAGTATTCTCACGAATGGACCTAGCTACAGGCTTCCATCAATTTCGAATTGCCGAAGAGTGTGTTCCAATGACAACATTCAGAGGCCCCGACTTATTCTACGAGTGGTTAGTAATGCCGTTCGGCTTATGTAACGCTCCAGCTTATTTCGTCGATCTAATGAACAGAGTATTCAGAGGAGTATTGAATAAATTTGTTCTGGTTTTTATTGATGATATTCTAATCTTCTCTAAATCTAAGGCCGAACATGAAAAGCATCTGGAACAGGTTTTGGAAATCCTCAGAAGGAATGTATTGAAAGCCAAATTTTCCAAATGTATCTTCTGGCAAGATGAAGTAAAATTTCTGGGCCATGTCGTATCGAAAGATGGAATCGCTGTGGATCCAAGCAAAATCACAGCTATTCAGAATTGGAAACAGCCCAGTACTCCCACTGAAGTCCGCAGTTTTCTCGGATTGGCTAGCTATTACCGAAAGTTCGTTAAAGACTTTTCGAAGATATCTGGTCACTTAACGAAGCTTACAAAGAAGCATTCTAAGTTTAAATGGACTCAAGAAAGTGAGGAGGCTTTCGAAGAGCTAAAGCTGAGATTAACAACAGCTCCAGTGTTAACCATCATCGATGGCAACCAAGATTTAAAAGTGTGGACTGATGCTTCTAGAGAGGGCCTTGGCGCAGTGTTAATGCAAAGAGGTCAAGTGATTGCTTATGCTAGCCGTCAACTGAAGCCGCACGAGAAAAACTATGTAACTCATGATCTTGAGTTATTGGCTATCATATTCTCTTTGAAAATCTGGAGACACTATCTTCTGGGCGAGAGGTTTGAATTGTTTACAGATCACCAGTCGTTGAAATATCTGTTCACTCAGAAAGACTTGAATTTAAGACAGCAACGTTGGCTGGAGTTTCTTGCAGCATATGACTTCGAAATTATATATACTCCAGGAAAAGCCAATGTCGCGGCTGATGCATTAAGCCGAAAGAATGAAATGATCGCCAGTTTTATTATCACGACTTCATTGCTAGATAAGATATCTGCTCTTTAGGAGGATGATCACTTCATTCAGAAGATCAGAGGGATAATTCAACAAGGCGAACCCTCGAGTTTTCAAATAGACAATGATGGGATTTTAAGGCTCAAAGGTCGAATCTGTGTCCCTAACATTCCTGAACTTCGAAAGGAAGTTCTGGATGAATGCCACAAGTCAAAACTCAGTATACATCCAGGAGTAAGCAAAATGTATAATGACATCAAACGCACTTTCTGGTGGAAGTCGATGAAAAGGGACATTTCTTTATATGTCAGCCGATGCCCTACTTGTCAGCTAGTCAAAAGCGACCAGCAGAAATTGGCTGGATTATTACAACCTCTAGAAGTTCCTGGTTGGAAGTGGGAGCACATTTCTATGGATTTCATTGATGGTCTGCCCAGAACCAGAAAGGGAAATGACAGTGTTTGGGTGATCGTAGATCGTTTCACGAAGACCGCCCATTTTATACCTGTCAAATCAAATAGAACCGCTCAGAGTCTGGCGCAGATTTACTTCAGGGAAATAGTTAGACTACATGGAGTGCCGCTCAGTATAGTAAGTGATAGAGATACAATTTTCACTAGTAAATTTTGGGAAGCATTTCAAGTCGAGCTGGGAACGAAGTTAAACTTGAGCACCGCTTATCATCCTCAGACAGACGGTCAGACTGAGAGGGTGAATCGCATTTTAGAAGATCTATTACGGGCTTGTGTTATAGATTTCGGTGGATCATGGGAAGACCATCTGCATTTGGCTGAATTCTCTTATAACAACAGCTACCAGGCGAGTCTGACAATGTCGCCATTCGAAGCATTGTACGGTAGACCGTGCCGATCTCCTGCTTGTTGGGTCGAGCCTGGAAATAGACTTGTGTTGGGTCCCGATATGATTCGAGAAGCTGCCGACAAAGTCGATTTTATTAAGAAGAGGTTACTCGCCGCTCAAAGCCGACAAAAGAGCTATGCCGATAGAAGAAGAAGAGATATATCCTTTGAATTTGGCGACTATGTATATTTGAAAGTATCGCCGATGAGAGGAGTTATCCGGTTCGGTAAAACTGGAAAGTTAGCACCAAAATTCATTTGTCCGTTTCCTATTCTGGAACGGATTGGGACTCTCGCATATAAAGTTAAACTGCCTGACTGGCTGCCTGGAGTTCATGATGTATTTCATATATCTCAACTTCGAAAGCACGTTCATGATCCAGACTTGGTCGTGGAAGAAGCAGCTCAGCAGGATATTGAAATTACTCCAGAATTAGCTGTGAGGCGAGAGCCGCTAAAGATTATCGGCAAAGAAACCAAAGAGCTGAGAAACAAGAAAGTTCACTTAGTCAAAGTGCAATGGAGTGGAGATCCGCGAGATTGTACTTGGGAAACTGAGGAGAGCATTCAGAAAGCTTATCCTAGATGCCGAGTAGATATCTCTGATTGACTCCGGTGCAAGGTACATTTGTCATACTTTGCATTACCATTTAATTCTCTATTCTGTTGCTATTTTCTTCCCATGGATGTGCACTATTTATTCTATACTCTGAATATTAAAAACAAATTGGTTGTTGTGTTGTGTGACTGTAGATTTATCAAACTACTTTCGACTTTATTCCTTTTCGGGGACGAAAAGTTTTAAGTGGGGGAGATTGTAACGACCCAGAAAATCTGAACCAATTTAAAATTTTTTAAATTGGCTAAAATAATGGATTTAAAATATTTAAAATAAATATTTTAAATAATGGCGATGAAAACCGAGTTTGAATCGACAATTGAAAACAAATATAATTAATTATAATTATATATAGAATTGAAAATAGCGCGGTAGTTCGATAATTCGATTTCAAAACTTAAATTGAATATACCGGGTGCAAAATAATCCGGATCTTAGTGAAACCAAAAACATTAGGATCTAATTGATGATATCTTTCTAACGAATCCGACCAATCGAAATTTGATAGCGGGAATCAAAAGGTATGTCCAGTGGAAAATTCTGAATAGTCGCTATGGAATTCAGGCCCTTAAAAATGGACATTTTGCAAATGATCTCGGATTTCGACGAAACCACTTTTGTTGGATCCGCAGGGTCAGGTTATTGTTAGGTTTCAAATTTCATAATTTTTCGAATCAATATGTGAGCGTGGCAAAAGAAAACGCGTTTGACCAGTTTCAGTTGATTTTAATCGACTGGAAATTGGCCATTTTTCAAACGGTCTCAGAATTCGACGAAACTAGTTTTGTTAGGACCGTATCGTCAATACGAAGCTAGAAAATATTTTTCTGGAATTTTTCTAGTTAATATATGACCCCGGTAATTTGAAATGTGCGTTTAAAATTCAATATAGTGATTTAAATGAAAATTCAAAAGGAAACTGATTGTAACGATCAAATCAGCTTGCGATACATATCCCATTGTGTTCGGAATGGGGGTAAAACGCTATGGACGACAGGCGGTGGGCCTCGTTTCGAGGTCATATATAAAAGTCAACCTTTTGCGAAATTTAATAATTAAATAATAAAAAAAATATACTTTCCCTCCTTATCTCCTGCTTGCCCCCCCCCCCCCCCCCCGTTCATTCGATTACAACCAGAAAAAAAAAAGAAAGAAAAAAAAAACCCTAGCGATCAATCGACCCGCCCCCCCTCGTCTCGACGCCGACGAAGACCCGCCCCCCCCCCCTCGTCTCGACGTCTGCGAAGACCCCCCCCCCCTTCATCGATCGAAGCAGCGACGCTCCCCCCTGGAAGCAAACGCCTGCCGCCTCCGCCTGAAGTCGCGCACCTCCTCCGTCGAAGGGCAGATCGAAGTAAGTTGTTTTATTTTTTTTTATTATTCTTAATAAAAAAAACTGATTTTAGAAATGGTGTAAAAAAAAAGAATTTGAACATGTTTTTTTTTTAGATATTTAAACTGATTTTAAAAAGTATAAAAACCTGTTTTTGAAATAAAGAATAAAAAACTGAATTTTATAAAAAGTAAAAACTGAATTTTATAAAAAGTAAAAACTGAATTTATAAAAAGTAAAAACTGAATTTTATAGAAAGTAAAAAAAACTGATTTGGTTTTTAAAAGTTAAAAACTGATTTTATTAAAAAAGGAATTAAAAACAAAACTGGTTTTTAAAAGTTAAAAACTGATTTTGTTTTTAAAATAAAAACTGATTTAGTTTTAAAGGTAAAAGCTTTAAATTGGAAGAAAGGTTTGAACTTTCAAGTCGAAGTAAAAATCATATTTTTATATATCGAAAGTCGAAGTAAAAATCATATTTTTATATATCGAAAGTCGAAGTAAAAATCATATTTTTATATGTTGAAAGTCGAAAGAAAAATCATATTTTTATATGTTGAAAGTCGAAGTAAAAATCATATTTTTTATATATTGAATAGCGAAGTCAAAATTCGATTTTTATATATTGAATAACATAGTAAAAATTCGATTTTTTTACATATGTAGAGAATACGGGTGAAAGCGACAGAAAGGCGAAGATTTCTCTAAAGGAAGTGTCGTGCAGTTGGATAGCTATTGGTGAGATTTCTGATTTAAAAATATTATATATGTGTTGAAAATGAAAGTGAATTGCTATATATAAATATCTATATATATATATATACGCCCCTCGTCCACAAACCATGGACGATATTTATTGGTTGAAATTGTTGTGAAAATTGATTGATAGCGAATAATTGTTTGGGATTGTTTGTGATTGATATTGGTTGATTGTGGTTGAAAAATACCCATTGGTGGTTGTGAAATATTTGGTTGAAACCACATAGGATTAGTTTGTGGAAATGAAATAAATATATATACATGCCGCCTGCGTGCGAACTAGATGCATGATTCCCATTGTCAAAAACCGCGAGGTTTTAAGGTAGAGCGAGGAGCCGTACTAGGGACGGTCCCGGTGTAACTACCCTGCCGTTATGCTGCCGAAATTTTGAATAATATTCGTGTGTTTGAATTATTTTCATATGCTTAAACTATATTTATTCATTGTATAGAAAACATTCTTGTGTTGAATTGATATTCATTCGTTGTTTAGAAATTCATGTGTTGAATGGTATTCATATTTTGAAATAAATTGTTTGATAATAAAAATCACATTTTTATCGATATATAAAAACTATAGAAACATTCATGTGTTGAATTGATATTCATTCGTTGTTTAGAAATTCATGTGTTGAATGGTATTCATATTTTGAAATAAATAGTTCGATAATAAAAATCACATTTTTATCGATATATAAAAACTATAGAAACATTCATGTGTTGAATTGATATTCATTCGTTGTTTAGAAATTCATGTGTTGAATGGTATTCATATTTTGAAATAAATAGTTCGATAATAAAAATCACATTTTTATCGATATATAAAAACTATAGAAACATTCATGTGTTGAATTGATATTCATTCGTTGTTTAGAAATTCATGTGTTGAATGGTATTCATATTTTGAAATAAATAGTTCGATAATAAAAATCACATTTTTATCGATATATAAAAACTATAGAAACATTCATGTGTTGAATTGATATTCATTCGTTGTTTAGAAATTCATGTGTTGAATGGTATTCATATTTTGAAATAAATTGTTTGATAATAAAAATCACCTTTTATAGACTATATGAACTATATAGAAAAATAGTGTTTTGAAATGAATTATTTTACAATAAAAATCACATTTTTATTGTATGCATAAATCGTTGAAATGTGAAATGTTAAAAATAGCCACTTGTTCAAATAAACATATATCAGTTGAAATATTCATTAATTAGCTAATGAAATGATTTGCGCCTATTTATGTGACATTAGAATGAATGGTGTTTTTAAACCAAATAGAAATCAAATATGAAGTTGAATAGAAAATGAAAAATGATATGAACTGTATATATATGTACATGCAATATTCATTGAACAGGTTATAGCAAAAGGGGCTAGAGAAGAGGAATAAAATTTTGTGCCCGACAAATAGGTACACATTTACTGATTTGTTTGGGTGATGATTTTGAGCCTGTTGGCTAGCCGCTTGGCTTTTTCTTTTTCTTTTTGAGATTAGAAGGACCGGGACGCTATTTGCGATTTCCCGACGCTCCCGGTGCAGGGGAGGTTATGGCGAAATTTTTCCAAAATTTAAGGTGTTAGAAAAAATTTTGAAGTGAAAACGATATTGAAATTGCTGAATGAATTATATTTATATAAATATATAAATATAAATAAAATTAAAACGAAACGAAGCCGTGCAGTTCGTATTTTGAAACCGTGATTTCAAACGACTAGTGCGGGAAATCCGACCATTGGATTTTCCCGAAACCTCAACCGTCGGGTTCGCCTTGGAAATATCTTTCCAACGGCACCAACCTTGCAAAAATCCAGCGGTTGGATTGTCTGGAATGTTTAATTCAATTCTGAAGAAAAACAACGCCAGAATCGATTATATTTATATATAAATATAAATAGAATTATATTTAATCGAATAACGACGCTGCAGTTCGTATTTTGAAATCGAAACTTCAAACGATTGTACCGGGAGATCCGACCGTCGGATTTTCCCGAAACTGGAACCGTTGGATTCGTTTTGAAAAGACCTTTCTAATGATGTAAATTTTGTGAGGATCCAACGGTTAGATTTTCAGATATGTGTAAATCAAATCTGAAGAAAAACAGCGCCACGGCCGCCTTATGGCCCGAAGCGTCGTTTTGAATAAATTAGCTATTTTAAAATAAATAAAAATAGCGACAAATAGTTATAAAATATCCTAAACGATATGGAATAGAAATAAACTGAATTTGCTTGATTTATGTGGCTTTTGATGGTTGAATGTGTTTGGTGTGAAAATTACATTAAAGAACACAATTGATGTTGTCGAATAATTTAACCATTGAAATAAATCAATTTGAAATTCTAAATATACGTGAATTATTTGAAAAGGCCGAGTTAATTCTCATTTCGAATAATTGACCGACGATTGAAATTCGAAGATGAAGACGATGGTCGAAGACCGGAGATCTTCACCTCGTTTGGATGGTAACCGAGGTCCTGATTGGGAGGCATCCCGAAATATGGATAATGAGTGGTGATCGTCCAGACGTACGTGGTGATCGATGGGTTTGCGAGGTATTTAGTGCCTCCGGTTTCGTTCAGACCCAGAACGGACTTGTAAATGGACTGTGTGTCTGACATTGGAGTTTATTCTGTGTTGATTGATTTCTGTTAAATATACATCTGTTTGGCGGCGGAGAATTTATTCTTTTGCTTAACGCCCTTCTCTGAGACGTACGAGCTCAGAGGTTGTATATCGATGGACATCAATCGCATGGCGTGAATTGCCTGTGTGGCATGCTAAGATGCAGTGATCAGGACTTCTGTTGAAAAGCAAAGTCTTGTGGTGATGATCAAAGCACCGCCTGTGTGGCATAGCTTTGTGTATAACGGGAATTCGCGAGCCTCACACCCCGGTATGAACCTAAAACGGGAGAAGGACCTCAGGGAGGGCATGCGTTTCTTTCTAGCTAGGGTTGTGTCAGTGACCTACCAGCCCTGACATTTATATACTTTTCACCTATGTGGTTGTTGCTGTTGCGAGGCGCCTCGGTCTGATCGGGCAATTCGGGTCCGATGGAGTCATTCGTTGGCTCATTTACACCCCAAAGGGTGGGGAAACGTAGTGTTCAGGCATTCTTAATCCACATCGGTGGACCGGCCCTGTCGCTCCAAGGGTCGATGCGTTCTGATCCTGAGACATGGGCTAGATTGTCTCGAATTCGGTAAGGACTATCTTTTGCCTTGGTTCATGACGGAAATCCAATTTCCAAATACGTGATTGTGCGGTTTTGATTGTATATATATATGGCGACATGATATATGGTACCCATGCCGTCTACGATTGATAGTTATGATTTGAAATTGTTTTCAAAACATATAAACACTAGCAATAATATCAAATGCCTTTGTTTTATTCGTATCAATCATATTTTGGCCATTATAAGGTAAAACTCTATCCTCCGGTTTGCGTTGCATTGTGTGATGGGAACTGAGTCTTATAATGGCTTCATTTTTATAAAAAGCATAGCGATGTTTAAAAGAAAGATTTGTTTTAAAGCACTGGCAATCCAATGGAGTAAACCCGTTCCACGAAAGTGGCGTGGTCCTGTGATTAGCCAATTATATATGTGTTGAGTGGATTTCTCATACCAGTCCCATGACTGACTCGTAGTTTGTTTCACTCTCAAACTCGGGTGCCCCTTTTTCCACACGGGCAGCCTTGTATTCAGGTTTAGCTGGTTCTTTCTGGATAGCTGGAGCTGAAGATGGATTCTATCATTTATTTCTTTTTATGCTGTTCAGCTCCTATTGTACATATTTTGTTTATTTCCGCTGTAGACATTTATGTATAGCTGAACTGTATTTGTACTAAGTAAGATCCTGTATACTGTGTAACTCTGATGATTACTTTTATCCAGTATATTTTGTTGTTCATTCTGGTGTATTTATTTAATTCTGTTCTTCTATTATCTGTTTCTGTGTTATATTCCAAAAGATAACCTTGTTTCCGTGAGAACGGGAAATCGGGTCGTCTCAACTTTTCTCAGCTTTGGAAAGAAGCTTCATTTCAAACCTCTGTCTAAAATCATCCCAAGTTTCCACTAGATGGACTGCTTGGGTTACTTCCCACCAAAACGAAGCTTCATCTTTCAGTAGCCAGGCAGCCAATTGAATCTTCCTTCGATCTTCTATTTCAACGATTACAAACAAGTCCTCGGTCTCCTTGAGCCAATTCCTTGCCTCTACAAATGTCTTGGTTCCATGGAATGGCTTTCCTCCCATAGCACGAAAATCTTTGCAGATCTTGGAAAAGTTGCCTACACGCGGAGGAGGAGGAGGAACAACGGGTGCAGCTGGAGGAGGAACGTTTCCTTGGCCTTCGGCAGGCGCCATGGCCTCCAGATACCTACGGGACCAGCCTGATATCGTAACGCCCTCTGGAATATTAGGTTCCCCAGACATGTTGAAAAAGAAAAGGAAAGAGATTCAGACAAGGGATCGAAAGATATTAGTTATGGCTTTTTGCGGAATGCTTTTCAAAACAGACTTTTCTTTTTGAAAATGCTTTCTTTTAAAACCTTTTTGAAAATAATTTTCAAAAACTTTTATCTAATCTGGTAACCTTCAGCTCTGATACCAAGTGCGACACCCCACATCCGTTAATGTCACTCATTAAGAGAATGCATTAAGCTCCGTGAAGCGTTATAGGTAAATAGAAACATTACAAGACAGATATAAAAGCAACAGTGAAATTCAAATTTTTTATTTCAAACATAAATCATAACATCGTGGTCCAAAATATCACAAGTTTGAAACTACATAAAAGGCATTACAAAAATATAAAACTTTATGTCTTGTTCCATCATAGTACATAAAAAGCATAATTCCCCAAAAAGAGACAAAGCTATAGTAGAGATAAGAACTTGAGCAATACTTCAAGGGCAGCTCCTAGCAAGATAAAAGCAGAATCGCGGTCAAGCATGGGTGTTTCCGTCCTGAGAACCTGGGGGGAAACGGAAGAAAGAAGAGGAAACAAAAAGGGTCAGACATAAAGTCTGATGAGCCCAATTACTTTTAGCAAGTAAATAAATAAAAGTAGCACAACAGGCATATAAAGTGGATAAGATAGATGACATCGCAAAAGGTAAGTATGACAAGGTAAACATGATAGAATGTATATGCTTCCCTAACGATTACTCCGCACTACTACTAGTATAACCAGAATGAGATGATCTCTTCCACTATAAGATGGTAGACTTAGGCATACGTCCAGATGTACCCTAACTACTACCCTAATCAATTGGCTTCCTAATCCGCATAGATACTTTGTGTCGGCCCTACCGTAGGATGTATCACGTCCTAAAGTGGCAACCCTCCGCTGATATGCATAGCCCCATATCTACAAGTGTCACGGTCGTTTTATCCCCCTCTGCCCGGCCCATGCACACACATGACCCGGTCGGTTTGCGCCGCCCACACTGTCCTCCATGTTTGGATCTCTTACAATCAGTTCAGTAAACGTGACCCTTCTTCAACCTAGTTCGGAGTACTTTGTTTGATACCTACTCCGGGTTACTGACTAAAATGGTTCCCACACAATATGATACAAGCTCTCCCCTTTGTCTTGTATCCACCACTAGGTTTTCCACAAGTTATATTTACCCTAAAAGGTGTCTTTAATTATGTAACCCTAGTGTTTTTACCAGTTATGCTTACCTATAGGTGTCTTTAATACATAACACCCAATTGGATAAGTCTTGTGGGCCTATATTTAAATATTAACTACCCATCTCAGATATACTTATAACCCTCCCATTGTTCAACCAAATTTACTTAACCCCTATTCATGTTTATGTTCACTCAATCCCTATGGATTCAACTATGTTAAGTATTTCAATTCCTTACCATGTCCATTTATGGTTTATAATGGGGTAGACCTCCCACATTAGGCCTACAGCTTATGGATGCTAGATATCTGGTCGGGTCCGTGCAGACTTCTTCCACAAGTTGGGCCTAACCTCGTGTCTTAGCCCGTCTCGTATTTGTGCACTTAGACCCCTCACATTAGATTCAACATTTGTGGTTGCTGGTTATGTCGGTCGGGTCCGGGCAGACTTCCACAACAAATGCAATCTAACATCGTGTCATGAGTGCAATTACATTTTTTTAATTACTGTAATCCTAGGCATTTCATTATTATCCAAATTTTCACCTATGTTGTTATAGGTTATACGTTTCATGTCCCTTTTCCCCTAATTATGTTCATAGTGAATTATATGTCCAAATTCATATTCATTATTCAAGTTATGCCAATTTTAATGTTTTCCCCCGTTCCCTAACTAACACATTCACTTATATTTGGCGACATGCCTAGGCTAGAAAGTAGCCTGACCATAAACAATAAAAGGGAAAGGTGATGGGAAGATGACAATAGTTATTATTCTAACATAACTTGCATAAATATATATATACTAACAAAGACATGTAATTAGCATAGTAATAAGGTGGACATAAAAACAGATTTAGTGAACAGGTGATGATAAAACTGGATCTAACATAATAAGGATGTCCTAATAGGCATGAATAGATCTAAATAAGGATTCATATGTCCAATTAATGACAGATCTAAATTAACCCGAACATGATTGGTACAAGATGATCTGGATAGAGAATTAGATCTAAACAAAGATTTAACTGTCTAAATAATGACAAGTCCAAACTGACCACAGGAATAGGTAAAGGTCAAGATCCACAATTGTGACATGATAAATTAACCACAAATGAATTAGATATAAAGACAGATCTAACATGATAAACTTTAAGATCCAAGAATATCGTAGATTCACAATTTATAACAGATCCAAATCACAGTCATATCATGTTTTATTGTTAATCATTTAAATCTAAAAGTAACTAAACTCACAGTGTTTGGATTTTAGAAGACAGAAGATGAATTGTTGGTATTGAATCTCAGATCTATACTTGAATATATAACCGATTAGCTCTAGTTGATTGTTGTTGAAGAAAAGGATTCGATACAGTTCAAGCACCAGCAGCATTTGGCTTCCATTGATTTTCAGTGAAGAAAACAAGAGAAATGGACCTTTATTTATAGTTGTCATCCCTCCAAAAATTGACTGCCACCTCAGCCCTAAGGGGGTCGACCCACCCTTTATGGTGCCGACCCCCCCCCCCCTTATGGGGTCGACACCCCTGCCATGGGTCGACACCCCTGGGATGGGAATTTTGCCGCCTACGGGATTTTCAAAATTTGAACTGAAATTTTGAATTCTTGGTCCCTATATATATATAATTATCTTACATGTATACAAACTTCAAACCTTTATAACTTCTTCATACATTGTTCGCTTTACGCAAATCAAATGTCTATCTTGGCCAGAATTTCGAGATGGACGCAATGGCACATTTCGTTTCCCTTAATTCTGATTATTAAATTAATTATTATTTAATTTATCCACTTTAATGTTGTTGAAATTACGGGGTGTTACACTTGTGGGTAGGGCAATTTGGGTAATGGAGACAAAAATCTCCATTTCTTTCAATCATATATCTGTTATGATCGTATAGGACTTCACCCACGCAAACGACTTGATCCTGCTCGTTTGAGACTTCTTGTTGTTCCTCCTCGGGTTCCTCTTCCTCCATTATCTCTTCTTCCTCTTCTTCTGGTTCCTCCTCTTCTTCCATAGGTTCATTATCATCTTCGATGATAATCGGATTAGGCTGATTATCTGTTATGAACTTAAGAAGACTTCTTATCACCTTGCTTTGCCTATTTTGCCCTTGGCTCATTCAAATTTGAAGTACTTGTATTTCAGCGAGCATTATACTCCATCTTTTCTTCAATTTTGAGGACTCGTGATAGCGTAGAACGTTGAAAAGAACCTTCGGATGGTCCAGCAAATGATTTAGGATTGATTTGGGTGTTAAAATTGGTGGAGGCCATTGTTTATTGTTGTTTAGAGTTTTTACAAAGTGAGAAATGAAAACGAAGAAGAAAATTTGAAGTGGAGAGTTTGAATGATTAGTGTAACTAACTTTTTGTGGGAATTAATTATAAAATTATGACAATTATATGTCGACATAGTGATAAATGTATGTCGACATACTTGTCTTTTTAATTTATTTTTCTAATTTTTAATGTTAGTTATATATATATATAATTATTCTAACTCGCTTAGTGAACAAATTCCTTATTTTCTTCTTAATTTAGTAAATGTTGCTTTATTTAATGGTTTTTTTAATATATCTGCTATTTGTTTATCTGTTTTTGTAAATTCGAATGAAATTTTCTCTTTACTTATGTTATCTCTCAGAAAATGATGTCATATATTGACATGTTTAGTTCTTGAATGATGAGTTGGGTTTTTAGAAATATTTATAACACTCGTATTATCGTAGTATATTGGTGTTTTATTTATATTTAATCCAAAATCATTTAGAGTTTGTTGCATATATATTACTTGGGAACAATCCAAAGCAGCAGAGATATAATGTTGATAAAGGTACAGTATTTTGCTTTTTACTAAACCATGAGACTAGTGAATGTCCTAAGAAGTGACATGTTCCACTAGTAATTTTACGATTGGATTTACATCCCGCATAGTCTGCGTCACAATAAGAAACTAAATCAAATGAATTATCCTTAGGATAAAATAATCAAAAATCTGATGTATGCTTTACACACCTTAGAATACGTTTCACGGCTTTTAAATGTGTTTCCTTATGTTGCAATTGATATCTTGCATAGAGACATACATTATGCATTATATCTAGTCTACTAGTGGTTATATATAGTAACGATCCAATCATTTCTCTATATAGTTTTTGATTAACGTCTTTAGATGTATCATCTTTACTTAATGCCATATTAGTCGCCATCGGTGTTGGTCTCCCAGTAGTTGATGTTAGATTATATTTATTAATTAGATCTCTTGCGTATTTTCTTGATTAATAAATATTCCATTCTTTAATTGACAAATTTTTAAGCCTAAAAAGAACGTTAGTTCTCCCATATGACTCATCTCGATTTCTTGGGTCATAATATCTGAAAATTCTTTATCCATTTTATCGTTTGTTGATCCTAATATTATATCATCAACATATATTTGTACTAATTGAATATCTTTAATATTTTTCTTAATAAACAAAGTATTATCTAATTTTCCTGTTTCAAAGTTGGTTTGTAACAAATAATTTCTTAATCTATCATACCAAGCCCTAGGAGCCTGTTTTAATCCATAACGCTTTCTTTAACTTATGTACGTGATTTGGTAATTTTCTGTCTTCAAATAGAGGTGTTTGCTCTATATATACGTCTTTTTTACAAATCCATTTAGAAAAGCAATTTTGACATCTGTTTGATATAATTTGAAATTATTATGGTTTGCAAAGGCTAGTAAAATCTTAATGGCTTCTAATCTTGCTATGAAGGCAAAATTTTCATCGTAATCTATCACTTCTTCATGAGTATAATCTTGCTACTAGTCGTGCCTTATTTCTTACGACCTAACTGTGTTCATTCATTTTATTTTTATAAACTCATTTGGTTCCTATTATAGTCTTATCCTCAGGTCTAGGAACAAGTTCCCATACATCATTCCTAGTAAACTGATTCAGTTCTACTTGCATAGCAAATATCCATGAATCATCGGAAGATGCTTCCTTTGGATTCTTAGGTTCAATAGTCGAAATAAATGCAATATTACTCATATTATTTAAATGATTACGGGTTCTAACAACAGATTCAATATCTCCTAAGATATGTTCTACAGGATGGTCTCTAAGTAATCTAATTCTTTTATTTGGTTGATTATCTTCATGATTTATTTCATTAATTTTATTTTCACATTCATCTTCATTGTTTTGAGCTATACTTTCATAATGTTCGTCGAAAGACACATTTAAGGTTTCTTCTATAATATTGGTTCTAGTATTGAAAACTCTATATGCTTTACTCCTTTCTAAATATCCAACAAATATTCCTTTATCGGATTTTGAGTCAAATTTATCTAAATTTTCTTTGGTACTAAGTATAAAACATTTACTTCCAAATATTTTAAAATATGACACTTTTGGTTTCTTATTATATAAAAGTTCATAAGGAGTTTTATGAGTTAAAGGTCTAATTGATATTCTAATTAAAATATAGCAAGTTGTTGCAACTGCCTCAGCCCAAAAGTTTCTCGGTAAATTACTATTTGATAACATAGTTCTTGCAAACTCTTGCAACGTCCTATTTTTACGTTCAACTGCTCTATTTTGTTGAGGGATTCTAGGAATAGAAAAATTATTGGTTATTCCCTTTTTATTACAATATCTTTCAAAATTCTCGTTTTCGAATTCTTCGCCAAGGTCACTATGTATAGTTTTGATTTTTAGTGATAATAAGTTTTGAATTCTTTTAGAAAAAGTTTTAAATTGATCAAAAGCATCACTTTTATTTTTAAGAAACAAAGTCCAAGTAAATTTAGAATAATCGTCGACTATTACGTAAACATATCTATTATGATTTATCGATTGAATTTGAGATAGACCAAATAAATCCATGTGAATTAACTCTAATGGTTTCGAGGTAGTAATTTCCTCTTTTGATTTAAATGAACTTCTCTTTAATTTTCTGAACTGACAAGCATCACATAAGTTAGTAACCA